>JAKSZU010000003.1:136595590-136987851 GCA_026018925.1 Tupaia tana
CCTGAAGTACGTCGAATCAACATAAAATCAAGAGCACTTGGCCAGCCGCTGGTGTGGTAGTTAAGACGGCCCCCCAAGCACCTGGAGCCCTGGATCCGGCAGCCTGAAAAGGCACACCAGGCGTGCATGTTGTGCCCAGATCTTAGAGGAGAATGGAGAAGGGATTGTGGTGTGTCCATATTCCCCGGGGGGGGGGGGGTGATTTCTCATTTTCTCTCTGTGTCTCTTTCTTTCTCTTTCTTTCTGTCTCTCCAGCAAGTGCACAGTCCCTATAGCAAAATTTCAAAAAGAGAGAGAGAGAAAATCAAGAACACTTAAGCCAATAGCTTATGAATAAAAATATACTTATATTTATTTTATTTTAATTTATTCACTCATTTTTAATTGACAGAAAGAGACATAGAGACAGAGAGAAAGGGGGGAAATGAGAAAGCAAGGCACCAGGTCCAGGACTTGAACCATGGTCAGCCATATGGGAGTGTCCAGCACCTTAACCACCATGCCACCTGCTGGTTTCATACTTATAGATGTTTGTAAGCATAGCGAGTCTGGGCACATACAGTACCTTTAAAGAACAAGGTATTGTTTGTAGAAATATAAAACCAAGGTGAAAAGCACCCTTTCTGCATTTAGAGGTTGACTGAGGGACAAAGTGACTGCACAGTCAGTGATAGGTCTAGGCTCCTGATTCCCATTTCGACTTCAGTCATTACTGCCAAGAGGAAGCTAGGTCGTGTGTGTGCTGGGAGGTGGGCAGGAGGGAGAGGGGACATAGAATCTAGCATGATTTGCAAAGGAAAACTCAAATCGTTGACCATTATCAGTGTCCAGGTGAAAGAGGTTAGACCCTGCGCTCTGAACTGAGGCTGCTATCCACTTGCAGAGTCATTTTGATGTGACTGTTTCTTAAAATGCCCATGATTCCCTCTGTGTAAACTAATCCTTCAACAAATTGCACAGACTCCTTAAACGAACAAGTCTCAGTCTCACAGCTTACTAGCCCAGAATGAATAGCAATTCCAAAGGAGCACCTAATGAATACACAGTGCACAGCACCCATGGGAGGGCGTTAGGCCAATAGATAGCCTGACGACGTTAACTCTAGCCCTCCTCGCTCAACCCGTATTTTACACCCATCCTGGAGGGGAGGGAAAAGAAAAGAAAAACAAACAAAACAAAAATATGTATTATTTAAATATTAAAAAAACCCTTATATATATACACACACACATGTATTTCAGAATGTTTCATAGAGTCTGTCTCAATAAAGCAATCTACATACTCAGAGCATGTTTATAGCTAGGGCAAAGGTGACATTATGCTTCTTAACTGAGGTAATTGTATCCATTTTCAACTTTAGAATAAGCTGCTTTTAAGGATCCAGGGGGTGCAGTAAGATTAGATAGTCACAGAGCATAAACCACTACTTTGGCTCTTGGCACAAAGAATCTTTGATGGAATTTAATCTCTTTGTCAGGTAAGAGCAAAGTCACTTTCATTCCCTTTATTTCACACAAGAAACCAGAGGCCCCGCCGGCAGTCTTTGGCTTAGGTGTAAACCAGTATTTTGCCCACCGATATCACTCACGTGCCTGCCCCACGTCCCCACTCTGAGTGACAGGAGAGATGCCTGTGGTTGTCCTGCTCCTTGTTTTCAAGTCACGAGGAGCACATGCCACTTTTAAAGAATAAACAGTGGGACCAGTGACCATGGGGCAGAAAGGCAGGAGGCATATTTTACGGAAGAAACAGCACATGGTTCCTAAAATTCCCAACCGGTTTTACTCTGAGGTCTACATGCTTCCTTCTTTATATACATTTCAAAGCACAGAACTTGAGGTCGTTACATATCAAGTAATGTCATACAGCTGTTATGCTGAAATGAGGAGAAATCCAACCACCCGGACCCAGAGGTTGCCCTTCAACTACAAAGCTTGATCCTAAATCATGAACCAGCTTTGCAAAAGGGCATTAAGACTGTCACATTTTTTATGTCATGGTAATAACAGTTAAAATAAACTTAGCCCAGCATCCGTAAGGTATTCTTATATATATTAGCTCATGCAAAAAACAGCTCTTACAACCAAGTGTTCCGGGACTTACCTATTTTTGCAAGAGATGCTAGAAGTATCCAGAGAGTAACCTCATAGGGAATTTGCACATAATCATAATCCAGTTCAAAAACAGATATCCTCTCCTCTGGCTCTGAGCTGGCAGCAGCAAACCAAGCCCTAGGCACGTGCTGGGTGGTGGAATTTGCCCATTCATTCGCATCAGAAGACGCTTCAGAACACTTGAGGGCCCCTAGCAGTAGCCACCAACTCCAAGGACCGAAAGACAAAAACATCTGGAAACCCATGCTCGTGGGCTTCCTCTGCCTTCACCCTCTGTGCAGGTGTGCCATGCACCTGCAGTGGGGAGCACTCCCAGAGAGCCGCTGCACCCACTTTGTCATAGGTAACATACATACGGTCCGCGGGGCATTCCGAGAAGAGTCCACATATATAACTGAGTTCTGGCTCGAGATGTTTCCTAATCTTCTTTAAATCATTCGAGTTCAGGCAACTCAGCTTCCGGCTCAAACACAGGCATTCAGCAGACTTGGTAAACCCTGGAGAGCTACCTGTAGGACCTCCATCCAACCACGGCCTGAGAAGCGATTTATGACGCGAAGTAAACACCTCTCCCTTCAGAGCTGTTTCCTCACTTCACTGCATACTGCTTTCGTCTTTGTGAGTGACAATTTAAAAAAACAAAACAAAACAAAACAAAACAAAAACACTGCAGTGTTCACCATTGGAGTCCTCCAATGAGCAAAGGGGTCTTTCCCTCCTTCTTAGATCCCAGGAAGGAGCTACCTGCCCTGCACCTGTTCCGTCTCTCCTCCCCTTGCTCTCTCACTTGTTTTAAATGGCCAAAGCTGCAGGTAGCTCTTAATTATTTGCTCTGATTTGACTTTTGTCATGAAATACTTTATCTAAGTGCTCTCTGGAGGTTACACTGCTGCCACCTAGTGGGCACCTGTGGTACGATACCCTCCGCAAGTTCAATGACGAGAGATCAAGGTGATTGGTGCGCCTATCACCCACACCAGCGCACTTTCGAGAATGAAGAGCCATTAATAATTATGCTGGACCATGGTCCAGGCCTGTCCTGGAAAACTACGTCATAGTTTCTATAAATGAGGAGGCGGCGGCAGCAACAGGGATGGTAAGGAACTTCGGGGCGCACACAACTGAACCCCGTGAGCAGTGAGTCATAGGAGAAGTTCCAGCTCTCTAGAAACTTTACTGCGCACTTTTTAAAAACAAAAAGTCCAAGGACGAACTCCATAACTACATCTAAAACCACAGTTTTGAAAAACTCCACAGCACACCGGAATCTTCCATCTTGAAGGATTTTGTTGTTGCGATCCATTTGTGCAAAAGGCGCAGTATCACATGTGGATGGAACATTCGATTCAATTCCCTCCACGTTGGGCTGGGAATTGAACCTGGACCTCCTGTGTGGCCCCTGGCTGTGGAGCACAGCGTCCGTGGAGCGTGCACCACCACAGCAAGTCACTTTTGTATTCAATCACTCTCCTCCGCTCTGGGGACTTCCCTGAGGAGAGTCTAGGGAGCTCCTTACCTGTCGTTCCGGCAGTGCCACGTGCACCTTAGCCCGGTTACTTACCTTTCCAAAGTTTTTTTTGTCTGTTTGTTTGTTTGTTTGTTTTAAGAAGAGGGGAGGAGACTATCTACCTCATAGTGTAGTGTGGCTGGAAGCATGAAATAAGATACAGAAAGTGAAGTGTTTGGCACATGGTTGACAATAAATGTTAGGATTTTTTTCTCTTATTCATGAATAGAGCCTGTGTATGTGCACATGAGAGAGAGAGAGAGAGAGAGAGAGAGAGAGGCACCCTCCATGGGGTCTGGTCTCACCATAACTCCCTCCTTCCAGGTCTCCAGCCTGGCAGAGCCCGGGTACTTGTGCATGTGCCCAGTGTGTTTAACCAGGCTGGGGTTTTGAACCGTGGTCACCATGTGAGATCTGGTTTCTTCTGAGCAGCACATTACTGCTGTGCCAAGCTAACCCTACTTTTTATTATGCACATCACACTTACTTTTTTTTAAAACAGTCATTTCACTTCTTCCATGACAGGGTATGTGTGCATGTGCATGAGGGAGAGAGACCCCGGCACCCTCGGCCCCTGCCCTCTGCCCTCCAGCTGGTCGGGAGAAGCGCCTGCATGCAGATGGACAGTCAGGCAATAGAACTAAGAGCTCACGGAATTCACATGCACATTTTTTCTCTTTCCTTCGCAGTGTGTCTCCAAAATAGATCAGACCCACTCACTAAAGTGAGGCCATCAGTCGGACTACAAGAAGGGCACCATACTGAAGCAATTGTTTTTCTTGAAAAGAATCCATCAATAATAGCCTTGTAATTGAATGCTGCTTCATAATGTGTTATTTTTACTTTATTTTATTTGCATCTTATTGTTTGGTGGTAGGGCCAAATCTAAGAATCAGAAAAACCTCCGTTTTCCAATCTTAATTAGCTGACGGATTTTAGGAAATTCACTTTAACTCTTTGAGTTTTTTTTTTTTTTTTTTCATTTATGAAATGAAGATGCAATCCACACCAGCTGTCCCCTGCTTCCTCTAAAACTGCAGCTCCTCGTGAATAAACGGCAGCGCGCTTCGCCCTGCAGCCACCCACGGCTGCCAGCACAGCGCTGTGGGCGGAGCGGCGCTGGCACGGAGGGCAGTGGGTGGCCCGAGCCTGCAGCAGCCTCTGGACGCGCGTGCAGGCCCGGACCCGGACCTCGGCCTCACTTCCTCCCATGCAGGACTGTCGCACGGATACTTTCCCAACCTAGGTCCCCGAGCACACAGTGTGAGACTTGGTTTCCAGACCGAGGGAAAGCGGAAGCAAGGGTGAAGCACTTCCGTCAAGACAGCGTAAGGAGCGCCCTAGACTCTCCTCAGGGAAGCCACCAGCAGGACTGAGAGTGTTCAATATGACAGGGACTTGGCTATGGTGGTACCCGCTCCACGGACGCTGCTCCACAGCCCGGGACCACAGGGAGGTCCAGGTTCGAGTCCCAGCCCAACATGGAGGCTGCACACAGGGGCGTGTGTCTAGCACTGGGGACTCAGGAGACCGAGGAAGGAGGATCCCACGCTCAAGGCGCGCCGGGCAGCACTCAGCACCCGTTCCTGGGGTCTAAGAAAAGAGCTGGGTCTGGGGTGTATGTGTGTGGTCCCCGCTGGGAGGCCGAGGCAGTAAAAGCACTCCAGCAAACCCTATCATTGTTTTTATGTTTTTTTGTTTTTAAAGTAAATAAATACATAAATAAAAAGCAACTATTTGGGCTCTGGAAATTGTCCGAAGTTTATATGAAAATTGAAGAACATCTAAATGTCTGTAAGAACTGCCAGGCTCGGCATGAAGAAAACTCCGCTATGAATGGGGGGGGGGAGGTGTTGGTGGGGTTCCCTCTAGCCCCAGATTCGAGTCTAGAGCTGCAGTTTCTCCCCAGAGAAGCCAGCCTGTCCGTAGGTTACCAACCCTGCCTCAGCCCAGCACGCTCTACTGCAGGCACATGTGACTGACACCCCCCTTTCTCCACACAGCGCCCTCCACAGAACGGAACTGCACCCCAGGCAGAGCAGGACAGAGGTTCTGGGCCCCAGTCGCTCTCACCTGAGCTCGCTCTAAGACTGAGTTTTCATACCAGGAGGAATAACACAAGAGGCTATGGGGCAGCGCTGCCCAGAGCCTCACCCTGACAGCAGAGTGTCCCTCTAGGAGAAGCAGGTTGTTGTCCCCATGCTCACCTCCAGAGCAGAGGAACGGAGGCTCTGCCACAGACAGGAGGCAGGACATGGCACCTACTCTGGAGACACCTCTAAGGGGACTGGCTTTATTTGGAACAAAGTACAGGGAAGTTCAAGCTTAAGGGCACTGTTAAAAAAAAAGAAAGAAGAAATAGAGATTTATCTTGTGGGCAAGGAAGAAGTAGCCCCTCAATAGCCACAAGTGAAAGAGTCAACCAACTGGAAGCCCAAGGTGAACCGGGCAAAGAGCTAAGGTCAGAGCGAGCCCTGAGGAGCAGGCCCGAGGCCAGAGTAAGTCTCAGAGCTTGCCCTGCAGACGGGCCAAGACGACTCTGTCATCCCAAGGAAGAAAACACTGGGGTAGGGGATGATGAGCAGGTGCTCAAAGCTGCTCTGAGTAAGGAGAAATAGCGAAGACTGCAGGGAAATAGACTTTACTGACGGAGTCCAGCGGAGTCTCTAAACTAATAAACAGACAAACAAAAAGCTCTGGAGTTGGGGATAAGAGCGGCATCAGTATCGGAAATACTACAAGATATTATCTAAGACATCCATTTAAAAAATTCCATGGGACCAGCAAATACTGAACGGTTATGTCACTGGACTCCCACGCAGTTGACCGCAGTTCAAGTCCTGGACCTGGCAGGTTAAAATTCACGTCAGGTGCATGTGCTTGCATGCTCAAGATCCCAAGAGGAGAATGGAGGAGTATGGATTACAGCATGCTGTCCTCCCGGGGGGTGATATCTCACTGTCTGTCTTTCTGTCTCTCTGGTGAGTGTACATGCCCTATAGCAAAAACCTCTTTAAAAAAAAAAAAAAAATATATATATATATATATATATATATATATATATATATATATATATGCTGTCTGCAGAAGACAGGCTTTTAGACTCAAATATATAAGCAAGTTGAAAGGAAAGGGAGAAAACAAGATATACACACGTACGATATGGTCGATATGGTAAGAAAGGTGGAGGATCTTTACAAATAACAGACAAAATAAGCTTTAAAGTAACAAATGTTATAGAGATGAAGAGGGACTTTTAGAAAAATAAAAAAGACCAATCCATCAAAAAGAGACAAACTTATACATTTGTATAGATCAAGTGGGATTTGTCCCAGGAAGCCAAGGTTGGTTTTACATCTGAAAACCACTTAATGTAATACACATGTCAACAGAATGAAGAACAGAACTCTACTACTAAGACTAAGAAAAAAACCATTTGACCAAATGAACACGCTTTCGTTTTAAAAACACTCAGACTAAGAATAAGGGGAACTTCCTTGATAGGATAAAACCCACAGCCAGCTCCCACTTGACAGTGATAGACCGAGTGCATTCCCCTGAGATCAGCCACAGAAAAGGAGGTCCACTCTTCCCATTTTGACTTAAGGTTCCACTGGAGGAGGTTTTAGCTTGGGCGATTAGCAATACAAATAAGAAAATGTGTGCAGATTAGGAGAGAAATCATCAAACTCTTTCTATTAGCAGATGACTTGGTCTTTTATATAGAAAAGCCTAAGTGACTGAAAACCTGTTAGATCTAATAAATCAGTTCAGCAGTCAGTGCGGAATAGATCGGTACACAGACACGAGTTGCTTTAGAGCAGCGGTGAGCAAAACAAAACGAAACGAAGAAAGCAATGCCATTTATTACAGCATCAAAAAATACAATTCTTAGAAAGGGAGTTAACAGAAGGAGTCATGAATATGTATTCTGAAAAACAAAGTAGTTAAGGTAGTTGAAAGTACAACAGCTGTTTTTTATTATTTGTTTATTGCCAGGGAGCACATGCTCTTGCCAGAAATAGAGACAGAGAGAGGGAGAGAGGGCGGAGACAGACACATCGCCTAATGGAGAATGACCACAATGCAATCTTCTTTTTTTTCTGTTTCTCTAGGCTGCCAGGGTTTGGGCCACACACATACGCATGCCCAGCATGTTTTTCAAGGCACTCAGACAGGATTGAAGACACTGTTGTCCATGTAGGAGCCAGCTCCTTAACCACTGTACTGCAGTGCCAGCCTAGTACCTGGGCCAAAGAAGTGGTTAAAGAAGACCTACGTAAATGAGAAGACATCCTTGTTATTGGATAGGAAGAAATAATATTGTTATAATTACAGTCCTCCCCCAAAATGATCTGTAGTTGAACACAATCACTACCAAAATTCTAGAGTTGTATGTGTTTTTGTTGGTTTGTTTGTTTGTTTTTCTTTTTATGATTTGACAAGCTGATACTAAAATTCACATGAAATACTCTTGGAAGAGCCAAACAAATCTTTTTTTTTTTGGAGAGTTTTTTTTTTTTTTTTGCTATAGAGTGCGTGTGCTTGCTAGACAGAGACAGAGTGACAGAAAGCGAGAAATCACACCCCAGGGGGGATACACATGCCGCAATCCCTTCTCTTCCATTCTCCTCTTGGGATCTTGGGCACGCACGCACACGCACCTGGCGTGAATGTTAAGCCACCTGGACCGGGACTTGAACCGTGGTTGACTACATGGGAGTCCAGCGACATAGCTATTATGCTAACTGCTGGTCCCAAGAGCCAAACAAATCTTGAAAAATGAAGAACAGAATTAGAAGACACAGACTGCCCAATTTTAACACTTACTACAAGGCACCGGTAATCAAACCATGATGGCATTGGCATGAGAACAGACATATAGATCAAAAGAGCAGAATTAAGGGGCGGAAATAAGCCATTGCGGTTTTTGCCAGTTGATTTCTGATAAATGTGCTGACAATTAATACATATAGAATCGTTTTTCAACAACCAGTGCTGGAAAACCTAGGACACACTTGCAAAATAATGAAGACTTCATTAATGCATTAATTAATGAAGTTAATGAAATGATTGAATATTCACAGAGTACTTAGAACAGTTTCCGGCATCTGGAAAACACAAAGTAATAATTTACTTTTATATAAGGCGAGAGGATGAAACGGAGAGGATGAAACGGAGATACGGAGGGTCTCCCTTTAAAAAACAAAAAAACAAAAAAAACAACTGTTCTAAGTCCAGTGGTAACAGGAAGGAAAGCTGTCTTGGGGAGAGAGTGAGGTGTTTGAAGAACACAGTCTGTGTTGCACGGGTCTCTCTAACCGGAACCGAGAGGAAGCAGCCATTTTGGGAGGCTCAGGGCATTTGATAGGAGGGAGGCTGACAGCTGGAGTCTCAGTGTTTAAATGAAACTCAGTTCACCTTGATATGGCTGTGTGATAAAATCTAAGTGATAATGATCTTTTTAAAAAATTTTTTGATATATTTTATTTCCATTTCTTCTATACATTCAATCACATATGTCGCTTAGCTTGCAACGTGAATATTCCAACCTGTATACATCTCTCACCAATCCAGTCGTTTAATGCCTTGGCAAAGACCCATTCACGAAGGCATCTCAGAGTGCTAGGTGCTTACCAGTATATACTTACACGTATAAAGAGAGATTTGAAAGGTGAAGGGGAAAAAGTAAGAAAACATTATTCATTGGCAAAGCAGAGAATTAAAAAACTTATTCTAAGACTGGCCCCGTAGCCTCATGGTTAAGGGAGACACATCCCAAATGCTAGCCACGGATTGATTCCTGGTTCTGGCAGCTTGAAAAACATACCAGACCCAGGTGCGTGCGTGCCAAAAACCCCAATGGGATAGAAAAATGAAGGAGAAGGGATTGCAGTGCAAACATGTCTCACTTTTTCCCTCTAAGGAGTACACACGTCCTTTGCTAATTAAGAAAAATCCTTTAAAAAAAATTATTCTGGAACTTTAGGTCAGCAACAAACTATTGAATTACCCGAAGCCTTGGGTCCAGTTACCCACTTTATTTTATTGACAGGAGAAACTGCCCTGCCCTGACCCCTGTTTTGGTGCCAGTCTGCTCATCCTGTAATCCTGTCATCTGCTCTTAGAAACCCGTCCACACATAGAGCCCAGTGGCCAGGAAGGAATGGCCTAACTTCCTCTCCCCAGCGGATCCCTTGTAATTTAGGTCACCGTATCCTGTCCATCTTCTGGGGACTAATTGAGGCTGGGACACCCTGCAGGGGGATCTCCCATCCCCCAGGGCTTCTGCCCGGCTTCTGGAAGGGAAGTTTTGTTAATTTGTTTCCCTTTTATGCCTTTAGTTTGCCACAGACAACTTCTGTTGTAGGGAAACTCTAAAAATAAAAAAAGGAATAAAACTAACAATGTAACTTGTGCCTGCAACAACAGATTAGAAAGTCCTCTCTCTCCAAGAACAGTTTATAACAAATGGTCAACACACTTTCTTCCCTTCTATGTGATCATAATGGGCCTTACCAGAAAGCATTTGCCCAGCAGTTCTGGTGCAGAAGTATCTGTTGCCTGGCCCAGGAGCTCTTGCTA
This sequence comes from Tupaia tana, assembly GCA_026018925.1. Lineage (NCBI taxonomy): Eukaryota > Metazoa > Chordata > Mammalia > Scandentia > Tupaiidae > Tupaia > Tupaia tana. The sequence goes on from JAKSZU010000003.1 coordinate 136,605,797, forward strand.
CTTTGTCAGGGCTCAAATTTCCATTCTTTTTTTAGGAAGAAGAAGAAAAAAGAGCAGTGATAGAGAACTGGTCAATGCTGAGCAGAAAGATGACTTGCTTTCCAAGCCCACAGCTAGCAATTACGCTGGACGGGCTTGGATCGAGTTCTGGTATATCATACCCCCAAATTGAAAGCCTGCATCCCAAGCTGGAGGAAAATCAAGAGCCTTGACCTTACCCTCAGGACAGAGAAGCTGAGCTCTGTCCTTGCTCCCAATGTCAAACTTCCAGAGTTCCAAGAGAAACAAAGGGGACGGGGGGGGGGGGGGGGGGGGGGGGGAGTGTGCTCAGGTGTAGGAGATTCCCCAGTCCTGGAAAAGAGGGGGCCATGGTGGTGCAGGCCAGGGAGGAAGGGTGAGCATGAATGTGAGCTTTGAAACGTGACAGATCTTCACCTGAGCATTCATGTCACATTCTTGGAATTTGCGTGTGATGTCGAACATGAATTCTTCAAGAGGGAGAAATGAGATGCTATGAGATCTTGGACATGTCTTAAATGTCTTTGCGTGTTGGCTGTTTTATCTACCATGACGATCCTGACGACAATGCCTAGCTTAAAGAGAGTTAGAATATTAAGTGTCTTAACATACAACCAAGGGGGAAAGTGCTTGGTGTACAGTAGATACCAGATTAGGTTTAGTCTTGTTTTATTTAAAAGAGATTCTAAACGCCACATGGGCAGAGTTTAGAAGGTAGAACTCGAGTACCCTTAGAATCCAGCATACTGCCTAACAAGGTATCTACTCAACGCATCCTGAATGTATTGGACGGTTGAACTAAGACAGCCAGGTGGTCAAAAATGAACTATATTGGGTTGACTTGTAGCATGGTGGTTAAGGAAGCTGGATTTTACATGTCCACTGCCGTTCAAATCCCAGTCCTGGCAGTTTGTAAAACAAACTAGGTGTGTGTACATGCACACGCTTACAGAAACTTCCTTCTTACAAGAAGAGAAATGGAGGAAAAAGGATTGTAATGTGACCATGCCTCATTAAGGCAGAAGGAGACTACTTTCTCTTTTTTTCTCTCTCTCTGGTGAGCAAATGCATGCTTTGACAATAGAAAAAGAAAGAAAGGAGGAGAAAAATAGAAAGAGGAAGAAAGAGGAAGGCAGGCAGACTCCATCCCACATTATCACTGGTGATCTCTGTTCAGGAGATGAGTTGTGAGGCTATTTGAGCCCAGACTAAATGGCTAAGCTAATGGCTGTGCCTTCGCTGGCCTTTCTCCTCCAGGGGCTGGCCCTTCCCCTCCCAGTCACTCAACACCTTCATCACTTACACTAGAAATGCCAGCTAGGTCGTTTTCCCTCTTTTTCTTTCTAAAATTATCCTTTCTTTTCCTCCTTTGCTAAACAAAATTTCAAATCTCTGTTATGGGCACCATGATGCTGGATTTTAAGGAGCACTGCCGCTCACCACGATGGGTGGGAACATGTAACGTTAGGAAGGGGCTGCTTTTGTTAGCCCAAGTTGCTGATGGTCTAAAAAAATGAAGTGAAAGAACCAGGCTGTGAACTGTAGGGAGACATTATGAGTGTCTTAGCCCATTTTCTGCTGCTACACTAGAATACCACAGACTGAGCAATTCGTAATGAAAGCAAATGTGTCGTCTCACAGTTCTGGAGGCTGGGGAGTCCAATGTTGAGGTGCTAGCATGGGCCTTCTTCCTGCATCACGATATGACAGAAAGCAAGAGGGAGACAAGAAGAGAGTGAGCAAGAGGGGGCAAACCAGCACCCAGATAGCAATCCCACTCACATGAGGGCGGTGCTCTCACGCCCTGCACATCTCTTAAAGGTTTCGCCTCCCAGCACTCTCAGAATGGCAACTAAATTTCAGCCTGAGTTTGGGAGGGATAAATGTTCAGGCTGTAGCAGTGGGGCCAGAGGAGGTTTTTAGCTTTCTCCTCTACTCAGACTATAAGGACATAGACAGGTGTGGAGACAATCACCTGGGACCAGCCAGTGGCATGGTGGTAAAGGAGCCGGATCCCACATGGATGACAGCATGGTTTGAGTCCAGGGCCCAGTGGCAAGAAAAACACGGGGCTCATGGATGGTGTAATCGTTACATTGCTGGACTTCTGCGTGGTCGACCATGGTTAGAATCCCAGACCTGGCAGCTTGAAGCTCACACTGGGCATGTGTGTGTGTGCCCAAAGTCCTGAGAGGAGAATGGAGGAGAAGGGATTGAGGCATGGCCATCCCCCATGGGAGGTGATTTTTTTCTTTCTGTCTCTCTCTCTTTCTCTAGCTCTCTGGTGAGTTCACATGCCCCATAGCAAAAATCTCTCTCTCAAAAAAAATTAAAAATAAGAAAAATGCATTCTAGGAGTATGTGCATGCAGGCCCAAATCCCGAAAGGAGAAATGGAGAAGAAGCTTTCTCTATCTTTCTGTATCTCCAGAGAGCATGGGCACCCTCTATCAAATTAATTAAATCAATGGATAAATAGATAAATGTAAATAAATAAATAAGAAAAGCACTCTTGATGCCAAGGAGGAGAACAGGAAAGACTTATCTCTTCCATGACTCCGGACAGTTTAGGTTCTGCGGCAGTAACAAATAGTCCATAGACTCTGAGGCTCAGCACGGGAAGTCCATTCCACACTCACATCACTGTCCACTGTAGACTGAGGGCATCTTCACGACATGGCAATACCATCTCAAGCATGTGGCCTCCGACATCACAGTAGCAGAGGGAGAGAGTGCAAACGACATTCCTGCCCTCAGTTGTCTCAGTCTAGAAATCACATGTCTCTTCTACTTACTATCTAAAAATAATTAGTCACATGACCCCAACTAACCACAAAGGAGGCTGGGAAAAGTGGCCAACCTAAATGCTTAGAGAGACAAATAACTTTGGGGAACTGGGCTTTTTCAGTTTACTGAATTTTGGAAGTGGTCAAAAATTGAGTGACTGAGAGTGACAAATGCCTTCTCGGTCCAAACAGAGGGGCTACACAAGACTCCTGCAAGACTCGCTAGGGCAGCCAGACTGGCCCAGCAACCCCGATCTAGTGACCTGTATGACAGACATTCCAGCCCCACCTGTGAGAGCCTTCCGAGAGGACCACTCAGAGATGAGGCTTATCTACCATGGGGTAGACCAGCATTCCCTCTCTGGCTTAAGGTGTACGGTGCTGAGCTGTTACCATCCCCACAGCATCCTTGGGACTGGGGTATAGAAGAGAAAAGAAGCAAACTCCTTGGAAGAGCTTGAAGTTTTCCTTGGGCTGAGAAGATCGGACAGGTACCTGCCCCTCTACAGGATATCATTGCCTGCGAGATAAGCTGGGATGATTGTAACGGACACTCTAAAGAGAAAAGGAACAGTGGAAAAAGTGTATGGAAAGTGGCATCTGAGGCCCCAGAGCCAGGTGAGTGCCACACTGGATAGCCAGCTTAGAATCCCAGTGACCATGTGGGACTTCATGGAGTGGGACAAGAGGTGAGAAGATGTCACCTCATTGGGTGCACCCAACTTGGAGAAGGTGTCACCTGTTAGGTGCACCAGGACAATGGAAGTCCTCGAGGGTTGGGGAGGGGTGCTTACAAATTTGTTAAGGGCAGCTTGGTGACACAGTGGCAATACCCAGCTCAAGTGAAGGGGAATCCATATGGAAGATTGTGAGTTTGGCTGCCTGGTGGAGTCGTCTATGCCAGGCATACTTGCCCCTGGTCCTGGCTTGTCAGAAAGGAGTGGAGACCCTGGTGTAAAATCCTGCTGAGGTGCCTATCTCTCTCCTTCTTTGTTGTCCTCATGAAAGAAATACAATTTAAAAAATATATTTTTAATGAACATAAAATAAGATTGCTTTTATGGTCTATATTTGTCCAATTTTAATCCAGATGTAGAATCGCATAATCGCCAAGATGATAACATCTCTGTGCTTTCCCTTTGAGGGACCCCTGGAAATCACACAGTTGCTCTCTGTCACAGCTGTGCCCTTTGACAATGTCACATAAATGGAAAAGATTAAAGGTTTTTGCGACAGGGCATATATGCTCACCAAAGATAGACAGAGGGAGACAGACAGTGAGAGAAGGAAAGTGAGAAATCACCCTCCTCCCCAAGAGAGACTGCCACTCCACAATCCTTTTTCCTCCATTGTCCTCCTGGGATTTGGGACACACACGCGCACACACACACACACACACACAAACGCCCAGCATGATTTTCAAGCCACCAAGTCCAAGACTCGAACCTCAATTGACCACTTGGGAGTCCAGTGCCTTACCCACCATACCACCTGCTGGCCCCAGTTGTAACCTTTTGAATTAGCTTTTTTCACTCAGCATGATGCCTTGATGTTCACCCAAGTTGTTACATGCTAAGAAGTATTCCATTGTTTACATGTATGACTACTTATTGATTAATTTGCCTTGTGTCCATTATCAATTTATTGTCTCTAAACTGCAGATTCACTGTTCTGTACCTGATCTGGGAAATGGGTAGACTTTGGAAGTATTCGTCCTTTCATTTGGACTGAGAGGGCACTTGCTGGGCGGACATCAGCTAGTGCTCCAGCCCCAGAGGAAGCAGTCCTGGCTTGGGCCAGGCGACCGCATCCTCCTTTCATGGACACTACACACACACGCCCTCCATGGCACCCCGAATGCCCCATGCACCTCCACCTCAGCGTCACTCACCTGCGCCCCAACACTTCACTCCCTACGGCTCTCCCACAGCATGACCGGCTCTCGCTGCCTCTCCACCCTCCGGCTGGCTGCTTTCACAGTATTTGTGGACTAACTCTGGCCCAGGCGAGGAGAAATCCTCCATTCTGTGGGCAGCATGGCCCCCTGGCCTCTTCTCTGCAGTGTCTGAGCCCCTGCCTGATGGAAGGGAGCCCTCTCCTCTGTTGGCCCTGAGCAGCTCTTTGGGGCTTCATTTACATCTTTATAAATCACTCTCTTGCCATAGTGAATGTATATTGATAGTAAAATTTCCCTTCGTATACTACTGTATGATTTCTGTCTCTCGATTGGACACAAAGTGATATATACCAGCTGCAGGTCATCCAGGTACTGATGCTGTAGACACGCTCGTCTGCTGGGTTCTGTTGGACACAAGTTTCCATTTCTCTAGGGTAAATATCCTGGAATGGGATTTCTGGGACATGTAGTAAGTGGATATTTCACACTATACAGTTTTGTTAAACCTTCTTACAGGGTGAATGGACCATTTTGCACTCCACAATATACAAGGGGTCTTCAAGAAGTTCATGGAAAATGTGTACCATGGAAAAACCTGCAAGGATTTCAATTCTTTTCTGTAGAGGTTTTTGCCTTAGGGTGCATGAGCTGGTTGGAAAGAGAGATTGAGGCAGAGACAGTGAAAGGGAAAGTAAGAAATCATCACCCAGGAGGGATGACCACACTGCAATCCTTTCTTCTCCATTCTCCAGGGATCCTGGGCACACATGCACATGTGCCCAGCGTGAGTTCCAAACCACCAGGTCCGGGACTTGAACTGAAGTTGGCCATGTGGGAGTTCAGTGACACAAGTGCTACTCCATCTGCTGGTCCCGAGATTACAAAATTTTTGTACTATAATAAACTAGTACTTTAATTTCATTTTCCCCAAACTTTTTGAAGACTGAATATGAACGTTCTAGTTGCTCCACATCCTCCCCTACATTACCTATGGTCAGGTTTCTTTTGTTTATTCCCGCCGCATCTCCCAAACAACCTTCATCCTTTCGGTTAGTGTAGAGCTTTTTTCTCACTGTGGCTTTAACTTTCGTTTTCTTAAAGACTGGTGATGTTGCATATCATTTGATGTGCTTACTTACCATCCATATACCCTCTTCAGTAAAATATCTGTTCAAGATTTTGTTCCATTTGTGATTGGATAATTTACTTGTTATTAGAGTTAAAGTAAATCTTTATGTACTCTTGAAATAAGTCCCATACTGGACGTGTGACTTTAAATACTATTGCCAGGTTAGAGCTTGTTTTCAGAACAATAGTTTCAAGTTTCAAGTTCTAATTTTTTTTTTCAATACAACCTATCAATCTTTTGTCTTATGAGTCATGCTTTTGGCTTCAAACTTAAGAACGCTTTGTCTAATCCTAGGCCATGTTTCCTTTAGAAGTTTTACAGATTTAGATTTTTTGCGAGATCAGTGGTCCATTTTTAGTTAATTTTTGTATAAAATGTGAAGTTTATCTTTTGCATATGTATGTCCAATTGATTCAACAATGTTTCTTTTCTTTTCTTTTTTTTTTTTTTTTTTTTTGGAGAGCTTTTTGCTATAGGGCGTGTGCGCTCGCCAGAAAGACAGAGAGAGACAGAGGGACAGAAAGCAAGAAATCATCCCCCAGGGGAGATGGCCACACCGCAATCCCTTCTCCACCATTCTCCTCTCGGGATCTTAGGCACACATGCACATGCACCCGGAGTGAGTTTAAGCCACCGGGTCCAGGACTCGAACCGCAGTTGACTACATGGGAGTCTAACAACATAGCCATTATGCTAACTGCTGGTCCCAAAACTTTATCCTTTTCTATTGACTTGCCTTTAATATCTTATCAACAGGCCATCTTTGTGTGGATGTATTCTGGACTCTCCATTTCCCTGTTCCATTGTTTTGCCAATATCCTACTATTTTGATTGCTATAACTTTATGTTGATTGAGTAGTATGATTCCTTTGATTTTCTTTTCTTTTCTGAATTGCTTTCATTGCTCTAGTTTATTTACCTTTCCACAGAATTTTAGAATCACTTAGCTTTTATCTAGAATACAAAACAATCTGCTGGGATATTGGTCAAAATTGTGTTAAGTCTCTATGTCATTTGGGGAGAACTGTTAATTTAAAAATATGTTTGATCTTTATGTCAGGGAATGTGCTGTGTCTCTCTATGTATTTAATTGGTCTTTGATTTCATTCACAAGCATTTTGTAGCTTTCAGGATTCAGAATATGTCTTATTGATTCACACCTGTATCTGCCTTTCTTTCTTTTTTTAGTATTGTAAATCAGAATATTTTTAACTTTTGTTTTCAGTTGTTTGTCACTGGAGATATAAATATAAAATATATTTGACTTTTACATGCTACTCTTATAGCCAAAAAATTACTAGAACTTTTTCTCCCATCTTTCTTGAATTTTCTACATTGACAATTATGTTTCACTAGCAAGTACAATTGTATTTCCTCCTTTCAAACTGCATGCACCCTAATTTCTTTCTCTTACCTCGTACTGGTGAAGACTTTTAGTACAAGGTCATATAAGATTCCAAGAGTGACTGGACTAGCCTTGTTTCCAGGCTTATAAAAAAAGCATACGTCTTCATCATTAAGTATGATTTTTATCTGTAGTTTTTTAATTGTTTAGCTGGTTTTTGTTTGTTTGTTTTGTTTTGTAGGAACCTTTATTACGGTGAGAAAATTCCCCTTTTACTGTAGATTGCTGAGATGTTTTATAATAAATGGATGATAAATTTTGTCAAATATTTTTGGGATTGGTTGATATGAGCATATGTTTTTTTTTTCTTCCTTAAACTGTTAATATGAAAAATTACATTAAAATATATTTGAATATTGGACCAGCAGTTAGCGTAATGGCTATGTCGCTGGACTCCCATGTAGTTGACCACGGTTCGAGTCCCGGACGCGGTGCCTTAAACTCACGCCAGGCGCATGTGTGTGCGTGCCCAAGATCCTGAGAGGAGAATGGAGGAGAAGGGATTGCGGCGTGGCCATCCCCCCTGGGGGGGGTGATTTCTCGCTTTCTGTCTCTCTGTCTCTCTGGCGAGCGCACGCACCCTATAGCAAAATCCTCTCAAAAAAAAAAAAAAAAATATATATATATATATATATTTGAATATTGAATTAATGTTGCCTATTTGGGATAGGCACTCGATAGTGTGTGTGTGATTACATTAACGTCTTGCTAGATTCAATTTGCTTGTATTTTTCAAAAAGTTTTTGTGCCTCTATTCATGAAGGATGTTAGTTTACTCTTACATTTTTTTGCTTTTGGTATTAGGAATATTCCAGCCTCATAAAATGACATAGGAAATATTTATTCAATGAAAAACATCTGAGTACAGAGAGTTCTGTTTTTGAAATTTTAATTATGATTTCTTTAATAGTTATGACCAATTAGGATTATCTAAGTAAGTTTTTATAACTTGTGCTTTTTGAGAATTTACCTACACATGGCATTTAGGTTGTCAAATATATGTCCATGTAGTATGAATAGAATTCCCTTATTATCCTTTTAAGATGTTCAGGGTTTAGAGTGAGATCTCTTTTTTTCATTCCTGATGTTTGTAATTTGTGTCTTCTTTTTTTTTTCTTGGTCAGTCTTGCTAGGAGCTTATAAATTTTATTGACTATTTTTCTAAAAATAAACAGATTTTGCTGTTATTTAGTTCTGTTTTTTTATATTACTCAATGACATCAATTTTTGCTTTTGTCTTTATTATTTTCTTTCTCTTTTCTAAAACAAAAGTTTGTTATTAATTTGAGATTTTTCCCCCTGATATAATCACTTAACACCAAATGTTTCACCCTAAACATGGCTTTATACTCATGATGCAAATTTTGATCATTGAATTTTCATTTTCACGTATTTGAAATTAAAAAAAAATTCTCCTTGAGACTTACTCTTTTATCCATGGACTACTTAGAAATGTGTTGTTCAATTTCTAAGTGTCTGAAATTTTTCTTGTCATCTTTCTGTTTACAATTTCTAATCTAAATTCATTAGAAACACGTAATGTACTTTGCGTAATTTCAGTTTTTAAATTCTTGTTAATGTTTGTTTTACAATCTAAGATACAGCCTATTTTACTCTGTGTGGACTAAAGAAAAGGTGCTTTCTGCTGTCGTCGGGTAGAGAGCTCCTTAACTGCCGAGCAGGTCCAGAAAACACCGAGGAAGAACTGTAGCTCTATTCCTCCCTACTCTTACTGAATTTCAAGGGAACAGTTCCATCCATGCCTGAGAGGAACCTGTTGAAGTGTCCAGCTACAATTGTGGATATGTCTATTTCCCCTTTTATTTTGTCAGCTTTTGCTTTACATATTTTGAAGCAATGTTAGGCACATACACACTTAAGACTGTAATGTTTTCTTGGAAATTTTATCCTGTTCATTGTGATGTGACATCGTCTTTATTCCTTACACATTTCTTTCCTCTGAAGTCAACTTCATTTGATGTTAATTAGACATTCCAGCATTTCAAAGTTAAGGTTCATATATTTATACTTAACCTTTTACATTGACTTACATATTTCATTGCATTTGAAATATGTGTATTACAAAGGGGTATCTGTACTAAAACTAAGTTGAGTCATTTAAAAACATGTGTGGTAATACTCTCTTCCTTGTAATTATTGTGTTTAGACATTTTACACTTAATATAATTATTAATGTGTTTGAATTTATGCCTATTATTTCATTATTTGATTTCTAATTATTTTCTCAGTTTTTGTTCCTGTTTTTTCTTTCCCTTCTTTGGGTTATTTAACCATTTTGATTATTCCATTTTAAAAATTGCTGTTGTGGTAAAAACATTTATCACAGGATCTATCCCCTTAACAAATTTAAGTGTACAATACGCCATTGTCGACTCTAGGTGCAATGTGACCGGCCGATCTCTGTTATCTTAGCTGAGATCTTACGCCTGTTGATCAATAATAGCCCATTTGCTCCAGCCCCCAGCCCCTGCCAACCACCATTCCAGTCCTTTACTTTCCGAATTAGACTATTTTTGGTGTTAATATGTAAGTGGAGACATGCAGTATCTGTCCTTCTGTGTCTGGTTTATGTCAGTGTGGTGTCCTCTGGCCCCATCTGTGTTGTGGCAGACTGCAGAAATTTCTTTGTAAAGGCTGAATAATATTCCACTGTCCACATTTTAACAATGTTGGAATTTTTGTTGTTGTTGTTATTTATTTGCTTATTGTAGTGGTTACCCAATAGTTTACAATATAACGTATTGTATGGGGCCGGAAGATGGAGTGACGGTTAAGGCACTGGACTCCCACATGGCTGATCATGGTTCCAGTCCCAATCTGGTGACTTGAAACTCACACCAGGCAAGTGTACGTATATGCTCATAATCCCGAGAGGAGACTGGAAGAGAAGGGATTGTGGCATGGCCATTTCTCCTAAACGATGGTTTCTCATTTTCCCTCTTTCTGTCTCTCTCAGGCAAAATGCACAGGCTCCATGGGAAAAATAAATTTAAAAATTAAAAACAAAATCTATATAGCATACTATCATTTTCACATTCTACTTAATTGATATTTTACCATTTCAAGTGGTGCCTCACCATCATCTAGGCCCCCACCGGCCCTCCTTTATGCCATAGTTAACGTATGCATTACATCTTCCTTGATTGAAAATGTACACATTTTTGGCTTTCAACTAATTGTATTTTGCTCTCAATATCATGTTACGCCACTCGGGTGCTGTTGAAATCCTATGTAGAATGTTACTCTCATTTTAGGAGACCACTGACCCAGCTGAATAAAGGCCCACACTTTATCAGCCTGTGCTTCCGGTATCAGCTGGTTTCATGCATTGCCTGTGGACCTACCTCACCATGTAGACACCTTCCACTGGTCAGCTGGGGGTTCAGAAAGTGGTCCGCCCTGACCTACCTAACTCAAGTCCCAGCATTTGGGATATCCCATTCAGAGCCGGGGTCCTGCACATTTAGCTTTCCGATGAGCTCAGAAGTTTCTAAACAATGTCAGGGGCTCTCTTTCCTGAGCACCCCTCTGCCGTCTCGGGGACACTCTCTGGTCCCCCCACTTGACCTGTTTGCAGTTTTCTCGCCAGTGTTGGGACGTGTAAAGCCCACTCTGCAGGACACTTGTCACAACTGCTTCTACTTCCACAGCCAGAGGGTAAGGTGACCAAGAGAGAACAAAGAAAAGAAAATGCTCCCCACATGCACGGGGGACCGCGGCGCCTTCTATCAAGGGTGAGTTCCCTTTCTCAGAGACGCGGCCTCCTGAGGGCCCCTTAGTGCTGCTCTTATTGCAGCCACTGTTGCCAGCAAGGGCCTGCATAGGGGCTGGCAGCGAAGGAGCAGGGAAAGACACCGCTGGGAGAGTTGGGGACCCTTTCTCAGTCTCAGCACCAGAGCAACAAGGTTCCTTCTAGAGTTCTCCATGTTATCACTCAGGTCCACTGCTGGGTTTCAGTTCCGCAGAGACTAAGTCAGAAAATATTGAAAAAAAATAAATACAGAACTCTGGATTCTTGTCCAGCCTTTTGTTTGCTTTTAGAATCCTCAGATTGAATTTCTATGCGTTTTATTCGGGGTTTGTAACTGCAATGAGAGGGAGAGACGGGGTGGTGTGTTTACTCCTTACCTGGAACTATAACCTGAAATAGTAGAGATTGTAAATGTGGGGATGAGAGCCCAGTGGAGACCACAAACTTGGTGAGACCTGCCCAAGCTATAGGGCTGGGTACGGGGCAGTGAACAGCGTGCGTTAGGGGTAGCAGGCCTTTCTCCAAATCAGGACAGCTTTTTGTTTGTTTGTGTTTGCTCTAGGGCATGTGCACCCAGGAGAGGGTCAGAGACAGAGAGAGTAAGGGAAAAAACATCTCCAAGAAGGATGGCCACACCACAATCCCTTTTCCTCTATTCCTGTTTTGGGATTTTGGGCACGCATGTGTATGTGTCTGGCATGTTTTTCAAGCCCCTGGGTCTGGGACTTAAGGTGTACAGTCAGGCATGTAGGAATACGGTGCTAAAACTACACCCCAACGGTGGGTCCGGGAGTTGTTCAGAGAGCACTCTGAAAATTAGATGACACAGCAGGTGTAATTTTGGAAAAAGAACACACCGCCACTTATTTAAAAGCCGTGGTAAGAAAATAATATCCTTTTCTAATGATACTCCACTGAGTCTGGTGGTTCAATGACAATCGGTCTGCTATCCATAGAGCAACTGTTTTGGTCGTCTACTTAGTTCCGGCTGGTTTCCAAGTAAGAAATAGCCCTCCGCCCTGAGTGCTCACTTGCCATCTTTAGCATACTGACTAACCTGGGAAAAGCGATTCTGAAAACGTTCGGCTAGATATTCCTCTGTTTGTGTATCTGCTGACCTGAGGCTTGCTCTGTAAAGCTGAGGACAAGCTCTGGACCGCTGGTTGGCTCAGTTGGAGCAGTATCTATCTTAGAACACAAGAAACCTGGATGAACTTGGCCAAAAGAGGCTTCTGAGTCTTAGATCTCGGCGTGGCTGGCAGGAAAAGCGTCACCATGGCACACTGACAGTGCGGTTCCTCCCCATTGAGACCCTGCAATGATCCTTCCCACAAGAGACTTCCTCCAGGGGTAATTTATATCTTTCACCTCCTCTTTAACTTCATCACTGACATCTCCAACAAGGACGCTGCGAGGTGCCAAAGCCACAGTGGTTTATATGATGTGGGCATCTCTGGGAAGGGAGAACAGAAGAGCGTTGTTCACGGGCAGAGGAGCGGCCAGGCGACGGTGACTTGAATCCATTCTGAACTCGCATCCCATTCATTGGGGTAGATGGGACACATGACATCTGGATGGGCCCAGAAGTTGCCCCAAAGACAAAGTGTTTCTTTCCGATAGGGAAGACAGAGAGTGAAGGTCTCAAGTTTCACGTCCGCATGTGACTAGCAAGTTAGCATAAGTGTGCATGAAACTCTCATCTAGACAACACATCCACAACAAGGAAACTAGCCTTGTCTATTGGGACTGACCACCTGGTCTTCACTCATGCATCACCCTGCTCCTTACCAGGACGTCCCTGAGACCGCGGGGTCAGGGAGCACTCACAGGAGGGTCAGGGAGCACTCACAGGCCTCGGCAGGCGGCAGGCTTGGACCAAAGCTCTCTACGCCTCCATACTTGCTGTCCTTTAGCCAGCGGGGACACTCACCCCTAGATCTCATTGTGGTTGCTAACTCTTGCCACCCTCTTCCCACTCTGCGCTGCTAGATGGAGCTGCTAGTCCGTGCCTCGCCTTCTCATGAGCCGGACAACGTAGGAGCTGTCTGTTCCTACGGCCCACGGCCCAGGGTAAGGCTGAGGACTTTATGCTCCGTACAAAGCTCTCCAACCAACCCAACGAGGAGGAACTGAAATGAACCCTCCTCTTCTCCCCAAACCGACCTCCTGGCATAGACTGTACCAGCCCAGAGGAAGGGAAGTCTGCGTCTAGTTTACCAGCCCTGGGCAGGTACCTCGCTGGGGACCCAGGGAAGACGAACCACAGCCCTGTCTACTCCGCAGCTCGTTGGTCGCTACATTTCATGGGTAACTTTCTGTGCTCCAGACTTGATGGGTAAAAGAACTGTCTTCTTTACAGAAACACTTTAGACAGAGTCTCAATCACTCGTTTTTAATTAAATAGTATTTGCCTAATGGCAAAAATATATAAAGTTGTACATTCAGCACACAGTAGAGACGGAGCTCATCACCACAAGGAGCCGCTACTGCTTCTCTCCTCGGGCCCCTAGGGAAGTCGGGGGGGTGGGGGGGTATGGAGGACGGAATGCACACAGAGCTCCGGGAATTCACTCTCTCCGTCCATTCCAGAAACCAGACAACCTAAGCTACAACCTTTGTCTCATTCCAGCACCTGCCCTCCAACCTCTCTCCCTGCAGCCTGCAGGGGAGGGAGGGTTCCTGGGCTCTTTTCCCCATTCCCTGGACTGGGAGCTCCTCCCAGTGGTTCCTGCTTACTGAGTCTTTTTGGGCAAAAAAAAAAAAAAAAAAAAAAAAAAAAAAAAAAAAAAAAAAAAAACAAACAAACAAAACAAAACCCCAAACAAAAAGCCCTTGAGGTCATTCTGAGCTGACTCACGTGAGTCCTTTCGAGGTTTTCACAGGCATGTGGTATCGCATTTGGGTCCAGAACCTGGAATTGGGCGTTGCTGATTTGAAGCCTCTCCAAGTGACTATGGGCAAAACCCGGAGAGCTTTTCTCACAAGATGAGGTAGAGACTCTGGCTCCGGAAAGGGGCAGAACTTAATTAAAATTAGTTTCAGCGTCCGGTCAGCTAAAGCAAGATTCACTGCTGCTTGGAGTTCAAACACACTGGGCCCGCTGACGTAGCCGGGGCTCAAGATAAAGATTCCTCTTCTGCTTTTCTTAATGATACTCACAATGTCTTCCGCATACGCTGGAAAAGAAAGAGTTTAATGATTTGTAACTGGTTGTTACACCTTGAGTCCCAATAACCTTGACTCTCCCAGATCTGCCAGAGAGGTTTTCGCAATGGATACTCTTACTTAAAGAGGAAATGCGGACATGATTTACTCCATCGCTCTTCTGTATCAGCTCTGCCAATGGCTGGAGGTACACGAGTGTCTCGTGACCTCCATTGTCCATTCCTCCCCAGATGCCCCATTCCTCTGGAGCAAAGCTCCTGTAACTAGGTCATCAGGGTCATGGAACATCCCAGCCTCCCCGGTGGTGCTTTCTTTTTTTTTTTTTTTTTTTTTTTTTTTTTTTTTTTTTTTTTTAAATAATTATTTTTATTTAACCTTATGTATTTATTTATTTATTTTTATTTGATCAGAAAGGGACAGAATGAGAGAAAGAGAGAGAGGGAATGTGAGAAAGCAAACCGCCAGGTCCAGGACCCAAACCATGGTCGGCCATGTGGGAGTCCAGCACCCCCAACCACCACACCACCTGCCAGCCCCATCCCCGGTGGTGCTTTCTGAGGCAGAGGAAGGCAGTGGGGCAAGCTGAGGCCTGGATACTTCAGGACGGCCAAGGCTGGGCCCCGGTCTAAGGAGACGTCTTGACTCAGCACTAAGGTTTGTGGAGGGCAGAGTCCCAGAGCTCAGGGGCAGGGTGGAAGGAGGAACTGCTTGGGATCCAGAGACTAGCGGCCTCCTGGGTCAGAGTCAGCATCTGGGTCAGATCTCTTTGTTCTGGGAGACCTCTCTCAGGCCCCATGTTATTTTTCTCTTCTGAAGATGGACTGGCGTGTAAAAGTAAGATGATGGAGCTTTCTGTGGGGTATCCTTGATATTCTAAGCTCATGAACCCTCCCCAAAGATGTATATCCCCAAACAAAGAAGACAAAACAAATTTAGAGCTTGCATTGAAGTCCCCATTCTGTTCTGTACTTTTTTCTGGGCATGAAGGACCTACCCCCTCCTGGGGCCACATCTCTTTCAAGCAAACACAAGGTATATCCGTATTTGTTTTCCAGAACTTCAGGGAATAGATTCAGGGCCAAGTGCTCCTCAGTCAGAGATGAAGTGGTCTCACTCTCAAAAGAGCTCCATTTTGCATAGGATATGAACGCATCAAACTCCTTTTTATCTGAGAGAGAGAAACAATGAAGACGTAAGCCATGTACTTCTTTTTTTTTTTTTTTAGTACCAAGGTACACACACACATATGATTGAAGTGTATAGTAAATGGGTAAGAAATAATATTTGAGATCCTTACAAAATTCATTTGAAAAAAAAAAAGCTGCATTTTTTATTTCAAAATGACACTGCTGAGTAGCATTGTCCAAATTGAGTTTTAGGATAGGAAACACTGTGTATTCTCGCCGAGGTTAGATCAAACAGCTGGGCCTTCTGTGATTAAATCACATGTGCCCGGGAGTTCCTCTGAGCTCCCTCTGCATCTGCAGTGTTTCTGCCTCATTAGCAACATCAAAGAGGAGCCTGCTCCCTCAGAGCAGGAGAATATCCAATGAGCGACATTGCTCAGACTGCACATGGCACCTGTGGGGAAAACAAACACAACAAAGAAAACCCCCCTGGGGCCAGGCAGTGGGCAGTGGGAGCGTGGCTGCTCTCCGTGGGGAAGACCCTGCGATCACACCTTGGAGCTTCCCTGAGCCTCGTGGGTACATGTGCAAGTCCATGACCCAGGCTGGCTAAGACCAGGGCCTGGATCATGGCGTAACGACCCCACTGGGGTGCCTCTCTCTCTCTCAAAGCAAAACAAAACAAAAACAAACAAACAAAAAAACTTTAGAAAAGAAAAAGGAAAGGACCAGCAGATGGCATAATGGTTGTGTCACTCCCACATATTCGATAGTGGTTTGAATCCTAGGTCCAGAGGCTTAAAACATGCCGGGTGTGTTTGTGAGCATGCCCAAAAGCTGGAGGGGAGAATGAAGGAGAAGGGATTGGGACATGGGAATCCCCCCGGCTGTGTGTGTGTGTGTGTGTGTGTGTGTGTGTGTGTGTGATTGCTTTTCTCTCTCTTTCCAGCCCGCACACACATCCTACAGCAAAAATCTCTCTTTAAAATAAAGAGAAAAAAGAAAAGAAAAAGTACTCCCCTCCTCCCACAGAGAAGAGTAGCATATACCTAACTTAGAAACTTTGAACCCCCGATGCAGCATGAGGGCGATGCCCACGCCCAGCGAGCTGCTCTAAGGGCTGCGTGAGGTGACATCAAGGGCCTGGTGCCTGGCTCGTGGCACGCAAAGATAAACAGGTATTACAGAACTCGTTTAGGATAGTAGAGAGGGCTCCTTTGTCTCTTTTGACTATATTATAATCATGAATGCACATTGGTTCCTGGGACATGATAAAGGACTAACTGGAAGAGGTAGAAAACCCCAGATGCTGGCCCGTCTGGTTCCTATTCAGACACGTCCCTCCACCTGCCGCACAGCATGGCTGGGAAGCAGGGAACGACAGCGCTGGCTGCTGAGCCCTCTGGGTGAACACTGCCTGTGGTCGCGCTCGGAAGGCCTCAGTGGACGGAAGCACCAGCAGCAGGAGTGGAAGGCCCAAGCATCAGGAGAGGGAGGCCAACCAGCCAGGGCCAGGAGGTGAATCTCGGAAGCTCCTCACTGCCCAGGTGGCAAGGAGGAGGCTCCTGGGTGTGGCTGGCAGGGGGGTGCTGGGTTTGAGTGTGTAACTCACGTCAGTGGCTTCCAGTCCACCATCTATTGCTTTTATAATATGGAGACTCACTTTCTTCTGTAATAAAATCAAAGTGGAGCTCTAGATGACCTCTTCGGTCCTCCACAATTCTAACATTCTGTCTCCAAAATTTTGAGCATGCAGCGGGAAAAGGCAAAGTATCTTGCTGAAAAATATTCTGTTGGCCAGTAGGGGGCACTGCATCACTGTGATTGAAAACCGAATTCCATCTCCAGCTGGGATGACTAAAATCGTCCTTTTGCAAACTAAAAAGAAAGGACACATCCGAATATTGTGGTTGATTGGCTCTTCCATAAGAGCTCTAGGGTCTTCAGGAAAATAACATTTTAGTAAAAGAAATACACTTGGGAAACAATTGAGACCTTGATTATATAATTTGCTCCATTTCAAAAAGCTGTTTTAAAAAATCTCAAAAACACTTTGACATAAGTATTTCCATTATATAGCCTTCATGATTAGTCTAAAGAAAAGTGTGATTAATGCATTTCTTTATTCACCCTTCCCTCAGTGATCGGACAAATGAGTTCCTTAGTGCAGAAGAAGCACTCGCTTAGCAGGGCCTTCCAGTGAGATAAATGATGCTCCCGGAAGCCCGGCACACGGGGAGTCTGCTCTTTCCAAGGAAACACTTGGAAACATAGGAACACCCGTTAAAGCTGCCAGCCGTCTAACTTTAGAGAATTCCAGGACTGAAGGTGAAACAAGAAGAAACAAAACGAAAACAGAAGCAGTGCTTTCGTTATAAAGAAATAAATAACGGGGCTGACAGTGGTTAAGCCCTACACATTCGGAGCCAGATCCCACATACTACAGTGGTTTGAATCTTGGTCACATGTGTGTGTGTGTGCCCCAATTCCCAACATGGTTTAGAAATGAAGGAAACAGGATTGTGGCATGACCACGCCCCAAGTGGAGGATGCTTTCTCTGTCCCTCAGCACACCTGTTCTCTGGAAATTAAAGAGTAACAGGAGGGACCAGCAGTTAGTGTAATGGCTATGTTACTGGACTCCCATGTAGTCGACTGCGGTTTGAGTCTGGGACCTGGTGGCTTAAATGCATGCAGAGCACATGTGCGTGCGTGCCCAAGATCCTGAGAGGAGAATGGAGGAGAAGGGATTGCGGTGTGGCCATCCCCCTTGGGGGGTGATTTCTCGCTTTCTGTCTCTCTGCCTCTCTCTGTCTTTCTGGCGAGCGCACGTGCCCTATAAAAACAAACAAACAAACAAACAAACAAAACCTCCCCCCCCCCCAAAAAAAAAGAGTAACAAGGAAAAAATAAAAGGGAAAAAAAGAAGAGCAACCAATGACCATGATTACCTTAGGACAATGAACAGAGACAGCAATAGAACCTGTATTTTACAGAACTTCTTTTAGGGACATCGCATTACCTTAAAACCTGTCTTTTACAGAGGAGACTAACCAAGGCAGTAGCTAATGGGGTCTCATGAGCCCGACAGCCTGAGTCCAAGTCCCCAGCTCAGACACCTGCCAGTGGTTCGATTCCGGGCCCATGACCTAACCCCTCTCCGCCAGCCTCGCAGGGTTACTGCGGTTAACGAAGCTAATACACACAATGGGCGTACAGTCCAGTGTTCGAGGAGAACTAACTGGCCCATGCCGAGTGCTGGCACCGTTCTATATGACTGATGTGCCTTGACTCAGTGAGCCCTCCGCACCCTTTCACTCTACGATGTTACAATCCTCTTTTATAGACGAGGAGACCAAAGCACGGAGATGTGAAGCCATCCGCCATCTTGCTTTAGGTTGGTGAGCCGAAAGATTCTGTCCGTCTAACCTAATGTGGCACAATAGTGTTTTTTAAAAGACCCTTGGAAACTGGATTAAAAATAATAGTTTTGGAAGGATCAGCAGATGGTGTAATGGTTATGATGCTGGACTCCCACATGGGCAACCACGGTTCGAGTCCTGGATCCAGTGGCTTGAAACACACCAGGTGCGTGTGCGTGGGTGCCCAAAATCCTGAGAGGAGAATGGAGAAGGGATTGCGGTGTGACCATCCCCCCTGGGGGGTGATTTTTCACTTTCTGACTCTCTGTCTCTCCAGCAAATACACGTGCCTGATAGCAAAAATCTTTCCAAAATAAATAAATAAATAATCGTTTCTCCAGCCTTTCCTGACATGATGTCACCAGACCTGGGAAAAGGCAAACCTTAGAGGCATGACTTTACCCATTTCCTGAGCTCCTTCCTCCTGCTCAGCCCTGGCGGGCAAGAGGCTTCTAGAATTCTCCCCTAAGATAACTCTGAGGAGGCGAAGCCAGTGGCTAGTGATGGCGTAGTCGGGTCTTTGCTGTCTGAGGCAGTTCTGAGGGGCTCAGGTGGAGGTGACTTACCCCCGAGCGTCTCGTCCTTGCTGCGGTAGGTGCGGTAGAGCAGCACGACCTCAATCCAGTACCAGTAGAGGAGAGCAGCCCCTGCCAGCACGCTCGCCAGGGCTGCGACGGTGCCCAGCAGGATGGACACCAGCACCACTGCGGAAACACGGCCGTGAGCAATCACAGAGCGGCCGCCCTGGCCAGGACCCGCTCAGGCCCACGCCGCGGCTCGCCCAGCGCCTCCCTGACCGGCCATTTCACCGACCACTGACTCTGGAGGCACTTTTCTCAAATCTGGGAACATCTCGAATTTGTCTTGAGGACATGTTATGATAAACTCCAGGAAATGGACGTTTCCTGATCAGGGTGGCCTGGGCGACTTACCGTAGTCATATAATGTACTTTTTATTGCATAAACTTCCTACAATCCATTCGCACCCCCCTCTCTTTGTATGTTGCAAATTATCTTTATTACTATTATCCCCACTAAAGTTTAAACTTCCCGAGACCCAGAGCAACTTCTACACCCTCCACGAAACCCAACGAACAGGACCTGCTCCACGCCTTTACTGAGGGGAGCCACCACCACGGAGCGTCCGCGATGGGCAAGGCCCAGCTGTGACTTATTTAAGCCTTACAGGCATTCCGACCTGTGTGTGCCGTAGTCATCTAGTGGCTGGACGGATGAATGATCAACTCATCTCTGGGCATCTTAAAGAAATTTAAAAGCTATCCCTTACCTTGAATTTCTACCCTAGCTTTTTGAAAAAGTAAGATCCATAACATACACATGTCAGTCTGAATACTGAGTAAATGAACCCTTGTCTCCCCGTTCTCCATCCATCAGAACATGACTCCTTCATGCTCTCTGGATGGAGACACTGGGAAAGAAAAACAAGAAAAGGAGCTAGGGCTTAGCACAGTGCCTACTTCCCAGGGCCTGCCCTTTAGGTATTTGTAGAATGAGTGAGGAGTGAGTGAGTGAGTGAGTGAATGAATGAACAAATAAGTGAGTGAATGAATGAATGAATGAATGAACAAATCGATAAGTTAATGAATGAGTGAGTGAATGAGTGAATGAACAAGTAAGTAAATTAACGAATGAGTGAATGACAAACTTTCCAGCATAGTCCTCCATACCCAGAGGCCCAGCTAGGGGTCACTGATGTAGTTTACTAGCGATGGGGCTTTGGTCAAGGTATTAAGTGCGTTAACACAAGGAAAGTGATTAGAAGAGTGTCTGGCATCTGGAAAATGCCCACTGCTATCAGCATCATTGCTGCTCTTCAGGAAAGCTCCTCTCGGCCCACGTGAAAGCAGTGGCGTGCATCCTGGAGCAACTTGGAAGACTTACCTCCCTTCTTCAGTGTCAGCTGGATGGACCGGGTGGTGTTCCCGATGGAGTTCTGTGCAAAGCAAACAAACTTGCTGCGAAGATGGGTCTGAGTAACTTTATCCAATGGGAACACCAGCTGAACGATGTCACCATCAGGAGTGGATTTAATGCTAGGAAAGGAGGATCGATACCACACCGACTCAGTCATATCAGCTGGCATTTGTTTGAAATAGCTCAAAGTCATCGGAGCAGCCCGCTATTTGGCTGTCAGAAGAGCAGTGGGATCAACCATACAAGGTGCAATGGGCCAGTCCATAGCTGAGTTTTCAAGGGAGCTAGACCCTACATGGTCAACTGCAATTCAAATTCCAGCCCCGCTGGCTTGAGACACACGCCATACATGTATGTGTACATCCCCACATCCCATGCATGCATCCGTACATGTGAGCGTACACCTCAAAATGGAGAAACGGAGAAGGGATTGTGGCATAACCGTTTCCCTTTGGGAGGGGGCGCTTTCTTCCTCTCCCTCTCGCTGTGTCCTTCCAGTGAGCCCGTGTGCCCTCTGACAATACAATAAGGAGCCAGTGGGAGATAAGATGATCAGAGACGGCTCACTCATAGTTAAACGCTGATCCTGCTAAGTGTTTCCACTAAGATACGATTAGCTCGTGGGACTCACCTGACCTGGAGAACAAACAATAGTCATTTAAGAAAGATATTTAAAATGATTAGCTCCTACTAAGGTTCTCTGTGTGCCAGGCGTTCTTCTGAGCCCTGGGCATGACTCTCTAATCTCACCCATTTCTCGCCTGCCAGGACCCCTGCAAAGTAGTTACATGATCGTCCTAACCCGGCCAGTGGCACAGGGGCCTGAGCGGCCTTCCTTCTACGGCGCTCACAGAAACTGCATGTGGTTTCCATGTTCAAAATAAACAGGCACAGTGTAGGGCTGTACTTTCATTAACCACTAGGTGGTGCTACTAGCGACACCATCAACTCTCAGTTTTCTGAAGATGAGGAGTATCTGGTCTGCGTTGTGCAGAAGCGTCTGCCCCTTCTCTTCTTACCTTTTCCCCTTAGGTAGTGTGGCTTCCCGCTCCAGGTCAGAATCTTTGATGTACCATTTTAATACAGGTTGAAAGTTCTTTTCAAAGCCAAATCGTGCTGTGCAGTTAAGAGTGAGAGGTTTTCCTGCAAAGAGGCCAGAGAAGCACGGAGAGGGCAGGTGAGGATGTTTGTCCCAGGCGGGGGAGGAAGACATGACCAAAGACGGCTGTTTCCTGATGTAGTCAGGGTGCAGATAAAACAGGAGTGTCAGGAACAACCACCCTCCACGCATTTCATTCAGAGACTCAGCCAGCGATTTCTGTTTGTCCCTAATGGGCTTACATCACATACTTACATCACGAACCCATATGTTCTTAAAATGAAGATTAGCGTGATCATATCACTAAGGGGCCTGCCCCACAGCACGGTGGTTAAGTGTGCCAGATTCCGTATGGCCAATGCGAGGCTGAATCCCAGCCCTGCCCTGGAAGCTTGACAGACATTCTAGGCAGGACCAGCAGATGACATAGTGGTCACATTGCTGGACTCCCATATAGTCGACTGTGGTTCAAGTCCCGGATCCAGAGGCTTAAAATTCATGCTGGGCACATGTGTGTGCATGCCCAACATCCAGAGAGGAGAATAGAGGAAAACAAATTGCAGTGTGGCCACTAACCAAAATTTGCATATTAAATGAAAATCATGAGGTGACCGGGGCATGTAGTTTAATGAAGAAATTATTTAGATATATAGCTTTTTTTCTCAACAAAGCAGAATGAATAAGTTTCCATGTGATTATCGGACTACCCTCTTTCTACTCATTTTCTCTATAAGGGATATTCAGGTATGCTCTACGTCAAGCTTAATGTTACCTGTGAAATTTAGAAACTCTAAGTGAAAACTCTTCTTAATGATTTTCCATCAGTAATGCCTTAGAATTCACTATTAGCAGATGAAACAACTATTTTGAACTGATTTTTTTCCCTTATTTTGTTCCTTTTTTTTTTCATTTTTGTGATGTTGCCCTTAGTGCTGTTCTAGTTCTAAACTCAAGATATGCTGCTTCTGCCACCTAGTGCTCTTCTACCAGAATATCTACTTTTACATCTTTCCACAATAATACATCTTTTATTAGCATTCACAAAAGCACTTATATTATTGAAGCAACCAACATTTGTTTTTCTTTGTGTGTGTGTGTGTGTGTGTGTGTGTGTGTGTATTTAAGAGAGATTTTTGCTATAGGGCGCAAGCACTCACCAGAGAGATGGAGAGAAACAGAGACAGAAAGCAAGAAATCACCCCGCAGGGAGAATGGTCACTCCACCCTCCCTTCTCCTTCATCCTTCTCTCCAGATTTCAGGCACGTATTCATACACATCCAATATGAGCTTTTTTTTTTTTTTTCTTAAGAGAGGTTTTTTTTTTTTTGTTATAGGGCACATGCTAGAGAGACAGAGAGAGACAGAGAAACAGAAAGCAAGAAATCATCCTCCACCCCCCAGGAGGATGGCCATGCCATAATCCCTTCTTCTTAATTTTCCTCTTGAGACTTTGGGCATGCATGCACACACACCCGGCATAAGTTTTAAACCACCAGGTCCAGGACTCAAACTGCAGTTGATTACGTGGGGTTCCAGCAGCATAACCATTATACCATCTGCTGGTACATTTGGTTTGGAATTCAGTAATTCCTATTTGGCTGTGTAGAAAGACATAGATGTTATTGAATTCAAATTGACAAGTCAATTTTCCCTCTACTCTAAGGAAGATACTGCATGGGAGTACACACTGTTTGCGTGGGCATGACAGATTCTACTACAGTTGTTGTAAAGGCCACACCAAACATCATGCTCATAAAGAGTTAGTGCTGCTCGAGTTGGAGCACTTATGCGCATAACCAACCAGTTGGGCCAATACACATAAGCGGATTCCTGCGGGGTAAGGGAAAACCTAAAATCTGCTGCCTGTGTTCACTGTCCCGCTATTCCTCAATGCAACCATGTGGGGGCAGCTTTAGAATCCCATTTACCGGTGAAAAGATTGAGGCTTGGAAAGTTGAAATAACTGTCGGAGGTCACAAGGCTTGTTAAGTCAGGATTCACACGCAGTTCTAGAAGACCTGAAAGCCAGTGCTCTTTGCCCTATGTCACACTTAGACCTGCTCTCAGAAGTACAGTGTCATTCAGGGTGAAGTGCAGACCAGCTTACCAAGTTCCACTTCCAGCGTGTCCTCGATGGGGTCCACAATATCTGGTTTGAGTTGAGTGTCTTTCCCTAAAAGATGAAAATAAAAATCATTATTCACATTGGGAAACAGAAGGTCTGCTTGCCAAAGATTTGGGGGTGCATGGCCACACTTTGACCTAAAAGGTTTGAAACTCTATCTTCAGATTTCATCCATAATCCATGAGTCTAGGCACTCCATGAGAAAAGCTTGCCTCCAAAAGTGTCTGTGACCTCCAGTAGCAGGTGCTAGCAAGACATTAGTCCTTTGTCTGCCTGGATTCATTCTCTTCCTCTCCAAACCTGCTCCCCCACTGCAGATGTGCATCCTCACCCCCGTCTTCTCCTACAAGATTTCCAACAGGAAGGAGAACTCACCCGAGTTCTCCTAAGTTCTCACAAGTCTGGCAGACCTGCTTCCTTAATCTCCTGTTTAAGGTTTGTTTCAAAATGAAAGAGCCCAGACTTTATTGAACCCTATAATCCTTAAAGTCCTGAGACAAACTTTCAAACATGCATCACTATCATATTTCCTCCTGAAGGGGTTTCATCTCCTGATATAAGAAAATGTATGCCCTTTGCTCTTAAAATCATCCACACACAACTTCCCAGAGACCTCTTCTCCTCCTTCTCTCCACCTCTCTTCTGGCATCACGAGCATCTCCTTCTCTGTCTAGGGGCTTGTTCTCGTCCTCGCCTACTCAGGCTCAGTCTCTGAATCACCTCACATCTCTCCTCTCTCTCCCTCTCCACCCTCCCCAGCCAAGTGCTCGAGAGAGTTCTGTGTGCTCATTTTCTCCATCATTCCCCGCGGAGTCTGATTTCTGCCCCCACTGTGCCACTGAAACAGCACAGTGATACCCTTGTACCTCGACTGGTACAGAACAGAATTATTTTTTCAGTTTCTTTCTTTCATGAGAGTGAGAGGCGGAAAGAGAAAGAACACCCTCAACAGGGTCTCGTACCATGATCCACCCCCTGCCCCAGCCTTCCCAGCCAGCCAGGATGAGGGTGGGTGGAGACCTAGCATGTACAGGTCAACCTGAGAACAGACCCATGCTCTTCCACATGCACCCAGAATCGCTTGAACATCATGCTAGCACCGCGCTACCGAGCCAGCCCCTCCGCTGAGTTTTTAGTGGACTTTACCACTTAGCAGCACTGGACACTGTCTACCGCGCCCTCCGTGAAATTCTCTCTGCTTTTGGTTGCATGCTCCTGTACTGCCTGCTCACCGTTACCCACTCTGTGCACTGCTCTGCGCCCTGTGGACTACCCTTACTTCATGTTCTGTCTTCTCCTACCTGCTCTCCCAGGGCTGTACAGTCACTCTCAGGCCACTTCCCTGTGAAAGACTTTGGCCCCTGAAGTTCTCGCTCTCCTGCATCATCGATCTCATTTCCTCTGCTCTCTTCTCTCACCCTTTCATCAACGCCCACTTGCCAACGTATGCTCTCACATTCCTGTCTCATCTCCCTGGGAGATCTTGCTCATGTTCTCCACCTCTCAAGTCCTAGGACACTCCGAGGCTGAGTTCTAGCGCCCCCTTCTCTCAACACCCACTTCTTAGGGAGCTCACTGGGTTCCTTGGTTTAGAGACCCTGTAAAAGTGGATCTGCTCACATCCTCATTGCCAGCCTCAGCATCTCTGGATTGATTTATCCAGATAGCTACCAGTCATTGTGATGTGGGTAACAAAGTCTTTCTAGCCTAATTAGTCTCATGGAATGGTCCTGCCACTTGTCAGCTAATCTAGATGAGGAAACTAAACATCCTTGACTTCTGTCTTCCATTTTCTACATTACACCCATCAGCATCTTCTGTTGACTCACAAATCCAGCTGCTTCTTGTCACCTTGGCTATGTCCAGCCACAGGACAATCATAGATCTTTAGGAACATGGACCAAACCTGCTGCTCCCCTCCCTGTGGCCTGAGCCAGCCTCTGTGCTGAGATACTCCATCAGGACACTGCAGAAAGTCCACGTCCTTGCCCAACGTCAAATCTGGCTCTCATCCTTGGCTTGTCCTTTCACCACTCCCAATCATCACATCCTTGCAGATGTTCTTCCTAAATGTTTCTGAGTCCAACCACTTCTCTTCACATCCACTGCCACTCCCTACTCTGGGACCCTATCCACGATTGCCTGTTTGACCATAGAAACCTCATAACTCTTCTTCTTGTCTTGGTTTTTGCTCTTATGAATCCATTTCTACTCAGGAGACAGAGTGACCTATCGCAAATACAAATCTGCTTATGACACTCTCCCACTTAGCACCCACCATGGTTCCCTGTTGGTCCTTGGCTAAAACTCCAAACTTACTCAGACCGTGCAATGGCAGCCTTATTTCCAGACCCTCAACTGATCTTCCTTTCATCACGAGACCACGACTTGCTCTCTTTCATCTCTTGGACATCAATACTGCTTCCTCTGCCTGAGACAGTATCTCTCCCACCTTCTTAGGACGTGTTTATCCCTCAGTTCTTTCTCAGACTTGGCTAATGAAGGTTTGGGTCTGGTGGACCTCCCACGTACTCTGCCACTTTCTCTTATTGTGCTCGGTGAAAGCCTGGTTCCTCTCTGTATGCCCCCTCTCAGAGGCCAGAGAAAGTGTCCAGATACTCATTCTTACATCCTGAGCTTCAGTCATGGCACATATGTTCAATAAGTATTAGAGTAGAAAAAGATAAATGTAAGAATGAATGAGCAAGATAGGAATAAGATAAGCATTGTAAAGTGTCCCTTGGGAAAAGAGAAATGAATTTTATGTCACCAAAAATTCGCTGGGTCAAGCGATGCCTGAGTGAAAGAACAACCGCACATCACTAGAAAGGGAAAGCTGGTATGAGTTGAGTATTCCTATTCTGACTTCTCTTCCAAGGAGAAATCCAACATAAAATGAAGTGACTGAGACTCTAAAGTAGTAGACATTGCGAGAGCAGGAAATAGGAAGGAAAGTTAAACCGGGCCTTAGGGTGCTCCACAGGGGCTGTATCTTGTAATGAAAGAAAAGGAAGCACAATTGATTATCATCTTTACTAAGAGCTGAGTCAACCACCCTGTAGCTCTTTGATACAAAGCATGAATGACTCTGTTATGTTTTGACTCCATACGCCACACTTACGTTAATTCACATGGTTCAGTCATGTGATACATGTAGATCTGTAGTAAGATGGACTCAAGGGAAAGGGGGGGGGGGGCGAAATTAGATGAGTCTCAGAAGAAGAAATCCAGCAGGTCAGTAAACAAGTAACAAGACGTTCAGCTTCGTTGTTAGGAAAGTATGAAGTGGGAGCAAACAGACCAACAAAAAGAAACCTCACTTGATACCAATCAAAAAGTCTGTAACACCAAATGCTATTTGGGAATAATAAGACTGTTTTGATGGGGCTAGGTGTAAATTGATAAGATGAGAGCTTAGTATAATACCAAGTGTTACAACAGGACATCTCGTTTTTCATTCTCTCTCTCTCTCTCTCTCTCTCTCGCTCTCGCTCTCGCTCTCTCTCTCTCTCCCCCTTTGGCTAGAATGTATGTGTGCTTATCAGAGAGAGACATAGAGACAGACAGAGGGAGAGGAGCAATGATCCTCCCATGGGACAATGCCACGCTGTAATCCCTTCTCCATTTCACCACCCTGTCAGGATCTGGGGCATTCGCACGCTTGTGACCTGTGTGTTTCTCAAGTTACTGGGTATGGAAGTAGGATCACATAGTTGGCCATGTGGAATTCAGTCAGTTAACTACCAGGTCACAAAGCAAGCTTGGACACAAATCACATTTCAGAGCACAAAACAATATTCTGTGGCATTGAGTGATATATACATATGTTAAAAAAAGCTTCAGTACATAAGCAGAGATCGTGACTAAGGCGGCACTGGAAGGCATACGGAGGGGATGTGAGCATAGACTTCAAGCTGTATCTGCAATATTTTGTCTCTTTAAAGAATAAGGAAGATTTTTAAGCATGTGGAAAATGCTAACACATGTTGAAGCAGCTGATAGGTACACGGAGGTCATTTATTATGGAGGGAATTCAAATTGTTTTTGGAAAAAATGGAATTAGAATGATACAAAAAAAAAAAAAAGAAATAAAATGCATGCATTTTTTTCTTGAAGTTTTTTGCCATAGGGTGAGTGCACTGGCCAGAGGAGACAGAGAGAGGGAAAGCAAGAAATCACACCCCCAGGGGACATGGCCAGGTCCAGGGCTCAAACTGTGGTTGGCCATGTGGAAGTCCAGCACCTCAACCACGATGCCACCTGCTGGCCCAGAAATCCATGTACATTTTTTCATAATAGTCATTTATCATGAACTTTTTGAAAACTTCATCATATTTCTGTGTGTGTGTGTGTGTGTGTGTGTGTGTGTGTAAAATAGTTAATATATTTTTAATTTATTACAAAAGAAAACAACCTAACTTGTGACAACTTGAACATGGTCCAGAGCAAAGCCTTCCTTCCTCAGGAGATGGAATCTCGGTTGATGGGGAAATTGATGTGTGCCCAGGTTCAAGGCTTCTACTAGCTTATAGCTATTTCTTTTTTTTTTCCCTTAAAGGACAATCATTACAAATACAAATGAAGATACTTTTAATTGGCCAATCGGGGTTCAAATCCCATCCTAAACCCCAAATCTCACTTACCAATGGCTCTTACTTGAACCACAGCTCTGACGGTCCACGTGCTTGCATTATCCGACTGAGTGTGGTCACACACGTAGGTGCCCTCGTCACACTTGAACACTTCTTCCACTAGGATTGGGCTGCTCCTCTTGTTAGAGAGGAGTTTTCCATTCTAATTCAAAAGATAAAAATTATAAAACTTTCTCGAGTCAGAGAAACGTTAATCATGTTAATCCGACCTATGTAGAAAAATGGTGAATTTGAGCCAGTCATTTTGAGATTAAAGGCAGGAACTAGCTAGACATCGGTATCAACAACTGTATTAACCAAATTTCTTATTTGAAACAAGAGGCATTTCTAATGTGATCTCACTACGTGAGGAGATGACAGAGCCAAACCCAATGAAATCACAGGAGCTGTCCAACCTAGTATGGTCCATAATGACCAGGTCCTGAGAGCATTCTTGAAAACACACAGTGTTCCAGGGACTGACACCCAAATGAATTTTAAGAAGGAAGTATATGTGTTTATGAACACATGTATGTGTGTGCACACAGGGGTCTTCAAGAACTTTGTGACTGTGGATATCATGAAAAAACTATACATAAAGATAAATTTATTTGCTCATATTTTAATTAATAAGCTCATACTTTAATTCCATTTTTACACTAATTTTTCAAAATCCACTTCCATGTACACACATACACATATGGGCCATAGGCCACAGGCCACAGGCGTTTTGCATGTGTGTGTGCACATATATGTTTTTCTGGAGATTGACATAGATTTTCCCTGCATGAGGGTAATCTATTAAATTTCCTCTCTACATAAATCTAACTCTAATAAAGTAATTAACTTTAACTAAAATATTAAGCAAATAAATAGGTGCACATACATTTTACAAGATATGATTAAAGACAGAAATAATGATTCAACTCATAGTAGATTACAAGTCAAGTAAAAACTAAAATGTAATCATTAACTCGTATCTCCCTTAAAATCCGTGAGTGGCCTCCCTCTGTCTCTAAGGTAAAGTATAACATCCTTCACAGTCGGCTCGCACTTTCCCTCTCGGTCTTGTTTCCTGCGGCTGTCCCTCTCCCTTCTCGCTACTCCGCGGATCACCATGTTTCTCCCCGCATTTGCACGTCTTCCACCACTCAACTCCCTACTGCATGGGCTGCTGCTCTATCTCTAAGTACAACTCAAGAGGAAGCTCCTGTGGAAATGAGTCACCATGCACGCTCGTCAACATGGGTCGCATCCCACTCCCTGAGAACTGAACACGACCACCGTGATCCTGCATGGTCCCTTTGTGGTGGTGACGTGTTCAAGTATCTCCTTCTCTGTAATTCTTGAGAGTGGACTTTGTGCAAAGACACATCCTGGGCACGCTTAGAGGAGGAAGCATGGGTCCCTTTTCTCAGCAAGCTCTCCATCTAAGAACGCAGGAGTGAGACGTGGTGTACCACCACACACGAGAGCTCAGTGACATGTGGCAGCCCATGATAAGCCCCTGTTACACGATAAAGGGAGGCTCCCTCAAGTCCAATCAGAACCCTGAAGAACACGTAGAATTCTGTTGCAGGTAAATGGCATTTAAACACAGGTAGAAACAAAGTGTGTATATGAGAAACAATGCCAAGGTGAAAAGGCTGATGAACATCGACGTGTTTGAGCTCTGTATTTCCTGTCTCTAGGAAACAGGACAGCAACGGTAAGCTCTTTGTAAATGATGAGTGGAGAAATATGTGTATGACTGAAAGAAAGGTTTGCAAACAGGAAAGTCATATGGCCAAGCATTTTTAGAAAAATGACTGGCAATGATTGTTAGGTATGGAAACTCTTGTCTGTTTAAGCAAAGAGTATCGTATTCACCTTGGTCTCACCAGGGGCTAGGTCATGGTAGGGGCCCAGTAAATATTTGCTGAATGATTGAGTATCATTTCATCAATAATTCTCCAGCCTCTAACCTCCACGTGTAATAATGTTTCTATGGCACATTGCCATCCAATTTCTAGCCAGGAGCTTATCTCTTATCACTGTGGTTGAAAGAAAAGAGGTAAACAATCAAAATAATATAATAATGAAAGCACATTATCTGTCTAGGTCACAGAATTTTTTCAGATATACTGTTGCAGCTGTCTGTTCAAAGGATTCTGACTTGGTTTGGATAGATTCTATTTCTTCCATCTTATAGATGAGAAAATAGAGGTTCTGAAGTTTCAGTGGTTTTTCTCTATTTGACAAACTTGGTAACTGAGAGGCCTGAAAATCAACCTAATTTTCTGCCTCTGAGTTTCATGTTCTGACTGAGGAACTTTCCTTCTACTTCGCCTGTTGATGGGTAAAGGCAGGGATTCCCCTACTCCAAGTGTGGTTCCTGAGAGCTACGGAAAGGTTTCCTGTAGGTGGGCAAGGAGTCTAGAGAAGGACCAGACCTGCCAGCAAGTGGCAGCTGTGGGAAGAAGAAAAACCAGGCCAAGAGGTGGGGACATATGCAGGTAAGTATTGACCAGGAGACCTCGAGGATCAATTGCATTTCAAAAGGAGGTTTAAGAACACAGGGAAAAGTCCGATGTAAAACTTTAGAGAACACAGTAATAACAGAGTTTAGAGGGGAGGTGTGTGGGGAATCACTGAGAAAGCAATGGCAAGGGAATTCGAGCTGTCCCTGAGATCCCAGCTGGTGTCACCATTCCCCGAGGACAATGGGGAATAGCAAAGTGGATCTGATGTATTTTTTCCCATAAAAAGCTAAGTATGGCTTGGCGAGGGTCAGAAAGACTTTGTAAGATAGAACTCAAAGGAAACATCAAAGGAAAGAAATTAGGGAGAAGTGATATATGCCAAGGATAATGGGAAACTGGTTTAAATAATACAATCCTAACTGGATCCTGGTAGAAAAGAGAGGCTAAGGTGGATGCCCAGTGAACTCTTTTTCACTCCGATGGGAAAGAGTCATGAACAAAACGTGGGACAAGGACCAGCAGCCAGAGTGACTGGACAGGAATACAGTCAATGAGTCCTAGAAAGAACTGAGGCATGTAAACCAAGCTGATAACACTATAAAGGACTTTGAGGGACCAGCAGTTGGCATAATGGCTATGTCGCTGGACTCCCATGTAGTCACTGTGGTTTGAGTCCCAGACCTGGTGGCTTAAACTCACGCCGGGCGAGTGTGTGTGTATGCCCAAGGTCCTGAGAGGAGAATGGAGGAGAAGGGATTGTGGTGTGGCCATCCCCCCTGGGGGCTGATTTCTCACTTTCTGCATCTCTGTCTCTCTCTGTCTTTCTGGTGAACGCACGCACCCTATAGCAAAAACCTCTCAAAAAAAACAAAAAGGACTTTGAAAGGTATGTACAAAGCAAGAAGACAAAGTTATTCTTACTATTAGGTAAAAACTACTTACTATCAATATCAATAGTTATTATTATATGTTAAAGGGTATAACTATCTACTAGTTAAAATAAATTAATTTATATATATATATAATTATATAATATTAGCTAATATCATTACAGTCATAAACATTTACTACTAATATAATTATACGATCAATTAATATTGATGGATTAATGTCATAATAACAATATACTAGCTACTACTCATATATATTAATGTTATATGCTAACTACTAGTTAGATACGATATAATATTAGTATGTAGTGAGCAACTAGTATATTATCAAGATCTCATTCCACCAAGCAGCACAGCTACTCCAAAGAGCATGTGCATCTTATATTATCCCATGGAAATAATGCTCTCTGGAATTGAGCAGCTCTGGGATGTCTAGGAGGGCTTCCACTATCCAGCCTGGGTTCACTCCCAAGATCTACGTTTCTAGCCTGATAGGCTTCAGATTTTCATGATCTCTTTAATGTTCCCTACCATGAATTCTTGTGTCCAGATCTATACACTACCTCTCCCACACCCCTACTTGGAATAACTTCGACTTTCTTTCATTTTATATATGCAATGAGTATGTTTTGAGCCAGAAAGACCAATATTACAATCATCTGCCTTAGCCTACTATTGCATTGCTTACAGACATACCTGAAACTGGGTGAATTGATAAAGAAGTAGAGGTCCATTCTGCTCATGTTTAGAGGCCCAGAGCCCAGGGGCCAACTTCTGGAGAGGCTGTAGCATGGCAGAGGGCAGGGTCTTGAGCAGAACACCTGTCCATAATTTCTCCTTGCTCTGGCCTCTTTCCTGTCCTCGTAAACCACTAGAACTCAATCATAGTGACCCTGCCCTGATGAGCTTATCACCCCCATGCTGGCAGGCCATGAAGGAATCGGATTTTCACTTAGCACCTCTGCAATACAACCAAGTCTCAACACATGGACTTTCGGGGGACATCGAATCACTACTTACTAAGACCAAATTCTAAAACATGAACCTTTGGAAAATAAATCATTATACAAACTATAACATTACCTTTAACAAAAATCAAAGCTTTCAATGTTTTAATTTTTATTAACAGTCAATAGATGGATTACGCTGGAGCCAACAACTGAGAACTCTGTCCTTGGTGCTGGCCTGCCCTGCATTTCTCTAGGGGCGTGAATGAGCACATACGTGCATGCTTCACTCATCCGCAGCTTCCCATTCTGGGAGCACGGACTGTTTAGTTGGATTTTAAAATCAAAATTGTAATCACTCAACATGTAGAATGATGAACTAAAATGCAAAAATTATAATTTAACAGGAAAAATTCAGGACCAGGCAGTGGCACCGCAGTAAAATGTAATGTTCTGCAAGGCAGATCCTCGTGAGAAGATTCTGGGTTTATGTCTGGAGACCTCCCTTAGTACACCCAGCATGCGTGTCCCCATGATCTGAATGGAGAGTTGACTGAAGCTAGAGGTCAATCAACACCCTGTTGGGGATGCTCGCTCGCTTGCTCTCTCTCTCTCTATATATATACACACACACACACACACACACACACACACACATATATATATATATATATATATATATATATATATATATATATTATACATGGAAGAAATAAATGAACTTCAAGAAAATAATTTAAAAGGACTAAATCATGACCATGGGTTACAAATTCTACTGTATTGGCACAAAAGAATGAAGAAATACAGAAAATTAGCTCGATTACAGTTTTGATGTAAAACACTCACTTGCCAAGTTATAATAAAACAGCTATATTATGTGGCTATCCCAAAGCTAAAACAACTGTAGGCTATATCAATATCCTATCCACACAAGCAAAACAAACAAACAAACAAACAAAAAACTCCTCTGTTTTTAGTGTTAGTCAGACAAAATATGGGTTATTTTACAAGTGTTAGAAAGCTACCCAGCGTTTAGCCAGCTTTGCGCAGTGGCAGTATCGTAGCCAATGAGGTTTATCCAAGGCGCGATTATTGCTAATAGAAAGCTACCCAGAGTTAGAGAGGGCCTAAATGTTCACAGTCAGAACAATGAAATGAGTCAATATGTTGACCTTGGAAGTAGTTTTTTTTTTCCCCCCACCAAAAAAAGTGACCTAAATTGTCTACTTCTTCCCTATCTGAAAGCATGTTAACTTTTGGTCTAGCTGATCATATCACACTCTCCGGTTCTCCACGGCAATAGGCTCATAGCATGTTAACGGTGCCAGTCATTGTAAGGATGAGGCCAAAAGGAAATGTGAAGAAGTGGCAGGTCGATGTGCAAAACTTGTTTGTAACACAGGGCTCAGAAATGACCTGGCAGCCACATCAGCATTGTGGCGAGTAAATGTGGCATATCGGTGAGATCGTCTGAAACCACCAATGGAAATGCTGTTCTGGGCACAAGTCCCACTAACAGGTCACAGCAGTGTCACAGACGCCCATATGTTGGTGCCCTAGGTCATGCCAGAAGAGGGTTTTTCAGGGCCCTTCATTATAATTTTGCCTCATGTCAAAGATACACTTAGCTTAAGATGAGAAAAATGCTCTCTCGATAAATGTGATTAGCATTTATTTAAGATTAAGTCTATTCATACCAAGGCGATTTTTTTCATTATATTTCTAGAAATTAGAAAAATACTGACAAAATGTTCTTTAGAGTAACAGTCTGCTGACCCTGTAGTGCAGTTGTTAAGGGTAGGGCGTTGGGAGCCAGGTTCTACACGGGCACCGTGGTTTAACTGCTGGCTTAGGCAGCTTGAAATGCACACTGAGCATGTGTGTGTGTTAGTGGCCAAAATCCTGATGGAAAGGATAAATCATGGGAAAAGCATTGTGGTGTGGCCCTAACCCATTTGAGAGTGCTTTATTCCTCTTTCTCTGGTGAACACATTCATTCTCTGTCAATAAAAATGTTACAGCTAGTGCACTTGAAATCTGCCTTCTCAGTTATTAAGTATTTTGATTAAGACTCTCCAAGCACAAGACCAGTCAGTTCCTAGTGCTTCCCTTGCGTATCTCCCAGGCCAGAAGGCCAGTGAAGGTCATCGAAGCAACCAGTGGCCCCGCCAAGCCCCAGAGGACATGTTGTGACCCAACCTAACCTCATGCTCTTTTATTTTGCTAAGGTTTTTGCCTTAGGGGATGTGTGCTTACCTAAGAAAGGCAGAGAGACAGTGAGAGGGAAAGTGACAAATCACTCCCTCCTCTGTCCCTGGGGAGATGGCCATGCTACCATTCCTTCTCCATTTTCCTCCTGGGATGTTGGGCATACACGGACATGTGCCTGGTGTGATTTTCAAGCCACCAGGTTTAGGACTCAAATGGAGTCAGTCAAGTGGTAGTCCAGTGCCTTACCCCCTACGCCACCTGCTGGCCCCTCACCTTGGTGCTCCTCTTAAGACTACCTTAGTTCAGAAGTCCAAGTGTGCAAATATCTGGAGAAAAGCCTCTGGCCTGGCCCAGTGGCTAACCAGAGAACTTAGTGCAGCTCAGAGCTTAGCATACAGCTCTGCCTAGCTACAGATTCCACCAATACAGCCAGCCTAGGGAGACGATCTGAAACCTGCCAATTGGATGATTACAGAGGTCAGCTAGTAGCTCTGTTTGACCACAGGGGTCTCACTGGACCTTGTAGCATGGCCAGCAGTTCTATTCGATTTTAGAACACAGGCAATAGCCCAAACCAATCAGAGAATTCACACCAAGATCTGCTTCTTTTTTTTTTTTTTTTTTTTTGTTCTTTGAGGTTTTTCACTATAGGGCGTGTGCGCTCGCCAGACAGACAGAGAGAGACAGAGAGACAGAAAGCGAGAAATCACCCCCAGAGGGGATGGCCACGCCGCAATCCCTTCTCCTCCATTCTCCTCCCAGGATCTTGGGCACACACACACACACGCCTGGCATGGGTTTTAAGCCACTGGGTCCAGGATGCGAACCGCGATCGACTACGTGGGAGTTCAGCGACATAGCCATTACGTTAACTGCTGGTTCCCAAGATCTGCTTGTTTTTGAGTGCTACCAGCTGGCCTACCCAGAATCTCAGGCTAGACTAGATAGAGGTTAATCAGCACCATAAAAACCTCTGCAGAGGCCAAAAGAGGTGATAGTTTCCTCAATTGCACAGGCACCAATGTAAGGACATAGAATTATTGAAAAATCAGGAAATACGACATTCCCTCCCCCAAATTAATAAAGCTTCAAGTATGAACCTTTAAGAAATGAAAATTTATCAAGTGAATGACAAGGAAGTTCTTTTTTATTTATTTATTTAATTTTTTTTTTGGAGAGATTTTCGCTATAGGGCGTGTGTGCTCGCCAGACAGACAGAGAGAGACATAGAGACACAAAGCGAGAAATCACCCCCCAGGGGTGATGGTCACGCCACAATCCCTTCTCCTCCATTCTCCTCTCGGGATCTTGGGCACGCACGCACACGCGCCCGGCATGAGTTTTAAGCCACCGGGTCCGGGATGTGAACCGCGGTCGACTACGTGGGAGTCCAGCGACACAGCCATTACGCTAACTGCTGGTTCCCACAAGGAAGTTCTTAGAGAAGTTTGAGAAACTACTAAAAAAAAAAATACCGATAGGAAATGACATGAAAATTTTGAAGACTATTTGTAAACAAATAAAATGAGAAGTTTGGAAAAGAAATAGAAACAATAACAAAGAGAGATAGAATACAGTAACTAGACTTAAAAATCCCATCGAAAGCTTCAACCTCAGACTTGCTCAAGCGAAAGAAAGAAGCAGTACATTCAGATAGAATATCTGTTGGCATTTCTAAACAGAGGAACAATGGCAATGGCAGCAACAACAACAAAAGGAAAACAAATGAAGAAAGCACGGACATTACAAGACACCATCAAGACAACTAGCCTTTGCATTCCAGGATTTTCAGAAGGAAAATAGGGGAAAAAAGAACCAGAAACACATTTAAGAAAGTAATGGCTGAAAATTCCCCAACTTTGGGCAAAGATAGCATTCAGGTAGAAGAAACTTAGAGGTCTCCAATCAAATTTAACCCACAGAGGAGTTAACCATAAACAAATTTTTAAATATCAAAGGAAAAAAGAATCCAAGAGCAAGGAGAGGTGAAGGGAGTGCTGTATCAGGAGATCCACGGAAATCCTAATGTGAGATTTCTCAGCCCAAATTCTGTAGGCCAGGACAGAGCAGGATTACATATTCAAAGCGATAATACAAAACCCAGCTGCTATTCAAGAATACTTTACCTGACGAAGCTGTCCTTCACAAATTAGGGAGAAATGGGGCCTGCAGGTGGCGTAGCAGTTACATCACCGGACTCCCACGTGGCTAACTACAGTTCG
The DNA here is from genome assembly GCA_026018925.1 of Tupaia tana. NCBI lineage: Eukaryota > Metazoa > Chordata > Mammalia > Scandentia > Tupaiidae > Tupaia > Tupaia tana. Next base: position 136,643,040 of record JAKSZU010000003.1, read on the forward strand.
AGTCCCAGATCTGGTGGCTTCAAACTCACACCAGGCATGTGTGCATGTATGCCCAAGATCCCAGGAGGCGAATGGAAAAGAAGGGATTGTGGTGTGATCGTCCCCACTGTGGGGTGATTTCTCACTTTCTGTCTCTCTGTCTCTCTCTGACTCTCTGGTGAGCACATGCACCCTTTAGCAAAAATCTCTTCTAAAAAATGGGCAAAGGTCCTGGGACCAGCAGTTAGTGTAATGGCTATGTCACTGGACTCCCACATAGTCAACCTTGGTTCGTGTCCCGGACCGGGTGGCTTAAAACTCATGCTGGGTGCATGTGCGTGTGTGCCCAAGATCCCGAGAGGAGAACAGAGGAGAAGGGATTACGGCAAGGCCATCCCCCCTGGGGGGGTGATTTCTCTCTTTCTGTCTCTCTGTCTCTCTCTCTCTCTCTGTCTGTCTGGTGAGCGCACATGCCCTATAGCGAAAACCTCTCCCCCCAAAAAAATGGGCAAAGGTCCTGAGAAGATATTTTGTGTATATATATATATATATATATCCATCCAATGAATACATTAAAAATCCAATGCTCAGCAATGCTAATCATTAGAGAAATGCAAAATGAACTCACAATAAGCCATTGCTTCATACCTGTTAGAATGGCTTTTATCAAAAAGATGAGCGATAACAAGTATTGGTGAGAATACGGAGGAACGGTAGCTCTGATACATTGTTGGTGGGTACGCTATTATGGAAAAACAGTATGAAGTTTTCTCAACAGATGAAAAATGGGACAGGCAGTGGTTCAGAAGTAACACAACTGGACCCACATGGGGAAAGCCCTGGGTTTGCATCTTGGAACCTCCCTGTCCACACCGGGTGCACACACACACCCCTGTGATGGGGTGATGGGGGCTGGCTGCGACTCGGGGTGGACTGTGATGTGGGGACCCCATTGAGGGTGCCTGTCTCTCTGTCTCTCATTCTCACAGAAGAAATGAGTGGATGGACTTCAAAAATATAAACTAAAAATAAAAGTGCCCTAAGATCCAGCAATCCCATTCTGTGGCATGTACTCCAAGGAGTCAGAATCCGTATACAGCAGGTATATCTGTGTTCCCACAGTCCCTGCAGCATTGTTCACAATAGTCAGGACATGAAACCAATCTGTGTTGATTAATGAATGAATGGATGAAGAAAATGTGGTACGGTTGGGCCTCCGTATCTGTGGGTTCCACATCCATGGTTTCAACCAATTGTGGGTAGAAAATATTTTTAACAAAGCAACAATAGAATAATAAAGAAATAACACAAGGCCCAGCTGCTGTGGTGCAGCAGTCACACAGTGCCCTCAAGGCTAGAGGTCACATGGCTGACCTCAGGTTGAGATCCCTCCATCCACCTGAAAACACTTCAGGCCTGCATGTGGGCACCCAGGAGCCTGAGGAGCTCCAGGACTGAGGAAGAGGGGTCATGGTGTGACAAGACCCGTCACAGCTGCCTTCTGCCTGTCTGTCTCCCTCTTTCACGTGTGTGCACACTCTATATTAGAAAATACACACATTTGAAAAACACATTATACAAACAGTTCACACAGCATCTCCATTGTATTAGGCATTACAGGTGATTTAGAGGTGGTTTGAAGTATCGGGGAGGATGTACATAGATTGCACGCAAGACTCTGCCGTTTTGTATGGGGGATTTAAACATCTGTGGATTTTGGTACACTTAGGGTTCCTGGAACAAATCCCTCACGGGGGACAGTAAGTATAAACAACAGGATATTATTCAGGCTTTGTTAAAAAGGAGTTCTGTCACTTGCAGCGATGTGGATGAACGTGGAAGATATTACACTAAATGAAATAAATCAGACAAAGAAAGGCAAAAACCACATGATCTCACTGTTCTGTGGCATTTAAAACATTGGATTTATAGAAGAAGAGAGTAGAATGGTAGTGAGTGAGCTGGGGAGGTTGGCCAGGAAGGAAATGGGGGAATGAATGTTTACATCTACTGCACGGCGTGATGTCAATAGTCCATAATGACATATATTTCAAAACAACTAAACTTACGAGAGTAGATTTTAAATGCCTCACCACTATGATAAGTAGATGAGGCAGTAGAGACAATAATTAATTAATGATTTACTTATTCTGTTCATACATTATGTATCTATATACAGTTCACATGGTACCACATAAATGTATACAGTTGTAACTTGACAATTTAAAATTAAAAAAAAGAATTTATCAATGCCAAATTAGGTCTTCAAGAAGTACTGAAGGGAGTGCTATCCCAGGAAAACTAAAGAGAGAAAGATAGAAATAAGAGAAGAAAAACAACCAAGAAAATGGCTAACATAATAGTAGGGACAAGTCTGGAGAAATAGATAATAGCAGTGAATATTAATGGATTAAATTTTCCAATCAAGAGACACAGGCTGGCTAAATGGAGAAAAAAAAAAAAAAAAAAAAAACAGAAACCCTCTATCTGTTGTGTACAAGAAATGCAGCTCATGGGTAAAGACATACATCAACTAAAGTGAAGGGCTGGAAAAAGATATTCCATGCAAATGAGAACCAAAAATGGCTGCAGTCTGGAGTTGAGATATTAATTTCAGACAAAATAGACTTTAAGACAAAAGCTGTAAGAAGAATCAAGAAAGGGCATTATATGGCAGTAAAAGGGCTACTTCATCAAAAAGATATAACGCTTATAAATATCTATGCGCCCAACTCAGGATCACCCAAATATGTGCAAATATGTGAAGGAAAGATGGTAGAAGACTGTGGATCTAAAAAAAAAAAAGAAAGAAAAGGAAGGAAGGAAGGTAGGAAGGAAGGAAGGAAGGAAGGAAGGAAGGAAGGAAGGAAGGAAGGGAGAAAGAAAGAAGAAAGAAAGAAAGAAAAGAAAATTATTTTTAAAATATCCAAGATTATAGTTTTCAGTGTGTCTACTAAAACATTTTGGAACCTCCCAGAGACTCCAAGTTCATTGGTTTATTTCAGTTGGATCCTCTGCACATCTGGAGGGTACACCTCTGCTCATCCATTTCATTTAAATTCAATAATGCTGTGTTTTCACCTGTCTTACGTGTGACCGACCCACTACCAGAGAACCTGGGTTAGCATGAAGGAGAGGAGAGTCAGGTGTTATTTCCTGCTCAAGGTCATAATTTTTAGTGATATTCCACTGCTATGAGGTTTGTGATTTTTAGGTTACTATGTGCATGTGCATGTAACAAGAGAACAAAAAACAACCAAAAAATGGCCAACATAATCCTAGGGATAAGTTCAGAACTACCAATAATAATGGAAAATATTAAAGGATTAAATTGTCCAATTATGTTATGTGTGCATATGCCCATAACGTAATTCATAAAACAGCCTGAGCTGGGACTTGTCCAAATCTGTGTCAGAAGTTGCAATTTTTTGTTTGTTTGTTTTTTCCATAGGCCTCATGTGCTTACCAGAGAGAGATAGAAAGTAAGAAATCACCCCCGGGGGAGGGGAGGGATGACCATACCACAATCCCTTCTCCTCCACTACCCCTCTGGGATTTGGGGCACATGTGCACACACACCCGGCATGATTTTCAAGCTTTCCGTTTGAACCATGGTTGACCAGATGGGAATCCAGCACCTCAACCACCATGTCAGTCACTGGGCCCCAGAAGGTGCAATTTTGACAACAGCCATTATCTGCCTACTTTTAGGACAGCTGCCTATCACCATTAGACGCAGGCTGACATTTGCAGTCAGAGCCCTAGAAAAGCACAACAGCTTCCTTCTGTGGATGCCGTAGAGCTCCAGGGTCTAACTTAAGAGAGCCAATGGCTACTACATGTCCAAGCAATGAAGCTTTCTCTTTAGGTATATACTTGTTGAACATTCAAGTAAGTTCACTTTCTGAAATAACCAGGACAAGCCTGCTATGTTAGCCTGGGAAATGTTCACCAGACACTTGTTATTCAGGCTTACAAATACTTCGAAACAAGGGAAGTTTTGTTCTTGAGAGAGAACTGAAAACGCTAAACAGAACTACTGGCTCTTCTTACCAACCTCATTTTAGAGGTTATGAAATTAATACATTTCTTAAATTGAGGATTTATGGAAGCCAGCATTCTTTCATTGCCATTTTAAAATACAAATATGAGACTCTCAGCATATCACTAGCGCTCTCTGTATACTTATTTCTGTCATGGACATAGCGACACCTGTCCACCAATGGTCTGGCTATCTTGAGGATCAAGTGAGGAGACGTCTTCTCATGCCATGATAACCACACCCTGGGAGTCTCACGGTTGAGTTTTGGAGTGTGTAAAAGCACCAGAAAATCATGGCTCACTTTTTTTTTTTTTTATTTGGAGAGGTTTAATGCCATAGGGAGTATGCGCTCACCAGAAAGAAAGAGACAGACAGACAGAAAGCGAGAAATCACCCCTCAGTGGAGATGGCCACACCGCAATCCCTTCTCCTCCATTCTCCTCTTGGGATCTTGGGTGCGCACGCACACGTGCCAGGCATGAGTTTAAGCCACTGGGTCTGGGACTCGAACCATGGTCGGCTACATGGGAGTTCAGCAACATAGCCATTACGCCAACTGCTGGTCCCATGGCTCACTTTCTTAGATTAGTGGCAACTTGAAATTGTATTTTTACATTAACAAACAGATACACTTTGAAGTCTAGTTTAAAATGTTGCATGTTTAAGGCAAAGTAATAAACATCAATTTTTGTGACTGGAAGAGGCAACTTAAATTCTATTCCAAGATTCCAGCACTCAGGAATCAATGCCTTGGGACTCTATTGGCGGAAATGCTTAAGTAGCGTTCATGCTTCTGCTAGCACTTGAAAATCAGTAAAACAGAATGAAATTGTGAAGTGTTTTCACTATGAAAGGTTACTCCCTTGTGGGTCATAACTCAGCATCATTCTAAAACTTGCTTTCGCTCTCTCTCAGCACGCTCCACTGTCTCATCTACATGAGACACCTGTCACCCAGAGCCAACCTTGTGTGTCCTAGCTGTCCTCCCAGATGGGTCTCTTTTAGAAAGCATACCAGCATCTTCTTTCACAAAGACTGATAAGTTGGATTCTCTCTTCCTCTTAGCAATGCCCACTGTTCTCCAAACCCAGGAAAAATGAATGAACCCGTTCTGCATTAGCTGATGCTAGTAAATTTATCTCACCTCGTGTAATTTACTCAAAGTTTGACATTGATCAAAAGGATCCAGTAACCAGAATATCAGACTCTGTGGCTCTCTACGGTACAAACTCACTGGACCTCAGATGTTCACAGGCACAGAGACAGCCTTTTGAGAAGCTCTGAACCTCAGATTTTTCAATATAGATTTCTGTAGAGTACCGACAGAGATGATACCATAAAAATTCCACTCTTAACATCAGTTTCAGAGAACTCATCCTCACCTTGTACCAGGTCACTTCAGGACTTTGTGCATCATGTTGGCAGCTGAGACTGGGACAGTGAATTTGGCCCAAGCTTCCAAAACGCAGGTCTTGCTTATGCGATACATCCTTGCAGGAGGCATTTGTCTGGGGCTTAACTTCTAAGACTGTCTTGACACAACAGGCCACATCCTGGGGGCTCCTAGGAGATTTGCAAGGTTTTATTAGCATGAATAGTTTATCCAGATAGTAAAAGATTTGGGAATGTTTTCACGAAAGATGTCTTTGGGACATACCTAATCCCAGGTCTACAAATATATGAGCCTGCAATGCTCATCTCTGGGGCTGAAAAACGCAGAGAGCTATTTTCCTGAATAATGTAAGGATAGCTTTTAGTAATTTCCTTTAGTGGATCTCCATTCTGAGGTTGCAGGTACCATCGGACGTCGGCTAGGCCCTCCCTGCCACCACAGGGCACGGGTTCAGGGGCCTGTGTCAGTGAAGGTTGACTTTTGTGGGAGGAATGTGATTTCTGTGGCTCTGGAAAATCACAAAATAAGACAAATTCTTCTTCACTCCTTGTAGAATATATCCAAAGGATTTTTTTGGTGAGACAATCTAAAAATTGTAATAAATAAAGCAACACAGACATCCATTAGAAGATGGGCCTCTAACTGATGTTCACAAATAGTACCTAATTTAATAAGGAATTAAGCTTCCTGTGTATCTTTCTTTTTCACTGTGCCCGTTTTTTAGGAGAAAAGTTCATAGTCCTAGGCCCTCCCACTGGACTTGGGCATCACCATAGCAACCCTGGTTTCCTGTGAAAGATGGCTGAACAGTCACTCTGCAACTGTTTCTGCTAAACACCACTGTGGTCATGAGGTTCCCCACCAGTGCTCAGTACAGGCTGAAAGCCGCTCGCCTCATTCACTCTCCTGCTCCTTCACGGCAGCAGGAAGGATACTGTGTCAGTATGCCATGCAGCTGATCGAGCAGAATATCTGACACCTTAAGTTCGGACCACAGAAGCACAGTGTTAACATGAAAAGTGAAAACCCCTACCTGAAATATTAAATCCTTTAATCCTCTCTCCTGCAACAAGCCAGAGAAATATGCAGCTCAGGCAAAGCATTGTTCTTCCTTATTCCTGTCATCACTTCAGTGACTTCGTCCCGGTGCCTGAGCAGAGGACCATGAGGTTCAGACTTCTGTTCTGAGGATCCTCTGTGTTTCTGTAAGTCAGGAAACGGGCAATGGAGAAATCGGAACGAGTGACCAACAGGCAAGTCACACAGGAAGCCTTAAAAGGGCAGGCTCTACCCAAACCAGCATCGACCTGGCCCTGGTGTGTGTGGGTATGTTCTCTGGTGTGTCACAATCTCTTCCTGTGTATCATTTCTCACACATCGAAAGAAAGGAGATTGTCTTGAGCTCATGGTATTTCTTGGACCTGTGCTCTACAGAGTGTGATCTTCCAATGCTTTGTTTTTTCCTCTCGTGGAATTATTTTTTTTAATGCCCTCACCTAATATGAATAGTTCCATGAATTTTTCTGAAACAATGACCCAAGTTGAATGAAAATGTCAGATTCATTGCAGTCAGATAAGCTGGGGGTTGAATTTCTAATATAAAATTGGAGGGTGTCTGCATGTTACTGATTTGTAACAACTGGTAGAGAGTGGAAGAAGCCTGCTCCTTCTAGCTCCAAACAAGGGGAAAAAAGGGAAAGTTCTCACTGGATAGTGTCACCCCTGACTCTCAAATATAAAGGGGAAGGTCATCTCCAGGAAGAGAAGCAGAGTTGGGCTTGTTCCATGGCACTTCTGCCCATTGTTCATAGGGCGGAGATGGGAAATTTCAAACTCTTATGACATATGAGGAGAAGGATAGTATGTAGGTAATATTTTATTATTATTTAATAGGGTTTGAGCAGAAAATAAAAAGTATTTTGTAATAGAATAGTTTATTTTTTTTTAATTTTTTGCTATGGAGGCATGTAATCATTGGAAAGAGCCAAAGAGGGAGAAAAAGGGAGAGAGATAAAGAGGGAGAAAGAGGAAAGGGTATTTTGGACACGCACACAGGTACACCCAGCATATTTTTTAAGCTACTGAGTCTGGGACTGAACTGTGTAGTCAGCCAGGTGGGATCCAGCTGTGTTCACCACTCACCACTGGCTTGCCCGTTAGAACAGTTTTGACTGTGTCTCTTGGAGTTCTGAACTTTTATCAACATAAAAATAACCTACGTATTACTCTTAGGGTTATATGACTAAGGGGAATCCCCCAGGAACTTTGGCTAAAAGTTCCCCTTAAAACATTCTCATATTGTCTTCGGCTCTTTAAAGAGGTGGGAAAAGGTCAAAATAAATGGTACAATCCCTGTTCCCAAGAGCCTTTTATAGCATGGAGAACACAAATAAACAATTATTCTGACAAATTGTTAAAATGGTGAGAAAGGCTTTTTTCAAAATGATTGGAATTGGGGTATTGAAACAGGAGAGATCAAACTCGGTCCCCAGGACAACAGGAGCAGCAGCGAAGGGTTCATGATCAAGGAGTATGGTGGGTTGGTGATGGAAGATTACAGAGGGGATTCACGCAGGGTACTGGGGTCTTTGCTCAACCGATCCAACAGCATCCCTGCTGAAGACAGATCCAGATTCAGATGTCACTGGTGAAGGATGAAACACTTGATCATATATTGAGGTGAGGGATATATTAGTAGGATTCTTTGCTAAAACTAGACTGGGCAAGCCAGGATAAGGACCAAAGATAAGGATGAAGGTCAAGGTCTAACTGAGAAGAAGGCTCGGAAGAACGTGACTAAAACTTGGTCAAGGAGAGAGTCTTTGTCTACACAAACATGCAAATAAACAATTACAACAGAATGTCATAAGGAGATGAAGTCCAGTGATACCAGAAAAGAAATAATAAAGAGGAAAGGGAAGGAGGGAAGTGAGGACAGAAGTCTGACTACTTTCTTCTTTCTAAAATCCCTTCCAGAGGGCTTCAGTGAATCACGCCCACACACATTAACAGACCATTTTGACTCAGTTGATAACAGGACTCTTCCTGCATCCTGTCCCTGGCATAGTATCCTTGTGATGGGCGAGTCATGCCCAAATCATTAAGAAATCATTTTGACTCATTGGTAACAGAACTCTCCCTACATCCTGTCCTTGGGACCATGTCTTGTGATGTATATAAATCCACTTATTTCTGTTAAAGTACCCTCTTTACTGACCCTTTTCCTAAACACAGAAAACCTACCTATCGCCTACAAATTTCTCTCCCCTCCCCTGCTTCTAGATGTCCTACTTTTCTGGATCGTACCAATGAGAAAACTCTTTTCACTACATTCCAAACCTTTTCTTTCATTCTAAAAACCAAATAAAAGGAACCCCTGTATCTTATCATCTCAATAAAGACATATTTGCCTTTCTCTGGGCCTGGCCATGTGATAGGCAGCTAGAAATGAGCAGGTAACCGTATGCTAAGAGCAGAAGGACATCAGCCATATCAATCACAACTCACGTTATCACAAGACCCTCTACAAAAGTGCTTTCTTCCCACCCAGCTTCCGGTGCTGGGAAGCTGAGGCAGACCCCGTTTTTCTTCTTCAGTACCTGAGAAAAGCACATAGGGGTGGTGGTTAATTTCCCTCTTACCATTCCTCATAAATACAAAAGGACCCAACGAGACATTTTGATCAACATCCTAGGGCATGAACTGGGGCAATGAACTGATTGGGAAGTTCATCCAAATAAGGATGCTCAAACCTTCTGAGTCAAATTTCTCACCTGTGAGAGAGAGATGCAAGTACAGGAAAAAGCCCGCAAATTCAAACAAAGACATAGATACTATGACAAACCTTCCCCTGCTAAATACTCATTACTGACTCTTGGAATAAATGTAACACCTAACTCCACACCCGGTGCAGTTGGCCTTCTCTAGCAGCTGCCCACCTGCTGCCTTTCAAGTGTGGAGGTGTATTTATTTCCTATTAAAAACTCCTCACTTTCCTATTAACATTTCCCATTTTCTACTTGACAAGTGTCTGTAGTTTTTCATTTTGTGTCCCAGGACAGGGCTCTAATCTTAGAGATCTGAACCTAAAGAAACAAGGATTTTACACAACACAGATCAACACTCTCCCATCCTATGACAGTTATACATATTCGTGTTTAGAAATAAACTGATCAGTTATTATTTCTGCGGGGTTGGTTATTTCCACCAACAATAATGGTGTTCACCATAGGGCCAGAGAGAAACTGGAGATCATCTGAGGGTTGCTTCGAACTCAGTGCCTGGTACCAGCACCATGGGCCCTTTGTGCCCCTTCCAGCTCTGGGTCTCTCTTTGGGAGAGATCCAGTTAAGTTCTCTGATCCTGGACCTCCCAAAACTTGGTAGACCATCAGGTTTATTTCTGAGCTGTTTTCATTTGTATGCTTATTTGGGGGTAACCTGAGTTTGCACCACTCTGAGTGAGAAGTAGTGGTTTGCTCTCCTCTGAGAAAAGGGTAGTGGTTTGCTCCCCTCTGAGAGCAGAACTCCCCTCCAAGCATGGAGTAGTGGAGTTAGGGAAACCTAATGTTTGATGATGCATTCTAAAGGGTCTTTCTCCTCTACTTTCCAAGTTTACTTAGACTGGCTGTTGTGCATTTGCAGAGGGCAAAAGGACTGCCCTATTAGTAGACAAATGAGAGACTGAGCCTCTCAGCTCCGCAGAGAAAGGGCAGTTACTCCTCCCTGTGGGTAGGCACATGAAGCAACTGAATGCCATACAGGGAGTGTCTAAAAGGAGAGGAATATTTCCTTCCCCTTAGGACAAGTAGTGGCCCTATAGGAAATCCCAGCCACAACAGGGAGACACTCACAAAGCAGTAGATCGGTCCACCATATTTAAAACCCATAGCTTATGCAGGCTGGTTCCTCCTTCTAAAAGGAACAAGAAAAACGGTCACCTTCACACCCAGTTAGCTTTATGCATGATGATTATGGTGCTTTAACTTGCAAGTATTTGTAAGAATGGGAAAAAATTTACAAAGGTGATCTTTGATTAAGATTTCCAAAGTGGGGAATGTTTTTATATTTCTAAATTGGTCTTTTTGTGTGCTAAGTTAGAAAAACTAGAATTTCAAGTCAAGGAAAAAAAATGGAAATCTTTCTTTAACTGATATTTTAAAATCAACAAAAAGAGGAAATAATAAACTTAGTTCTCTTCAAAAAGTTAATAGAAAAATATTTGAGACTGTCTCAGAATTTAAAGGTTTAACAGAAGCTGCTTCCAAAGCTAAAAAGGCCCCGAATCTACTTCTCCCTCTGCTCCTTCCTACTCTCTGAACTCCCCTGTCGGGACGCCCCGTCTTTCCTCATTCATCTACCCCGCCTCCTTTGACTAAAGAAAAGGTTATGGATATTAGGAGGGACATAAAATCATGTGATATCAGGAAAAAAAATAAAGAGGAAAGGACAAGAAAGAAGGAAAGAAGAAAAGAAAAAAACTGGGGAAGAGAGGGAAAGAATGAAATCCCACTAAATATCACATGGCCACTCTGCAAGCTCCCTTTAACGTTTTTTTCCCAACAACATCCCTGTGGTTTTGTTTGTTTGTTTGTTTTCTAGCATGGTAAGAACAGCTTTATTTAAGACCTTTGTAAGATTAGAGTCCACTGAAATGGATTTCTTGTAGTGGGGTAGAGAGAGAGGGCTCACCTCCAAGTAAAGAATGAGCAGCGGAGACAAAAGTCAGGGAGCAGCGTGGGGGACAGCCCAGGGGAAGTGGCTTCACGGAAACAGCGGGGACATGAAAGGTTCTGGATAAACTGAAATATCAGGATTCCTCCTGATGGCGGGCCAGGAGATCAGGTAACAGCTGAGGGGTGGTGGAGGATGAGGAACCTAATCAGTTACTATCAATGATCCAATGTGAGGGTGGCTTTTTAGGTAGCTGACAAAATTACTCTGTCTCTATTGTACCTTTTTCTCTGTCTCTGGTGCTCCCGTCTGTCTCTGTCTCTCCCTGTCTCCCTCACTCTCTCTCCCTCTCTTCCCGGCAGCTCTCCACCTGTGGGAGTTCCTCTCCTCTCTCCTGCCTGGATATTCAAGTCACTCCTAAAGCCACTGCCCCCATCCCAGCCTTCCCAGGACCTCTCCTGCCAGGTGGCTCCACCTTTTCTCATGAAGAAATAATGGGCTTTTCTCTATATATAAAATTCTTCATCTCCAATCAAGGTACAATACACATGAGCACACGCACACAAATGTATAAATACACACACACACACACACACACACACACACTCACACACCATGTCTCTAATATCTTCAGATGCAGGACGTGGGAGTAATTTGAATAATTATTAATTCAATAATTCCCGTTTCTCTGACAACAGCACTGGGCCAACGGCGTCTTGGAGATCCACCTTGAATCTACTAGGGCAGTGGGTTGGGTGGGCGTGGAGCTCAGAGAGGGTGTGGACGTCAGGAGCAGGAGGAAGTGGAGCTGTGAGGATCTTTGGCCCAAGAGAAGGGAGCCCAGCTGCCCACAGAGCACCAACCTGGAAGTGGGTCACGGCCAATGGAAAATGAAGAGCGACAGATCTGAAAGGAAAAAATGAAGCAGAACAGAGAACCCACCCTGCCACAAAAAAAACAGAGGACGTTCGGAGAGAGCTTAGATTCTAACGTCTGAGGCTACAGAGGAGTAGGGCCTGGGAAACTGAACAGTCCATGGCTTCTGGCTACTGAGAGATGAGCACGCACAGCCAGGGCGAGGTGACAGGGAGCCTTGGGATGAAGACCCAGTAAAGGGAGCAGAGTGTGGGGATGGGGAAGAGCTGTGCTTTCTGCAGGGACACGACCCCACGTGAAGGATGAGGCAACAGGTGAGCTGGATTCAATTCTTGTGGGAGTGAGGAAGCAGGGCACGGGCCTGCTCAGAGGAGGCCAGTAGAGACGGGGTCCCTCGTTCACACAGAGATTAATGTTGGACAGGAGGTAGGCAGAGCCTTGCCCCATGAGAAGGTTTCCCCAGGCCACTTTGCCAAGATGGGAGCTGAAAGTACAGGACAGGTGCACCTGGCTGCCAGCCTGACCACGAGAGCGAAGATGTTCGAGAGAAGGTCTTCCTGAGTTGAGCCTTGTAGTCCCAAGGATGGGACTAAGGCCACTGCGATCTTTATTTCATTTGGTGACAACTGATGCCTCTTCTTAACGAGGACTGCAGTCAAAGAACAAGGCAGAAGAGACTGTCTTTTTTGGAGTGGTTTTTAGCTATAGGGCGCGTGCGCTCGCCAGACAGAGAGAGAGAGACAGAGAGACAGAAAGCGAGAAATCACCCCCCGGGGGGATGGTCACGCTGCAATCCCTTCTCCTCCATTCTCCTCTCGGGATCTTGGGCACGCATGCACACACGCCCGGCGTGAGTTTTAAGCCACCGGGTCCGGGACGTGAACCGCGGCCGACTACGTGGGAGTCCAGCGACATAGCCATTACGCTAACTGCTGGTTCCCAGAAGAGACTGTCTTTTAAAATGTGTTCTCAGAGCCAGCCCGTTGCCTGCTGGATCCCACAGAGCCAACCTTGTGGTGTAAGTCTTGGACCTGGCAGCTTCAGAGGAACTCTGGGCACCTGTGCATGTGTGCCCAGCATCCCGAAAGGAGGGAGAAATGAGAAGAGAGTGTAGACTGTGCTGTGACCATTCCCCACAGGGATGCTCTCTCTCTTTTTTTTTTTTTCTCTTTGGTAAGCGCACATGCCCTCTGGCCAAAAAAAAAAAAAAAAAAGGAGTCTTTTCTTTCCTTTTGGTTTTTAACCCACAAACCCCAGATAGAACAATCTCCTCATCTCCCTTGGCCAAAGGCATCTTCCTGCAAGCAAGACTGAGCATTTTCATGCCGAATTCTTCACCAGCCTCCACTACCCATAACACAAAGCACTATTCCAGGGTTCCAGGCACAAACCTCTGTAGGCTGTGGCTAGCTCATGTCGTCCCCCTGTTTTATCCTCAGAGAACCCTTCCCTGACCGCCAGCCCAAGGTGCCCCCTGCCACCCTGGCCACTGCACTAGCCAGCAGCCGTCTCTCCTGTTGCTCATGGCTCATTGCTTGTGTCTTAGCACACAGTATGACCTGTAAATAGCCTATTGTTAAAAATTTTACACCAGAGAACAGAAGTGTCATGCCAGCAGGAAGTCAATCTGCCTTGTCAGGTGTTACATCCTGTCCCCGCTCTGGGAGCAGGAGCTCAGGGACTGGTTGTTTGGAATTTCTTCTCACTTCATTCTGTAGACTGGGTTCTCACACTCCATGGAATGCTCCCGAGCAGAGATCCCACGTCAGAAACCACAACTGGGCTAGCAGATGGCATAGAAGTTACATAGCTGGACTCCTCCATGGCCAACCGTGGTTCAAGCCCTATACCTGGTGGCTTAAATCTCACACCAGGCGTCTGTCTGTGTGTGCCCAAGATCCCGGGAGAAGAATAGAGGAGAAAGGGTTGTGGCGTGTCCATCCCCAACCCCAGGGGGTGCGTAATGTCTCATCTTTCTTTTTACTGTCTCTCTCTCTCTCTCTCCAGCGAGTGCACACATCCTAAGGCAAAAACCTCTTAAAAAAAAAAAAGAAAAGAAACCATATCTCCTGGTCAGTCATGGCAGTGCAGCAGGAACAAAACACTGCACAATGCTGGAGGTCCTAGGTTCTCAGCCCGAGGCCCCTCTGTGCACGTTACACATGTACATGTAACCCTCATTTTACAGCTAGTAGAACAGAATTTCTAGGGTTTAGTCTGAGAACTCTGCATTTAGAAAAAAAATACTCCCTGACTTGAGAACCATGGGACTAGATGATTACTAAGATTTTCCCAGGTGTACTGCTCTGAAATTCTAGCCTGAATGGAAAAGCCTGCAGCAACTTGGCTACTGTGGTACCCAGCGGTCTCCAGTCTTCAGGAATCCCCATTCCACTGGAGATGACAGACTCTCCCTATGTCACCCACATGCTTTGGACCTCAGGTTGCCAGGGTTGTTTCCAGTTTCAGCTTTGCCTATAGGACAGTGTTTCTCAAATTATCTTGATTCTAAGGATCTCCAGAAACACTTGTTCCAAATACAGATTTCTGCACTCCCCCAGAACGTAGTTACTCAGACTCTAAAGGACAAAATTAGCATCAGTATTATAAACCAGTGTCATGGTGATCACTATGACCCGAGAGACATCTTGGGAAGCCCTACGCAGGGACAAGGGCTGGGCTGGGGTGTGGGACAGTGCTGAGTTACAACAGCTATTGTCAGTACTGTTGGTAGTAAATAATGCAAGGACAAGCTCATTCTGAAACTCCCATGAATGTGGGCAAATATACCTCGGGGCTTGATTGTCAAATGCCTACCTTTGCAGAGCCTCTAGCGACTGAGGGATGCCTTTCACTCCAGCAGCACCTATATGCTTCAGTGAGTCGTAGGGAGTCACATAAATGCAGAAAACATCATTTATTGAGCATCAGGCAACTTAAGCCAGCCAGGCTGCAGATTCTATTCATGAGAGTAAAATAATAGAAAAGCGACACCAACTTTAATGCTGATTTGCTTTCTGGTCACACTGGGGAAGATGAATATTGTCCTTGTCATTTTACAGTTGGACAACCAGAGCCTGCGTTTCTGGGAATAGCAGTCCCCATTCCTGATGAGGATTACACTCTGATATGGGAAGGGTGATTCATATCCAGATGCATAGGCCCTCAAAGATTCTGATTTTCCCATCATCAATCACCTCACATGATGAGGCGAGAGTCCAAGGTGACCTTGAGACTCTGCAGGATCCCTTCCCCACAGCATTCTCCAGGTCTGTTTTGAGGAGTCAGATTTCTTTGTCCAAAAAACACGTATTTTCTCTTTAGCTCATCAAAGCTACACTTTCAACTTCTTTGGGAAAAAAGATGAACTAAACTTCTCACTGCCCAAAGCTTTAAATGAAAGGAGAGAAGAGAGAGGGAAATGCTGGAGAAGGCAGGTGTTGACAAGAGGTCTGAGGCCCAGGAAGAGGAATCTCACTGTCCCAGGCATATAAAATACTTTGTATAAAAAACACATGTACACATAGAGATTTGCTCTAGTGTAGTAACAGAACTTAATTCAGCTAGTGTTCTTAAGATTCACACATGGCCTTAGTAACTTTATATCCCACTGTCTAGACATCGCAGAAAATGAAGCGTGTATTGCTCACAAATCAGAGATCTTATGGTCAAGACTGTTATTTGATCTCAGCAAACATCTTGAGAACTATCCACCTGTAACTCTCCATAAAATGCTTCAAGCACTGTAGATAGGTTTATTTTCAAACCATCCATTTTTTTTAAAAGTGAAGACTTCTTTCACATGAAGATATAAATTTGACTAGTGAAATAGCACATCTGTTATTCTAAAATAATTCATGAAAATAATTGTGTTAGCAATTCATTCTGAAAATTATTTAAGCACTTTGATCAATTAATACTTTCTGGTTAGGATATCAAGTGAAAAAATGAAATAGGTACTATCATCTTACCTTTATTTCCTGTCCTTAAGAGATTAAAAAAGAGAGAAAGGAACTTCAAGTCCTTATCTCATTGACTGAAGATTTTGTATCCGAAGAACAATGTGAAAATGTCCATTTTCAATGAGTTCTACTATACTTCTCCCTAGCCACACAGATACCTGGAAAAGATGCAACAGCCGTTAGCTCACATAAACTTGTAAATAGTGAGTTATACCTGGAGAGAAAGAGAACGCCCTTGGTATTTTGCAAGTGATGATAGTCATTGTTAAAAGCCTGGTCATACTGAGGAAAATGAAATGAAATATCTCTATCAGCAGCAGATCCCTTGAAGATGAAGCATCGAAAACTCTTCTCTGACCAATCTGCCCCACTAGATAAGGTTTGTGGTTGGGTTTAGTTGAAAGAGTGAGTAAGCCTGTTTCCTTTACGGGAATTTCCTGTCAAGAATATTAGCACCCAACTACATTTCTTAACTGTAGGTTTTCTTTTCTTCTTGTAAAACTAACCCCCAAAACTGTAACCTTTAAGATAAAAGCTTAAGCCTTTCTCATGATTAGCTCTGTAACTCCAACAACAACAAAAAATGCAATCTCTCCAACACCATGTGGAACATAAGATACTGTTACAAAGAGAAAAATAAATTTACAGTCTAAAACCACAGAGGCTTTTTCTATTGAGAGAAATCCTCAAAATATAATTAAATAGAATTAAGATTGCCATTGTTCTTTTGATAGAACAACTAAAAACCACTTAATGCTTTGAAAGCCTGAGACCACACTGGTAATTAATAAAGAGCTTTGTCTAGAAAGCATCTTGATCAAGGCTAGATAGCATGCTCCCTTAAGAGTCTTACATTCTAATAAAGAGACAGCAGATACAGCTGAGCTCATCAAAGACTCAGGGCTAATTCTACGTATCACTAGAGAATAAGATAAAATGCACATGAAAACTAAGTTCACTTTGGGATGAGCACGAAACAATGGTTGACCTGAGGTGAGGGTGGGAGGATAGGAGAGAAATGAACAACTATAGTCAGTAATGAGCCCCAAAAATATATCCACCATTGGTCATGAATCTACCTAGGATCCCAAAAGAGGATTTTTTTTTTCCCCAGACTGTTCCAAGAGTGGTAACAGGGGGCAATGAAAAAGACATTCCAGGGAACCAGCAGTTAGCGTAATGGCTATGTCACTGGACTCCCATGTAGTCGACCGCGGTTCGCGTCCTGGACCCGGTGGCTTAAAACTCACGCCGGGCGCGTGTGCATGTGCGCCCAAGATCTCGAGAGGAGAATGGAGGAGAAGGGATTGCGGTGTGGCCATCCCCCCTGGGGGCTGATTTCTCGTTTTCTGTCTCTATGTCTCTCTCTGTCTGTCTGGCGAGCGCATGCGCCCTATAGCGAAAAACCTCTCCCCCCAAAAAAAAGACATTCCAGGCATGTGAAACTGCAATATCATGGGAGAATAGCACAGATATCAAAAGTAGGAAAAAAGGCAGCAGACCTGGGGGCTGGGAGACGTGTGGCCAGGACAGAAGAAAAAGTTAAAATTAAGGAGTTGCTCATGACAGGTGCTCCCTAAGTGCTGGATGGAGCTGGAATCCAGGGCACTGGGGTGTGGGAGCTGTCATGTGAAGTTTTGGAGTTCCTGATGCAGAGCTGGAAGTTGAGTCTGAAGTTACACTATTTCGAGGAGTGTCTCCTAAAGTGAAAGCAATCACTTTAATAGAATTGAAATCAGGTACATAGGAGATGAACTATTCTGATAGAGGCGTCATAGAGATAGTTGCCAAAACTGCATTCCCTAACTGGACATACACTCCTCAAAACAGAAAGCACACACCACACTGCAGCTGGTCTTGTTTTCAATAATCCAAGGGAACGACAATGCTTCTTCGATGCCGGGCTCCATTTCTCTGGTTCGTTCACTCTCTCGTCGCCCTAGAAGACATTTTCATAGCTCTTCCTTTCATCTGAAATCTTTTTCACCATCCTCATTCCCAGTTGTAAACTAAAGCAAGCAGAAGAAAGTTCTACAAGCTGCCTTCAAAGCATCTGCCTGCCTGTCTTTGTTTTGTTTTTTGTTTGTTTGTTTTTTTGTTTTGTTTTTTTTCTTTTTTTGGAGAGGTTTTTGCTATAGGGCGCGTGTGCTCGCCAGAAAGACAGAGAGAGACATAGAGACAGAAAGCGAGAAATCACCCCCCATGGGAGATGGTCACACCGCAATCCCTTCTCCTCCATTCTCCTCTCGGGATCTTGGGCACGCATGCACACGCACGTGGTGTGTGTCTTAGTCGCCGGGTCCGAGACTTGAACCGCGGTCGACTACGTGGGAGTCCAGCGACATAGCCATTACGCTAACTGCTGGTCCCTGCCTGTCTGTCTTTGTAAGATATAGTACGAGCCATCGTAAAGGCAGCTGTGGGGACTGTCATAGATGACACAGGTCCAGATTAGAATTTATTGTCTGAATCTGAGACATGGCAGAACAGGCATTGATATAGATGACTCCCAGCCTCCCGGCTCATGAATCAGGTATAAAAGAGTTCCTTAAGGAAGACAGATAATGGTAATAGAAAGTGTGAGGGAGCTCTTCAAAACTTCATGAAAAATAAGTTTCATTAAAAAAACTATGCACGGATTTCAAAAATTGTTTGCACCAACATAAGCTCTTAATTTAATTTTATTTGAATTTCTGACATCTCTTCATATAGGCTTTGAAAATCTAGAATAGATTAACTTTGAATATGTTGAGTTTTAGAGAAATTTATAGTTCTAGAAAAAGCTACCTAATGTAGAGATCGGAAAACAGACCTCAGAAAGAAAAAGGGATTTTCCTCTCTAGTTTACATGAAGCAATAGGCAAAGGAAATTTGTAGCATAAATTAAAAAGAAGAGTTTGGTAAAAAAAAAAAAAAAAAAAAAAAAACCAACCACTGGGAAATTTTAAGGTAGGGAGGGATGGAAGGGAAAAAGAGAACCTACTGAAGGAGTAGGAAAAATGGTGCTAAGAGAAGCAGAGTGGAACCATTTTGCAAATCCAAGAAAGGTTTCAAGAAGGAAGGAGAAGCGTGAACGGTGTTGAATACAACACAGAAGGCAAGCAAAAGGACTGAAAAGTTTCCATTAGGGACAAGCCAACTAGTGGTTAGGGAGGCCGGATTCCAAATGGCTGCCTCTGCCGTTTGAATCCTGGACAGAGCTGCTTGAAAAGCCCGTGTGTGCCCTGAATCCTGACAGAAGAAATGGAGAAGGGATTGCAGCGGGTTCTCACTTTTCCTTTCTGTCTCCGGAAAGCACATGAACCTGCTAGAAAAAAAATAAAAATTTTTAAAAAGGAAGAAAGACAAAAGTTTCCATTGGGTTTACTAGATTTAGCAGTTCAGAGTGCAGACCTAGTGGAAGGGTGAGAGCAGAAGATATTGCGGTCAAGGTAGCAGAGATTAATTAGGAAAGCGTAGCCTGTATTAGGCTTGACTTTGAACAAAGTTTGTGATATTGTCTGTTGACTTTAAAGAAGGGAAGGTGCCTCTTCCCTCCCATCATGCAGTCACATTTCCCTCCCTTCAGTTTCCAAATGTAGTTATGTCATAATTTTTACTTATATCAAAATATTTTGTTGGGACTAGCAGGTAGCATAATGGCTATGTCGTTGGACTCCCATGTAGTCGACCATGGTTCAAGTCCCAGACTCAGTGGCTTAAACTCATGCTGGGCACATGTGCATGCGTGCCCAAGATCTTGAGAAGAGAATGGAGGAGAAGGGATTGTGGTGTGGCCATCCCCCCTGGGGGGTAATTTCTCGCTTTCTGTCTCTCTGTCTCTCTCTGTCTTTCTGGTGAGCATATGCACTCTATAGCAAAAACAAAACAAAACAAAACAAACAAACAAACAAAAATCTGAAAAAGAAAAAAATAAATATTGTTTTTCACTACTATGACCAAGTAAATACTATTTAGAGCTAAGCTGCTTGACTGCATTTTTTTCTTATACCAACTTATGTTTCACTTGTAGTTAATGAAGATTTTTCTTCATTTCATTAAATTTCTCTCTGCCTATCATCAATAGTGTCCTAAATTCCTCATGAGAAATGTAGACCATCCAGATGAACATAGCACATCGGCCATCTACCTTCTCTCTGCAGACGTGGAGAGTCACACTGTTCACCTGTGTGTGTGCCCAGAATCCTAAGGAGGAACCTGGAGGAGGGGACATTGTGGTGTAGCCACTGCCCACAGGGGTGGGATGGGTGATTTCTCACTCTCTC
The DNA here is from genome assembly GCA_026018925.1 of Tupaia tana. Taxonomy (NCBI): domain Eukaryota; kingdom Metazoa; phylum Chordata; class Mammalia; order Scandentia; family Tupaiidae; genus Tupaia; species Tupaia tana. Next base: position 136,663,229 of record JAKSZU010000003.1, read on the forward strand.
TCTCTGGTGAGTACATTTGCTCCATGGTAGAGAGAAACTAAACAAAGCAAAAAAAAAAAAAAATTGAATGTGAAAATAAAAATTCCATCACAATTTTTGCTGAGCTTAAACATGTTATCTGTAAAATTCATTTGGAAGGAAAAAAATGTAAGAAAAGCCATGGATTAACTCATTGAGAAAGACTGAGGGACAGAAACATATAAAATATATAAATGTTTTACAAAATCTCCATACCGTGTTTTCTTTTAACATTAATAGGAAATTGACAAATGGAACAGAATATATAGTCTAGAAATAGGTCTAATTGAATGTGGAAATTTAGTAGGTGTTTAAAAGTGTCATCCCGAATCAATATGCAAAAAATTGACCTTGGTAAAATGTAGTATTATTATAACTGGACAGCCATATGGCAAATAATGCAATGGATCCATTTATCGTACTACACTCCAGAATAAATTCTAAATGAACAGAAGATGTAAAAGTGAAAAAATAATCTCTGTAACTATTGGAAAAGTGGGTTAATTTCTCTATAATATGGACTGGGTAAGTTCCAAATGCAAAATATTAATTTAAAAATGACATTGCTGAACTCCCATGTAGTTGACCATTGTTTGAGTCCTGGATCTGGTGGCTTAAAACTCATGATGAGTATGTGTGCCCAAGATCCTGAGAAGAAAATGGAAGAAGGAATTGTAGCATGGTCATCTCCCCTGGGGAGTGATTTCTTGATGTCTGTCTCTCTGTCTCTGTTTCTCTGGTGAATGCATGTGTAGTATAGCAAAAATCTCCATAAAAAGTTAAAATTCAAAAAATGACAAACTAGGAAAAGTATTTGCAACCATATATCACAAAGTCTTAATATTTCTACCATGTAAAGACTTTCCAACAATAGCAGAGAAAGACATCAACGTCTGTACAGAAAATAGGAAAATTTATAGGACAAGAACTCCTAAGCATTGCTGATACGAATGTAAAATGATACAAACCCTATAAAGAGGAATTTTACAATATCGCACAAATTTACATACACATTGTCTTCTGATCCAGCAATCCTACACCTAGGAATCTTTACCAAAAACACTCTAGTTAAGAAAAGAAAAAGAATAAAAAGTGAAACATGTACAAGACTACCTTTATAATTTTTTGAATTTTAATTAATTAATTTATTTATTTTGAAAGATTTTTGCTATAGGGTGCATGTGCTTGACAGAGAGACAGAGAGACAGAAAGCAAGAAATCATAATCCCCAGTGGGGATGGCCATTCTCTCAGAATTTTGGGCACACACGCACATGCATCTGGCATGAGTTTGAAGCCACCGGGTCTGATACTCAAACTGCTTTTGACAATGTGGGGAGTCCAGCGCCTGAATCACTATGCCACCTGCTGGCCCCCAAATTATTATTTATTTGTATCTTTGTTTTAATGTTGCTTTTAGGTTACCCTCCTCCACTTCATTTATTTTATTTGTATTTTTGGATTAATTTTACATAAAGTCCCCATCATGATATATATGTGCGTGTGTGTGTGTGTGTGTGTATATATATATATATATATATATATATATGCGGGAAGAATGGATCATCATAAATAGTTGAGCGTACATGGGTACGCACATCAGACTCTCAGAGGTCTTCAACTTAAAATCAAGAATATTTTTCTTCTCAAGCAATGAAGAAGGTAGAGAAAATGTCATTTTCCAGGTTTGTCACTGTGGTCCTAATTCTGAAGGCTTCTGAGACTATAACTATCTGCTCAAGAGCTGTGAGTGGGGTCTCACTGGCCCTTCTTATTCTGCACCACAAGAGAGAACACCAATTGTAGTGATTCTAAAAAAATGGCTCCAGAGTCAGACTGCTTGGTCTCCAATCATAACTCCACCACTTGCACACTAAACTGCTGATAACATTTTTGTTTGTTTTTAATTCGACCAAAAACGTAACATTTTTTTGTCTGTTAAATGTTTCTTCCCTTTGCATCTCACATCCATCCTCTACCACCAACTCTCCATCATCCACTCCTCCCCCTTACAGTCTCTAGTATATACACTTATCCTCCTACTCTCATGTATTCAGATCTCTCAGTTTCTGCCATACAGTACAAATATTCAGTACAAATCAAGTGGGGACATACAGTGTGTAAATTTCAAAGTCTAACGATCTTCACTCAACATCAAGTCTTCTATATTCACCCACTTTTTTTTATTATTTAGAGAATACTTGATTAGTTTCTGTAATCAAACCCATGTAGATAAGACCTTACATATTTAGTCTAGAAACTTTAAACTTAATTTTTTTCCCATTTGTATAGGGGTAATGTACTGTATATTCATCCATTTTGAGTCAGATGTTAGGATCTCATTGTTTCTTACAGTTGAGTAATATTCCATAGCATATGTGTGCCACAGTTTTTCAACCCAGTCATCAGTTTTTGAACACTTAGATTGGTTCCATGTTTTAGCAATTGTGAATAATGCTACAATAAACATGGATGTGCAAGTGTCTTTCCAACTGAGTGTTTTCTTATTCTTTGGGTAAATACTAAGGAGTGGGATTACTGGGTCATATGGTACTTTTATTTGTAGGTTTGTGAGGAACCTCCATTAATAGTTTCTCATATGCCTTTTGGTCACTCTTACATGTGTAGATACACATGTTTTCTTTAGAGAGTTGTCTATTCAGTTCACTTGACATTTTTTTTAATTGAATTTTTACTGTTTTGTTTTGTTTTGTTTTGTTTTGTTTTGTGGGTGAGTTACTTGAGTTCCCTAAATAATCTGGATAGCAATCCTTTGACAATTATTTTGCAAATATTGTCTCCCATTCTTATGGTTGCCTTTTTACCCAATTATTGTTTCCTTTGCTGTGAGGAAGTTTCTTACCCCAGTATAATCCCATTTGTCTATTTTAGGGATTATTGCCTGTGCTTCAGGGCTTATTTAAGAAATATCTGCCTACTCTAATGTCTTCAAGAATTTTCCCTATGTTTTCTACTAGCAGTTTTATGGTTTAAGGCTTTATATTTAAAGCTTTGATCCATTTTGAGTTAATTCTTTTTCATAGTGAGAGGTAGGGGTCCAGTTTTATTTTTCTGCAAGTGGATATCCAATTCTTCCAGCACTATTTGCTGAAAAGACTTTCTTCTCTTTTCTCAAGTGTTTTGTCTTGTACCTTTTCTCAAAGGTAAATTGGCTGTAAAATTTGGGGTTTATTTTTGAAATCTCTATTCTGTTCCATTGGTCTATGTGCCTGTTTTTGTGCTAGTACCATACTGTTTTGATTATCACCACTTTGTAATATATTTTAAAGTCAAGTAGTGAGAAACTTTCTACTTTATACTCTTTGCACGGTATTGCCTTGGTGATACAGCGTATTTTGACTCCAAATTAATTTTATACTTTTTTCTCTACTTCTGTGAAAAACTTCACTGGAAATTGGATTGAGTATGTAAACACAGGATGCTTCCCATTTTTTTTTTTTGGTGATTTTTGTATCATACTCAATTTTCTTTCCTGTTTTTCCTAGTTTTACTTGTAGAAGTCTTCCACTTCTTTCGTTAGGTTTATTTCTAAGTATCTTATTCACTTTGTGGCTTCTGTAGATGGGATGCTTTCTTCAATTCTGTCTCAGTCTGTTCATTGTTGGTGTATAAAAATACTATAAATTTTTGTATATTGATTTTTTGACATTTTAGAGATTTAATGGCAACAAAATGTAAATTCTAAGAAGGAAAAGTAATAAACCCAAAAGCAACCTCTAAAAACAATACTTAAGGAATGTACTAATAAATGGACATGGTCGAAGAGTTGCTAACAAGAACTGTTACAAATCAAAAATCAACAGCAGTGGCTTGACATTGAGCTTGCTGGGAGATTTTCTTTCAGTTCAGTTAGGAAGTGAGACTGCACCTGGTGAGCAAAAGTTCAAAGATCCAGACTTCAGAACAGTCATTTCCCTCTTTATATAATTGATTCAATTCAGTTCAGAACCTTTTGCCATTTTACATACTTGACATTGAGCCTATCAGCACCTTTTTGCCTATCATACATACCATTTTGATGACCATACAATAGGCCAATTATTGAAATCTACAAAGGACAATACCCATTACCACATGAATCACCATTAACACTATCTTCGTCAAAATTCTTTCTTTCAAGAAATCTTATGCAGCTTTGTTTTAGAGAAAATGAAAATGAGAAACTTAGTTTTTTCCCAGTGTCTGTCTCTGAAGTTTCATGCCATATTAAAACATCTCAAGTGACTTTGTTTGATTTTTGTCTCTCTCCAGATGACTGCCATTAACAAGAATTGTATAGAACAGTGCAAAGAATAAGAAACAAAAAAAGATATTGTTTCTATCTACAAAATCTAGTATCTAACTTACAACCCAATATTCTCTATTAGTTACTACAAAACTGTGGAGGGCACTGCATATGGAAGCCATCTTGAGCTATCCACCATCTTAGAAACCATTAGGCTTCACTTCCTCACTGAGCAAACCGTTTCTCAGAAATCATGTGACCAACTGTTCTCCCCAAGGGGCGGTTGGGTTTCTAGGCAATGGGAGAAATCCACCCACACCAATGATTGGTTCATGCTGTTCTATCTCATTTGCATTTCGGGCAACCAATCGTTGCCCACCAGCCTGTATATAACTCGCCATTTTTCCTCAATAAACGGAAGAAGGCTTGATCAGCACCTCGTATTGTCTCCACTCTGTGTGTGTGTGTGTGTGTGTGTGTGTGTGTTTGCCCCATTTCTCACTTCCTCCCCCAGGGAACCTGTTCGACTCTCCCCCAGGTCGGGACACAAAACAAGATGCATTGTCTCTAATCGTCACAGCTATCTGGCTGAGGCATATAATCATCCCCATTTAGAGACTAAGAAATTGAGGCTTAGAGTGGTTGATAATATCCGTGGACACCCATTATTCATTTAGCTACAGCCTACAAAACCTATTTTAAAACTAAGGCAGTTATCTAGCTACAAGGTCTACAAAATGTGCCAAAAAGACTATAAAATTATTTTGCTATGGTGTCCACAAATCTATTATTAAAGTCTAGCAAATCTTTGCATTATAGCCATTGTCTCTTCCTTGGTCATCCTAGGCCTTCTCAGGTCATTCACTTCTCCGAAAGCTTCTAGGAAGGGCTGAACATCTCATGAATAAATGGTCAGGAGGGCACCATAGCCAGCTTCTCCTGGTAGCTTAGGACAGAAGAATGGACACAGAGGCTCCAAAGAGTAGAGACAGCTATGTACACAAATGAGGGCATCATTTCCAATATCAAAGAACTTGACTTCTTCCATCTCAACATCCAGGAAGATCCCCATATGGTGAAGAACAGAGCTTATAGGAATTCTTCTTTCTGGTATGGCATTGGTGTGGATTGCTCCTGCCTTCTTGCTGATGACCCAGTAGCCATGCTCAGGGGATAAATCATTTTTCTTCTTTCTGTCACCTGACTCCTTGCCCTCTCTCACTTCAACCTCCCAGTAATGGCAGCTGAAAAAGAAGCAAGGAGTACCCAGGACACACCAGGTGGGTATTTCCACTCCGGGTATTTTCCACTAGACTGTGGCAGATGTTCCCACACTTGGCGCTCCTTTGATCGTTGAAGACAAAGAAGGAGTTGGCAGTGGCTGCAGCCAGGGTCATGTCCTCTTGGAACTTCAGGAGCTCATCATTCAAGGGAAGACTTTGCACCAGTAAGGGGCCATGCTGCTTAATGAGATGGATCAGTGATCTAATTTCCCCTTTCTCCACTGGGAGTTTTTCACCCACTCCTCAACACATGGGACAGATCAATTTTGAATCCCCACTTTCTACCAGCCAATTTTGAATGCAACCCCAACAGAAAATATGTGCACAGGAGAGAGAAACAGGACTGGAAAAACGTTCCAGACAAATGGGACTGGTTGCCTCTGCTTGCAGACATTTAGTCATGGTTCCTAAAGATTGCTCCAATGAATTGAAATGGCCCTTTATTAGCTTCTGGAAGTGAGCTCGAGCCCTCAGTAGATAATCTCTCTTCAATAATCAGAATGCATCTTGCCTGGAGATTTTTAGATGAGGTATTGTCTACTCTGACCAAAGCTGCTCTTTTCGGCAGCTGAGTCAAACCGGATCTTTGATTAAATCTAGGAGTGTAGTAGGTCACCTTGGCTTGGAGACTTTCCACAGATGAAGGGTGTCGTCTGTGCCTTCAACTCTCCTGGCCTCAGCTCCTGAGAGTCTGAGCAAGCTCAGATGCTCTGGCCTTTTATAGTACCTGAGACCCAAGCTTCAGTTACAGTTAGCGTCATAGGCTTCACCCCAAAGCTTGTGCTGTTTAAATATAATCAAGCAAACTCAATCAATGCTAGTCTTCCATGCATGATACAGTTATTAAAGCATTCTTAACATTTTCATAGTACAAAATTTGAAGTTTCAAAATTTTTAGTAACCGTGAGTTAAACTAGCAAACCTACTCCCATTTGAGCATGATGGTGTATTTTCAGAACTTAATTTTTTAAAATAAAATATATTAGAGATGAAATACATAAGTGCTCTTTTGAAAACCAATCAATGCTTGGCTTCTATAGTCATTGGTGTTAATACCTCTGATACAGTCATGAATGAAGAGGATCCAAAGCAATTTTCATGTTCTCTGACTCAGCAATTCCACTAGAGTATAGTCACTGGATGGGAAAGAAAGATGGCAGCAAGATAAGCCAATTCATCTGATATAATTATTAACAATAAAAATATTTTCTCTCAAAAGTATTCTTACTTAATAAACTATATGATGTCTGTGTGTACTGGAAGCAGAAGGAGCATTAGAAGCAATGACAAAGCTAAGACACAATCTTCAATATTCAATATCTGGAGTATCAGTGAATTCCTGATGTTGTAGTGCTCCATAAATAAATCTTTCCCCTGAGATATACTATAATCTGAATAACTTCCTACTTCCCAGAGTCCCTGTTCTTTCTTCAAGGACAAACTTACAGGTCTTACTATGTTTTTCCCTGATGCTCTCTCCACTCCTACAAGTTAAATAGCTATAGATGTAGTTCCCAACCTTTTTTGTTTTGTTAAAAGGCATTAGCAGTGTCCCAAAGATTATGGAAACTTGTGTGCTCATTATCATTAGCTTCCAAGAATCTTTTGATCTCAGTCTTTATTTCTTCAGTAGTTGTAAAGTCATTCAGGAGTAGGTTATTTAGTTTCCATGTACTTGTGTATTTTCAAGGGTTTCCCTTGAAATTAAAATCAAGTCTAATTCCATCATGGTTGAAGAAGATGTTGGATATAGTTTCTATGCCTTTGAATCTGTAAGAGGCCTGCCTTGTGCCCTATTATGTGGTCAGTCTTCCAAAAAGTTCCATGTAGGGGTGAGAAAAAAGTATATCTTGTGGTTTTTGGGTGGAAAGTTCTACAGATGTCTGTTAAGTCCGTTTGATTTATGATATCATTTAGATCCTTGATCTCTTTACTTATTTTTTGTCTAGATGACCTGTATAGAGGGGATAGTGGAGTGTGGAGGTCTTCAACAATTAGTGTGTTGTAGTCTCTCTCTCCTTTTTGATCTAACAGTCTTTCCTTCACATATTTGGGTGCTCCTGTGTTAGGTGCATAGATATTTGTAAGTGTTATATCTTCTTGATAGATTGACCCTTTTACTAAAATATAGTGCCCTTCTTTGTTTCTTCGAATAGTTTTTGTTTTAAAGTCTATTTTGTCAGAAATTAGAATCGCGACTCCAGCTTTTTTTTGGTTCCCATTTGCATGGAAAACCTTTTTCCAACCCTTCACTTTCAGTCTGTGTATGTCTTTATCCATGAGGTGGGTTTCCTGTAGGCAACAGATAGAGGGTTTCTGGTTTTTTTGTTTTGTTTTGTTTTGTTTTGTTTTGTTTTTTTCCATTCAGCCAGTCTGTGTCTCTTGATAGGAGAATTTAATCCATTTACATTCAATGTTATTATCAGTATTTCTGGACTTGTCCCAATGTTTAAGTTGTCTTGGTTGCCTTTTATTCCTTTATTTCTGAGTGTTCATTCTTCAGGTTTCCTGGAACAGTACTCAGGGGTTTCTTTTTTCTTTTTCTTTTCTTTTTTTTTTGGGGGGGGGAGGGCGGGGGAGAAAAGAAGATTTAATAGGAAAGAAAGAAGATTTAATATGAAAATAAGAATAGGAAAGAAAGGAAGTACACCCAAAAGGCTCTTGGGCAGGCAGATTGTCAGGTGGCAACCACCCTCTTAAGGGTTTCTTGAAGAGCTGGTCTGGTGTTGGCAAATTCTTTCAGGTTTTGTTTGTCTGAAAAGATTTTAATCTTTTTTTTCTTTTTTTTACCATATGAGGGATAATATTGCTGGGTATAGTATTCTTGGTTGAAATTGTTTTTCATTTAACACTTTGATTATATTTCTCCATTCTTTCCTTGCCTGCATTGTTTCTGATGAGAGGTCAGATGTTAACATGACGAAAAAACCTTTGTAAGTAACTGGCCAATTTTAGCATCTTGTCTTTATCTGTGGTTTTGGCCAGTCTGGCTATGATGTGCCTTGGAGAGGATGTTCTTGGGTTGATTCTATTTGGGGTCCTCTGTATTTCTTGGGTTTGAATATTTAAATGCCTCTCTAGGTTGGAAAGTTTTCTTCCAGGATTTCATGGAATAAATTGTCAATGCCCTTATTATTTTCCTCCTCTTCTGGGATACCAATTATCTAAATGTTTGGGTGCTTGATGGTATCTAGTATTTTTTGTATATTATCCTCTTTTTTCTTGGTTATTTTCTCAGTCTTTTTGATACTTTTTTTCTAGATCAGAGGTTTTGTCGTCTCCATTAGTGATTCGATCTTCTGCATGATTCAATCTACTTTAAATACTTTTGAGGGAAGCTTTACTTTCTTGTATCACATTCTCACATTCTTCATCTCCAACAATTCAGTCTGATTTTTTTTGGTATGGTGTTTATTTCTTTTTTCAGATTGTGAAAGGATTTCCTTTTCTCCTGGAGTGTTTTTTTTTTTTTTTTTTTCCCTCTTGTATCTTAATTAGTTTGGTCACTACAAATAATCTGAACTGTATATCTGACATTCCCACGGCTTATTTGTGTTGTCTGTGGGAGGCGCAGAATTGATGTTTTCTCTTAAGAGAGAGACATTTTGTTGGTCACTCATATTTCTTGTGCCTCTGTGATTGTTCCTAGTCATCTGATCATCTCTGTGTTCCTTCCTAAATTATTGAAGGTATCTCTGAGGATTCAAAGGTGTGCAGGATTAGGAAAATGGCAATGTCTTTTCTGCTCTACCTTCTTCCTGTTGCTCACTAGCATCGTGCATTGTTGTCACTGGTCCTGGATGACCCAATATCCTCCCTGTTTCTAAAGAGCAGGTGTGCCTGAAACTGAGCTGCTGAGCTTCAACTCAGTTATAAAGAACAGATCACACTATACAAAACACAGAAGTCCTGAGGGATGAGCCACAAGTCCAGGCCATTAAGTCCTGCAGCTACAGGCAGCCTGATGACCAGCAAGGCTCTCTAGTTGAATGGATGTCCAGACTGGGCATAGAGGGGCACAAGTTCATCTCACAGTCCCAAGAAACAAACCTGAGAGTCCAAAGGCAAGTGGGGGAAGGAATGAGCCACGGGTCCCAGCTGTTAAACCCTGAAGCTGCAGGCAGCCTGATGTCCGGCAAGGCCCTTTGCTTGAAAGGGTGTCCAGATGGGGAGGAAGGGGCACAAGTTCACCTCAAAGTCCAGAGAAACAAACCTGAGAGTCCAAAGGTGAGTGGGGAAGTGGTCCCATCCATTAAACCCTGCAGCCCATAGGCAACCTGATGTCAGGCAAGGCCCTTTGCTTGAATGGTGTCAGGATCATATATTGATTTTGTATCTTGGTACTTTGTTGGCTAGGACTTTTAAGATCATGTCAAAAAGGATTGGAGAAAGTGGGCAGCCTTGCCTTGTTCTAGTTTGTAGTGGGAAAGTTTTCAGCTTCTTCCCATCTGTGTATATGTGGAGGAAGAACTTTTCTATCCTTATTTTTCTGAGAGTTTACTCATAAAGGGATATTATTTTATAAAATGTTTTTCCTTCATCTACATATACAATCATATGATTTCTTTTTTTTCTCTTAATGCAATTTATTACATTTACTGTTTTGCATATTTTGAATAATCCTTGTATCCCTGGGACAAAGACTACCTGATCTTGTGTATAATCTTCTTAATATGCTGTTTTATTTGGTTTGCTAGTATCTTGTTGAAAATTTTTGCATCTATATTTATCAGGATATTAGTCTATAGGTTTTGTTATGTACTTGTCTTCTTTTGGTATTAAGGTGATGGAATCTTCATAAAATTAGTTTGGGAAGTTTCTTTCTTTTTGAATCCTTAGATATAGTTTGAGGAAATTTGAGGTAAGTTCTTCTTTAAAAGTTTTGCAAAATTCAAAAGTGAACCCATCTGTACTTGGCCTTTTCTTTGTTGGGAGGCTATTTATTACTGATTCAATCCCAGAACTGGTTATTGGTCTATCTAAGCTTTCTATTTTATCCCGATTCAGCATAGGTAACTTGTAGATGTTCAAAAATTTTTTCTTCTCATCTAGTTTCTCTAGTTAGTTGGCATATAGTTACTCATAGTATTCTCTCGTAATTTGTTGTATTTTTGACATATCAGTTGTATTATTACCAGTTTCATTGTTAATTTTATTTATCTACTTTCTCTGTCTTGATTAGTCTAGCTAATGGCTTATCAACTTTGTTTATCTTCTTAAGAAAATATTTTTTGGTTGATTTTTTGGTATAGTTATATTTTTCTCTATTTCATTTATTTAAGCTCCAATCTTTACTATTTCTTTTCTTCTTTTATTTTTGGGAGTTTGTTGTTGTTGTTTTCCAGTTCCTTAAGATGCAATGTAAAGTTATTCATTTGTCACCTTTCTATGTTTTTCTCATGAGCATTAATGGCTATGAACTTTCCTCTTACGATTGCTTTCACTGTGTCCCAAAGGTTATTATTCACTGGTTTTGGTGAATCTTTTGGTTTGGGTTTTAATTGCTTCAGTACTTTGAAAGTCATTAAGGATTAGGTTGTTTAGTTTCCATGTTTGTGTGTATTTTTGAGGGTTCTTTCTGTGGTTGATTTTGAATTTAATTCTGTTATTGTCAGAGAAGATGCGGGGTATAGTTTCTATACTTTTAAATTTAGAGAAGCTTGTTTTGTGTCCTATTGTGTGGTAAGTCTTTGAAAATGTTCCATATGGAGATGAGGAAAACTTGTATTTTGTAGTTATTGGGTGGAATGCTCTGTCACTTGGTTTATAGTACTGATATGAATTTCTTCTTGCATCTCTTTGTTTATTTTTTGTCTAAAGGACCTGTCCAGTGGGAACAATGGGGCAATGGAATCCCCAATTATTAGTGTACTGTAGCATACATCTCTCTTTAAATCTATCAGCCTTTTACATATTTGGGTGCCCTGGCATTGGGTGCATAAATATTTACGCTTGTTTTATCTTCTTGCTAAATTAATTCTTTTAAAACTATGTAGTGTCTATCTTTGTTTTTTGTTTACCCTTTTTGTATCCTAAAATTTATTTTGTCTGATATCAATATTGTCACTCCTGCCTTTTTTTCATTTCTATTTCAGTGATGCTTTTTCCAGCCTTCACTTTCAGTCTATGTATATCTTTGTCAATGGGGTGTGTTTCTTGTAAGAAACACAAAGAAGGTGCCAGTTTTTTCATTTGTTGAGCCAATCTGCATCTTTTAGTTGTATAATTTAATCCACTAACACTGAAGGATATTATCAATATGTGTGGCTTTAGCCTTGTCACTTATTCTTTTTTTTCTCCAGTTGTTTTGTGTTGTCTTGCTTCTGTTTATCTTCCTTTAGTTTTCCAGGTATAGTGTTCCCTTAACTGCTTCCTGAAGGGTTGGACTACTTTCGGTGAATTCTTTAAACTTCTGTTTATCTGGGACTGATTTTATTTTTTCTTCCCATTTAAAGAATAACCTTTCTGGACATAGTATTCTTGGCTGAAATAGTTTTTCTTTGAAAGCTTTAAATATATCTTCCTATGGTTTTTCCTGGCCTACATTCTTTAAGTTGAGTGGTCTGATGTTAATCTAGCAAGGAGCCTATCTTTTATTCATTCATTTATTTATTTTTATTTTATAATTTGTTATTTACATTTAATTATTGTATATTGCTATAGCACACAATATTTCTTTCAAGATATGCATGAAATATGTAACAATCAAATCAGCGACATTACTATGAACACAATTTTTAACAGAAAACTTTACAATCTTGTATCTGATAAGTTTTTCCCCCAAGTCCCTACCACTCACCCTGCACTTCTACTCCCCTTTCCCCTACATTTTCTGATATCTACACTTGTCCTCTCTACTATTATATCTCTGTGTCTTTCAATTTCTGCTGTTGATTGCAGATATTTGGTATACAATGAGTGGGGATATACAGTGTTGGTCTACCTTATTATTAGCATTGGATCTTCTATATCCATCCACATTAAGTCAAATTGAATCTCATTTTTCCTTATGACTGAAAAGTATTCAATAGCATATATGTGCCTAATTTTTATAACATAATTTGCACAAGGAAAAGACTAAAACCACTTGAGACTAGTTGAATAAACGCCAGTAGAGCCACACAATTATGTATAATGTATCTGTACTAAAGAATAAGAAATGGCTCCATATGCAATTACAGAAAAGGAAGATGAAAAAATTATATATAATATGTACCGTTTATCTGTGATAAGTGAGGAAATATAAATGTGCATGCATATCTATTTATATCATAATACGGAAGAATAAAACAGCACCATTCAAAAAATTTTACCTCTACATGAAGGAGCAAACAAGTAGCAGGGAGGGGAAAAGAAGTTGCACTGGTCTCTGTACATGCCTTATTTTGTAGATTTGATCTTAATAGAATATAAATATCTTTGCATTATTATAAAACTAAATAAAGTTTTAAGGATAAATTCTAAAGATCAAAATAAAACGCACGGGACCAGCAGCTGGCATAATGGCTATGTTGCTGGACTCCCATGTAGTCGACCATGGTTCAAGTCCCAGACCCGATGGCTTAAGCTCATGTTGGGCACATTTGCATGTGTGCCCAAGATCCCAAGAGGAGAATGGAGGAGAAGTGATTGTGGCGTGGCCATCCCCCCTAGGGAGTGATTTCTCGCTTTCTGTCTTTCTGTCTCTCTCTGGCTTTCTGGCAAGCACAAGCGCCCTATAGCAAAAACCTCTCCAAAATAATAATAATAATAATAATAATAATAATAATAATAAATAATAATAATAATAAAACACAGAAATCTAAATATATGTTGAGTTCATAAAGGTTTATCAAGAAGAATCATTCCAAATGACTTTAGAATAAAAAAACTGACTTCATATTACTTTTTTTAAAAGTTTATCTCCTTAACAGGGTCTTCATGCCACAATCTGACCCCCATTTGAGCCAGACCCTGGTGTGAGTATATGTGCACACAGTTTATCCAGAGAGGTCTTCGGATATGATCCTGGCATAGCACAAATACGTAAGTTAATTTATAGGCCAAGTATCTCCAGCTAGTCTGTGAGTGTTTCTCCTAATGCTCTGAAAGTCCTAAGATAATGGTAAGCAAAACTAATATTCCATACCTCTCAAGGTCTAATTAATTTCAAATGCCTTACTATACTTAATTCAATTTTCAAACTCTAAAATAATTTTCCCAAGAGCTCAGCCATGGTGAAACAGATGGTGTGGTACTCTTACATGACTTTGGAGCCATCTGGGAAGGCTCTGGGTTCAGATTCTGCACAGGAACATGTAAAACACACCTGTGATTTCAGCGAGGAGGAAGGCTGGGGCAGACTGTGGTATGCAGAGACCCTGCTGGAAATGCCTCTCTCAGAAAACTGACAAACTTTGACAAAATATGTTCTCAAGGGAGAAAGCTGTGCAAAAAAATTCTTGTCCTGTTTATCATAAACAAAATATTGAGAGAGATGTTTATATGATTCTGAAGCTATTATGTATATTGTGGGAGAAAGCAAATGAATAATTATGTTATTGTTATAGAAATTGAGAGATAAGTAAACTGTAAGTCTAAGTAATACCTGTAATCCTGAATTTAAATCAGACTTCATGATTCATTTTATAGATGGCTGTCCTAGTTCTCTCTACTTAAAGAGCCTAGATGCATTGATGAGCCCACTAATAAGCAACCCTAAAACGCAGACTATGGTCTCCTACAACTACTCACTGAAAGGCACCATAGATTCTTGGAGGAATGGCTCTGTCTGAAACAAAGGGATGAACAAGTTAAAACTGGAGCATCTTCTCATATCAGAAAACCAATAAACAACAATCTAAAGAAAATGATAACATTACAGTGGTGTCAAAAGTGCTTGGGGGTCAACCTCAAAATGGTGAAGATGGTCAACCTTGGTGTCAGGGTATTATTGTCAGTTTGGTTAATTATCGGCCATTATTTTGTGGTTATGTAGATAAACATCTCTATTTTGGAGATGTATACTGAATATTTGAGAATACGGCCATGATGCAAAAATACAGTGGGAAAAAAAATCCATTACAAAATATAGGAAATAGATTAAGTATGAGAAAATGTTTGCAATGTTTGAGTATGAATTGTAGATGTAGGGTTTTTTGTTGTATGTTTCCATCTACCTCTTTGTGCATTTCAAATGTTTCAGAACAAACATTTTAAAAAGTAAAGACAATGCATCCACAATGCACCTTTTGTTTCCTCACTTAACATAAACTTGAATTGCCTCTTGGCTGTATATTTTCTGTTTCACAATTTGATTGTGATACTGTAACAACATTGAACATCTAGAGAAAATAAATCTATAGCTAGCTTACAGTTCACTGTAGAGAACAAGTGTAACTTTAATCAGCTCTTGCTTTATTATTTTTTTAATTTGCCAGAGACCAAGAGACACAGAGAGAGAAAGAATGAGAAAACACACACCATGGGAAATGGTCACCCTGCAATCACTTCTCCTCCATCTCTCCCTCCTTTCAGGATTTTGGACACACACACACACACACACACACACACACACACACACAATTTTTCTCACACCGTAAGTTCTGAGACGTGAACAGCACAGTTGGCCCGGTGGGATCCAGCTGCTGCTTCAATCACCAGGCCACAGGCTGGCCCCATATCTTACTCTTTGATTTGGGAAAAAAAAAAAAAAAATCAGCTAACTACCAACATTATTCTGGTTAGCTTAGCTCAAGTGATTTTGATAATTTCAAAAATATCTAATCTACTGAAGAATGAGAATGCCGGTGTATTGACCATTCCGTGCCTGGGGTTGTGTGTCTCTAAAGACACATTTTTAAATGTGGCTGGATTCAAGAATATCACTTTAGAAAGTGTATGAGCAGGCATCAGACTCACAGTCAGGATTCTCTACTTGAACCGAGGTTATTCTGCAGGTCTCAGAAAATAGATACAACTCCGTGCACAGTTTGTAACAATTAATTGGTAAGGATCAGAAAAGTCAGTGTTCATTCCCTCTGGCTTGCCAGTTTGATGAAATGATTTAAACATTTTTTTGTTTCTTATTTAATATTGTTGGGTGGAAAGTATGGCCTACAGAACATGCTGACTTCTGCCCTGACTGAACGGACTGTTGAAACTGACTTCACTTACAGTCTTTAAAACACTTTCCATAAATCCTGCAGGTAAGCCCTGAAGCTGCTAGTGGGACTCTCTGGGCGGTGAACAGCCAGACCTTCACTGCCCAAGAGCCCACCTCCTACTGAGTTCTGCTTTCCGAGGTTGATTCCGATCTCCACGCTGTAGGTGAATACACGCCTGGGTGCTGCGTGCACACACCCCCAACCCCAAGCCCAGGGGACTTCTAATTATATTCAAATGTCCTAGTAGTTTGCTGTCGTACTTGCAAACAGTTTATCTATACTTCCCAAAGTGTACTTACAAACAGGCAACCAAGTCACTTTATTTTCTTTCGTGTCAAACAGCAACAAATGGGTTGAACCGGATGGCTCCAAAATGGTTTTTCTAATGTTTGGTGTGAGGCTCATCAGAACGCTAATCATATAGTGGAAAAAAACATGTATTGGTGTAATTAATTTATTATGTTGATGTGTGGGCTGGGAGTTCACTTTTTCGTGGTCATCAGTCATTTCCTAACAACTATGTATTTTGGTTCACTGTGATTTGTGCCACTGATTCAAATTCCATCCATGATGAAGTTATATACAAATAATACATATACCAATATCTTTTATTGCAGAAATGTACATTTAAAACTTGTATAATGTTCTTGTGCTTTTTGAAATAAAGTGAATGTGTATACTTAAAGAGAAAAAAAAGAAAGTGTGTGATCTACTTCGGTACAGATCTAGATACTTAATTCTATGTGTATTTGTTAGACAGACAACCCAGTCATAGTTGGCATCTTTATAACACATTCATCTTTAAATTTCATTCTACACATAATAGAAATGCTCACTGACTCTATGTATGTAATGTAACAGAATCTTCTGGAGGTTTTCAAGTGCATTTTTGTGCCACACATAGCTCTAAACAAACCATCTATTTATTCGTCATTTTCAAAGATTGTTTTAGATAATCATTGCAAACTCACTTTCTTTGCAGAAAGTCCTTGTTTCTTAGGCATGATTTGCAGGCTTATATAAGGGGGGTCTTCAAAAAGTTCAGGGAAGACATGTATTATTAAAAAAGCAAAACACAGGACCAGCAGATGACACAATGTTTATATCACTGGCCTTCTACATGGCCGACCACAGTTCAAGTGTCAGACTTTGAAGGAGGCTTAAAACTGATGCTGGGCACATGTGCGTGCATGCCCAAGATCTCAAGAGGAGAATGGAGAAGAGATTGTGGTGTGGCCATCCTCCCCTAGGGAGTAATTATTGTAGTGTGGCCATCCTTCCTGGGAGGTAATTTCTAGCTTTCTGTCTCTCTCCCTCTGGTGAGTGCACGCTCCCTATAATAGCAAAAATCTCTCTAAAACAAGCAAACAAAAACTATCTATGATATTGTTTTGCACCAAAACAAACTTATACTTAAATTCCTCTTTTCTGTGAACATATTGAAGTCCCCTTGATTAGTCTATGTTTGATCTGGCTGTAAGTGGAACAAGCCCTATATTATTTCCCAAGGTTGCCAGGATGAGCCTGGTCAGTTCTATGTGCAAGTAACCAGAGCCTAATGTCTTCTTTTTTTTTTTTATTATTATTGTTTTTTTTTTTTTATTATCATCATATTCTTCTTTATATTACATTGAATTACATATAACTTTACATTGTATTACATTACTTTTTCAAAAGGGAATGCCATGCATGTCAGTCAGTACAGAGACATTAATCTCCCCGCTTCAACATTCAATATCTTTTCTATGTTTTCCCCAATCATTATTATTATTCTAATTATTTTTTAAGACAGTCCATCGCTATTTCTCATGTTGCTTGTAGAAATACTTTGCTCATCATGAAATACTTCTCAGACAAATCCAGTTGAGAATACTATACATGTCAACATCAACAGTTAATAAGCCATATCTGTTTCTCACTAATGACCTGCCTCTCTATTGTTCATTTGTTATCTTTCTCTATCCTCTTCTCTTCACTTCCCCCATTCCACACTGTCCTATTCTCATTAAGTACCTTCACTGCTTTTATGTCCTCCAATTTTTTTCACTATCATAGAATGCTGATAGTCGGTATATATTGAGTGGATACATACAATATCTTTCTTTCATATCCTGGCTTACTTCACTCAGCAATATATCCTCCGTATCTGACCACTTTCTATCAAATTCCAGGGCCTTGTTATTTTTTATGGCTGAGTAGTATTCCATAGAGTATATATACCACACTTTTCCAATCCATTCATCAGTTTGTGGACATTTAGGTTGGTTCCATATCTTGGCAATTGTGAATAATGCTGCAATAAACATTGATGTGCAAGCACTTTTCTGACTGAGCGTTCTCCTGTCTTTTGGGTAAATACCCAGAAGTGGGATTACTGGATCGAATGGTAGTTCTATTTGTAGATCTTTGAGGAACCTCCATATTGTTCTCCACAGTGGTTGAACTAGTTTACATTCCCACCAACAGTGTAGGAGGGTTCCCTTTTCACCACATCCCCGCCAACACTTATCACTTTTTATATTCTTAATCTTTGCCATTCTGACAGGGGTTAGGTGGTATCTCATTGTAGTTTTTATCTGCATCTCCCTTATGATGAGGGATGTTGAGCATTTCCTCATATGCTTTTTGGCTATTCGTATGTCTTCCTTAGAGAGACTTTTGTTCAGCTCATTTTCCCACCTTTTAATTGGGTTAATCATTTTTTTTTCGCATAAGGCACTTGAGTTCCCTATGTATTCTGGTTATCAGTCCCTTGTCTGAGGCATATTTAACAAAAATATTTTCCCATTCTGAGGGTTGTCGGTTCACACTTGTTACTGTGTCCTTTGCTGTGCAGAAACTTCTTAGTCTAATATAGTCCCACTTGTCTATTTTAGGGATTATTGCCTGTGCCTTGGGAGTCTTATTTAAGAAGTCTTTGCCTACTCCAATGTCCCCCAGAGTTTCCCCAGCATTTTCCACCAGTAGTTTTATTGTTTGAGGTTTTAGGTTAAGATCTTTGATCCATTTTGAGTTGACTGTTGTTAGTGGTGAAAGATGGGGGTTCAGTTTCATCTTTCTGCAGGTGGATACCCAGTTTTTCCAGCACCATTTACTAAAGATGTTTTCCTTTTCCCAGTGGATTGACTGATATCCTTTGTCAAAGATCAGTTGGCTGTAAGCTTTGGGGGTTATTTCTGGGGTCTCTATTCTCTTCCATTGGTCCACATGTCTGTTTTTATGCCAATACCATGCTGTTTTGATGACCACAGCTTTATAGTATATCTTGGGATCAGGGAGTGATATGCCTCCTACTCCACTCTTCTTGCGCAGGATTGCTTTTGCAATACGAGGTCTTTTATGGTTCCAGACAAATTCTATGATTGCCCTTTCTAGATCTCTGAAGAATATCTCTGGTATTTCGATTGGAATTGCATTAAACATGTAGATTAATTTGGGTAGAATTGCCATTTTGATTATGTTAATTCTTCCAATCCAGGAGCATGGGATATCCTTCCACTTTTTTATGTCACTTTCAATGTCTCTTTTAAGATTTTCGTAGTTTTCTTTATAAAGATCTTTGACTTTCTTAGTTAGGTTTATCCCTAGGTATCTTATACACCTTGTGGCTACAGTGAAAGGGATTCCTTTCTTCAGCTCTGCTTCGTTCAACTTTTTGTTCATAAATAGAAATGCTATAGATTTTTGGATATTGATTTTGTATCCTGCCACTTTACTGTATTCACTTATTACTTCAAGCAGTTTTTTCATGGATACCTTTGGGTCTTCTAAGTATACCATCATGTCATCTGCAAATAAAGATATTTTCAATTCTTCTTTGCCTATTCGAATGCCTTTAATATTGTTCTCTTCTCTGATTGCAATAGCTAAGACTTCCAGTACTATATTAAAGAGCAGTGGAGAAAGTGGGCAGCCCTGCCTAGTACCTGTTTTCAGAGGAAAAGCTTTCAGCTTTTCCCCATTCAGTATAATGTTAGCTGTAGGTTTTTCATAGATGGCTTTTATTGTGTTGAGAAATGACCCTTCTATACCAATCTTACTGAGAGTCTTAATCATAAAAGGATGCTGTATTTTATCAAATGCTTTCTCCGCATCAATTGAGATGATCATATGGTTTTTATCTTTCTTTCTGTTAATGTGGTGTATTACATTTATGGTCTTGCGTATATTGAACCATCCTTGCATCCCTGGAATAAAGCCTACCTGATCGTGATGAATGATCTTTGTTATATGTTGTTGGATACGATTTGCGAGTATTTTGTTGAGAATTTTCGCATCTATATTCATCAATGATATTGGTCTATAGTTTTCCTTTTTTGTCATATCCTTATCTGTTTTGGGGATGAGGATGATGGAGGCTTCATAAAATGAATTTGGAAGGTTTCCTTCCTTTTGAATCTTTAGAAATAATTTTAGTAGGATAGGGGTTAACTCTTCCTTAAAAGTTTTGTAGAATTCACAAGTGAAGCCATCTGGGCCTGGGCTTTTCTTTGTTGGGAGGTTATTTATTACTGATTCAATCTCCTGGCTTGTTATGGGTCTATTCAGGTTCTCTATGTCTTCCTGATCCAATCTTGGTAGATTATATGCATCCAGGAATTTGTCCATCTCCTCCAGGTTATCTTGTTTGTTGGCGTAAAGTCTCTCATAGTATCCTCTAATGATATTTTGTATTTCTGCTATGTCTGTGGTAATATTGCCTGTTTCATCACATATTTGATTAATCTGGTTTCTTTCTTTCTTCTTCTTAATCAGTCTAGCCAATGGTGTGTCGATCTTGTTAATCTTTTCAAAGAACCAGCTTTTGCTTTCATTTATTTTCTGTATGGTTCGTTTATTTTCTATTTCATTTATTTCTGCTCGAACCTTTATTATTTCTTTTCGCCTGGCATTTTGGGGATTTGTTTGTTGTTGTTTTTCCAATTCTCTGAGGCATGATGTTAAGTTATCTAGTTGCCATCTTTCTGTCCTTTTCTTATGTGCACTAATTGCTATGAATTTTCCTCTTATGACTGCTTTTGCTGTGTCCCATAGATTCTGGACACTTGTGTACTCATTATCATTAGTTTCCATAAATTTTTTTATTTCAGCCTTAATTTCTTCAGTAGTGAAGAAGTCATTCAGAAGTAGGTTGTTCAGTTTCCATGTGTTCGTGTATTTTCGGGGTTGTGTCTTGAAATTAATCTTGAGTTTAATTCCATCATGGTCAGAGAAGATGCTGGGTACAGTTTCTATGCCTTTGAATCTATAAAGGCTTGATTTGTGTCCTAATATATGATCTATCTTTGAAAAGGTTCCATGTCGGGGTGAGAAAAATGTATATGTTGTGGATGTAGGGTGGAAAGTTCTATAGATATCTGTCAAGCCCATTCCATTTATAGTATCATTTAAGTCCTGTATCTCTCTACTTATTTTCTGTCTAGAAGACCTGTCTATAGGAGATAATGGGGTGTTGAGATCTCCAACAATTATAGTATTTCTCCCTATCTCTCCTTTTAGCTCCAACAGTCTTTCCTTCACATATTTAGGCGCACCTGAGTTGGGTGCGTAGATATTTATAAGGGTTATGTCTTCTTGCTGGATTACCCCATTTACTATTATATAATGCCCTTCTTTGTCTCTTCTTACAGTCTTTGTCTTGAAATCTATTTTGTCTGAGATCAATATCGCTACTCCAGCCTTTTTTTGATTTCCATTTGCATGGAGTATCTTTTTCCAGCCCTTGACTTTTAGTCTATGTATGTCTTTATCCATAAGGTGAGTTTCTTGTAGGCAACAGATAGAGGGTTTCTGTTTTCTTATCCAGTCAGCCAGTCTATGTCTCTTTACTGGAGAATTTAATCCATTGACATTCAATGTAATTATCGATATTTCCGTACCTGATCCTATCATTAAGTGAGCCATTTTCTTGGTTGCTTTTTGTTCTCGTATAACTGTCTCTGATTTTTTAGTTTTCCTGGTATAATACTCCCTTCAGAACCTCTTGAAGAGCTGGTCTGGAGTTGGTAAATTCCTTCAAATTTTGTTTATTCGAGAATGTTTTTATCTTTTTTTCCCATATGAAAGATAATTTTGCTGGGTATAATATTCTTGGTTGAAATTGTTTTTCACTCAACACTTTTACTATGCTTCCCCATTCTTTCCTTTCCTGCATTGTTTCCACCGAAAGATCCGATGTTAGCCTGATGGGGTGACCTTTGTAAGTAACCTGGCGTTTCCCTCTTGCCAACTTTAGTATCTTGTCTTTGTCTGTTGTTTTTGCCAGTCTGGCTATAATGTGCCTTGGAGAGGATCTTCTTGGGTTGATTCTACCCGGGGTCCTATGTATTTCCTGGGTCTGGATATTTGAGTGCCTTTCTAGATTTGGAAAGTTTTCTTCCAGGATCTCATGGAATAAATTATCTAGGCCCTTATTATTTTCTTCCTCTTCTGGAATACCTATTATCCAGATGTTGGGGCGCTTGATAGTATCCAGTATTCCTCGTATATTATCCTCATTTTTCATGGTTGTTTTCTCAATCTTCTTGATGCTTTTTTCTAGGTCAGATGTTTTGTCTTCTACATTGGAGATTCGATCTTCTGCCTGGTCTAACCTACTTTTAATACTTTCAAGGGAGGTTTTGATTTCCTGTATCACATTCTTCATTCCTAGAAGTTCCATCTGGTTCTTGTTTAAGGTATCCATTTCTTCTTTCAAGTCATTGAAGGACTTCCTCATCTCCTGGAGCTCCTTGTCTCTTTTCTCTTCCATCTCAGTTAGTTTGGTCACTACAAATAATCTGAATTCCTTATCAGACATGTCCACGACGTCCATTGTATTGACTGTGGGTGATGTAGGCTTGATGATTTCCCTTGAGGGAGAGGCCTTTTGTTGGTTGCTCATATTTCTGGAGCCTCTGCGATTGTTCTTAGTCATTAGGTATTCTATATGTTTCGTCCTAACTGATTGTTAATAGTTGTACAGGCTTAGAAAATTGATGATTTCCCTTATGGTTGGCCTACCTGTTGCTCACAATTACCATTAACTGTTGCCACTACCCTGGATGGCCCAAAGTCCTCACTGTCTCTAAGGACAGGTGAGCCTACAATTGACTGAATAAGCAACACCCCAAGAGCAAAGAAAAACAAACTGAAAAAAGGAAATCGCGCGGCGCGCTTGCGCGCCGTGCGCTATTCAAATCACCAGAATTCAGAGTCCAAAGGCTAGTGGGAAAGTGTCAGAAGATGAGTGACAGGACCAGGTTGGTCAGGTCTGGAGCCTGAGTCCGCCTGGTGCCCGGAACTGCTGGCCGGCTCGATCCGGATTGCGGGTGGGGTGGGGTGGGAGTTCGCCTTAAAGTCCCAGACAACCAACCTGGGGTCCAAGGAGGAGAAACGGTGGGGATGCGTGGAGATTCGGAAAGGTCGGGCCTGCAGCCTGAGTCCGCCTGGTGCCCGGAACTGCTGGCCGGCTCGATCCGGATTGCAGGTGGGGTGGGGTGGGAGTTCGCCTTAAAGTCCCAGACAACCAACCTGGGGTCCAAGGAGGAGAAACGGTGGGGATGCGTGGAGATTCGGAAAGGTCGGGCCTGCAGCCTGAGTCCGCCTGGTGCCCGGAACTGCTGGCCGGCTCGATCCGGATTGCAGGTGCGGTGGGGTGGGAGTTCGCCTTAAAGTCCCAGACAACCAACCTGGGGTCCAAGGAGGAGAAACGGTGGGGATGCGTGGAGATTCGGAAAGGTCGGGCCTGCAGCCTGAGTCCGCCTGGTGCCCGGAACTGCTGGCCGGCTCGATCCGGATTGCGGGTGGGGTGGGGTGGGAGTTCGCCTTAAAGTCCCAGACAACCAACCTGGGGTCCAAGGAGGAGAAACGGTGGGGATGCGTGGAGATTCGGAAAGGTCGGGCCTGCAGCCTGAGTCCGCCTGCCCTAATGTCTTCTATAAAGGATGATTCTAGGTCCAAGACATTTACTTATGGGCCTCTGCTTTGCCATGCCCTCATATTTTTTCATCTTTTTAAAAAACTTTTTTATTAATTAATTTATTTTACATACTTTTACTGAACATCACTAAAGCATACAAAATATGATTTTCTAGTCAGAATACACAGTATTCTGTGTATTTAAGTAAAGTGGCTTAATCATACATGTTATGATCAACAAATACTTTTCTATTTCTTGTTTCTTGCATATATACATATATTTCCCCCCACCCCACCCCCCGCCATTTCTCACCCTCTGCCTTTTCCCATCCTCCTCCCATCCTGTCTCTGGTATCTACAGTTGCTTTCCATTCCTTTATTCTTTCCCACATTGTATTGATTCACAAAATATCTTAACTAATCTAAATACTTTCAATAGTAAGTTCAGCTGTCTCCTTCAAGGTCTGAGACTTGAACTGTGGTTGGCCATGTGGAAGTCCAGTGACATATACATATCTGTGAACAAAAGTTGACTTTAGGCATGAAACTCTGAGTAGAATGAATATACTATAACAATAGCATATAGCTGAGGCTATATAACTGTGGTCACTGAATAGGTATTTTTTTAAATACATTTTTTTTTTTTCATTTCAAGAAAGGAAGTTTTAGCTTTAATGAATCAAAATCAAAATCAAATAATGTTAAGAGAACTTTGCTTAATACTTAAAGCCAGGAAGCAGGTTAGGATTCTGTTCAAATAGTAGGTACATAAAGAGAGGTCCACAAAAGAGAGAAGACAAAACTCCTTAACACTGGAAAACAAAGAGTGGAAGGTCAGCAATGTTTTAGTCAAAAGTCATAAAATTCTATTTCACCAGTTCAAACTCATTTACTTTATCTTCTGTTGTGGTCCAATCTTTCAGTTTAAATTCTGGAATATAACGTTCAATTCTGAACTTGTCCCTACCATTAAGCTGGCCATTTTCTTAGTTGTTTTAGAACTCTTATTTCTGTGTGTCTGACTTTAGTTTTCCTGGTATAGCACTCCCTTCAGAACTTCTTGGAGAACTGGTCTGGTATTGGTAAATTCTTTCAGGTTCTGTTTGTCTAAGAACGTTCTTGTCTTCTCTTCCCATATGAAGATAATTTTGCCAGGCATAGTATTCTTGGTTGACACTATTCTTCACTCAACACTTAGAAGATATCTCCCCATTCTTTCCTTGCTCACATTGTTTCCAATGATAGATCTTGTGTTAGTCTGATGAAATATCCTTTGTAGGTAACTTGACATTTCTCCCTTGCCAGTCTGAGTATCTTGTCTTTGTGGTTTTGGTTAATCTGGCTTTATAATAATCTTCTCCATCTCAGAGAAGATCTTCTAGGGTCAATTCTATTTGGGGTCCTATGTATTTCTTGGGTCTGGATCTTTGAATGCCTCTCTAGGTTTGGGAAGTTTTCTTCCAGGATTTCATGGACTAGATTGTCAATGCCCTTATTAGTCCCTTCACCTTCTGGGATACCAATTATACTGATGTTTGGACATTTAATGACATCTAGTATTTCTCGTATATTATTCTCAATTTTTTGACTATTTTTTTAGTCTTTGTGGTGGATTATACTAGTCCAGCGATTCTGTCTTCAACATCTGAGATTCAATTTTCTGTATGATCTTGTCTGCTTTTAGTACTTCCAAAGGAGGATTTCACTTCCTGTATTATAGCCTTCATCTTCAACAGTTCCATTCAGTTCTTTTTTATGGTGTGTATTTCCTCTTTCAGCTCTCGCAAGAACTTCCTCACCTCTTGGAACTCATTAGTTTTTTTCTTCTGGTGTTCATTGTCTCTCTTCTCTTCCATCTCTGTCAGCTTTGTCACTATGAATACTCTAAATTCTCTATCAGACATTTTCATGAGTTCCATTGTACTGTCTGTGGATGAAGAAGAGTTATTCTTTCCCTTGGGGAAGAGGTATTTTCTTGGTTTCACATATTTCTTGTGCCCCTGCATTGATTACTAGTCATCTGATGGGTTATTTGTTTCTTCCTAATTTCTAGAAGATTAATCTGAGCGATCAGAGATGCACAGGAGGATGTGGTCTGCAAACTCGTCGGCATTGCACTTTTCTCCAGGGGATCTACCAGGGTAAATTCTCAGCAGAACATCATCATTGCTCTTATCTCTGAAATCACTAGATCTCAGCTCTCATGGCAGACTCAGTTTTCTTCTGGCCTGTCCTTTCTGTTTGCCAGGGTAAATTCTCAAAGTGCGGGGTATAGGGAGCCAACATTGCTTAAAGTAGACAGGGATGTCTTGACACCAAGACCACAAACCATCCATTCAAGTTGTAACTTGCTCTTTCTCTCATAATTATGAAGGGAGTCTTTTCAGATGATGTTTTCTGGGCCAGATGTGCAGGTCAATGGAGAAGAAAAAAACATTTTAAGTTTCTGGTTAGTGACACCGGGAATGTTTCTCATACTTTTCATCTTAATAGTGACCACTTGGAGAGCACCCAAAGCTATAGTTTTGGGGAGGAAGATGGCACTTTCAACCCATCTCTGCTTCGGGTGTTTGGTTGGCAGTGCCATTCTGTTTTTATACCTGCTTGGACTGCCCTGTCCTGCTACTGCTCCCGCTGCTCTGTGAGGTGCAGAGAGGCAACGAGTTGTTCAGCCTGTAGCAGCTGCATGCCACAGGGCTTGGTCACACTGGACTGCAAGCTGCTTGGGTCTGAAGCTGGCAGCTCTAGTGGGAGCTTTCCGGTTGCACAGATTTCTTCCCGGCTATGGCAAAATCAACAGCATTTTGGCAGCCCAAGGGTTTTGTGTGGCTTTGGAAAATGTCCCTAGAAGATTAGCCGAGAGCCTGTTTCTTCAACTCTTTGAGTTCTGTGACAATTTCTGTTTAAACTAGCTAGAGAGGATTATGTTTATTCCATCTAAATCACAACCTCTTCAGAGGAATTTTATTTTGTTAAATAAACTGGTAAGTGAGCCCTCGATGTACAAGGATAAAAACAGTGTGTTGTACTTGCTAAGTGTTGGAGGGCTGGGAGCAGTGAGGCGAAGGGGAAGCAGGTTAGGATTCTGTTCAAATAGTAGTTACCTGGATTTGTTGACAATTCAAGAGAAGACAAAAATCCTTCTCCCTGGACTACAAAGCATAGAAAAATATCAGTATTGTTTTATGCAAAAGCCATAAAATTCTATTTCATCAGATTAAGTCTCATGTACTTAATCTAACTTTTATTGTGGTTCAAACTTTCCACTTAAATTTTGAAAGATAATATTCAACTCTGGACTTGTCCATATCATTAAGCTGGCCCTTTTCTTAGATGTTTTTTACCTCTTATTTCTGTGTGTCTGACTTTAGTTTTTCTGATAAAACACTCCCTTCAGAACTTCTTGGAGAGTTGGTCTGGAGTCGGTAAATTCTTTCAGGTTTTGTTTATCTGAGAATGTTCTTGTCTTCTCTTACCACATGAAGGATAATCTTGTTTGGTATAGTATTCTTGGTTGAAATTGTTTTTCACTCAACACTGAATATATTTTCCCATTCTTTCCTTGCTCACATTGTTTCCAATGAGAGGTCCGCTTTGAGCCTTATGGGATAGCCTTTGTAGGTAACTTGTTGTTTCTCTCTTGCCAGTCTGAGTACTTTGTCTTTGTGCTTTTGGTTAATCTGGCTATAATGTGTTTTGGAGAAGGTCTTCTGGGGTTGATTCTATTTGGGGTCATATGTATTTCTTGGGTCTGGATCTTTGAATGCCTCTCTAGGTGTGAAAAGTTTTCTTCCAAGAGTTCATGGAATAGATTATCTATGCCCTTATGAGTCTCTTCACCTTCTGGGATGCCTATTATTTAGATGTTTGAACATTTGATGGTATCTAGTATTTCTTGTATATTATTCTCATTCTTTGGGGCAATTTTCTTAGTCTCTGTGGTGGACCTTTCTAGGCCAGCAATTCTGTTTTCTCCATCTGAGATTTAGCCTTCTGTATGATCTAGTCTACTTTTAATATTTTTAAAGGAGATTTTACTATCCTGTATTATAGCCTTCATCTCTAACAGTTCTGTTTGATTCTTCTTTTTTTGTGTGATGTGTATTTCCTCTTTCAGATCTTGCAAGAACTTCCTCACCTCCTGGAACCCCTCAGCTCTATTTGCCTGCCTTCTCTGGAGTTTATTGTCTCTCTTCTCTTGCATGTCTGTTAACTTTGTCACTATGAATTTTCTAAATTCTTTATCAGAAAATTCCATGATTTCCATTGAACTGTCTGTGGATGAAGAGGAGTTACTCTTTTCCCTTGGGGGAGAGGTATTATCTTGGTTTCTCATATTCTTTGTGCCTTTGCAGTGATTTCTAGTCATCTGATGGGTTATATGCTTCTTCCTAATTTCTAGAAGTTCAATATGACCATTCAGGGGCATGCAGGAGAAGGTGATCTGCAATCTCTTTGCCATTCTGTTTTTATCCCTTTGTACAGCAGATTCTGTAGGTAGAGAGGAATATGTTGACCCAGATAGTATTTGGATGTTTGGCTATGGTTCCCTCAGATTTATCTAGACACTGAGTGAATGGAGATTGAGCAGCAAAGTTATAAAAGAAAAAGAATGAGAAAACAGAGAAAAAGAAAAGAACGACAGAAAGAAAGAGATAAAAAAGAAAAATATATTTTTTTTAAAAAAAAGCAAAAAATAAAAACTGTGGGGCATGTGAGTGTGCCACATGAAAGCACTAGTTCTCAGCTGCAATGAAGGAATCTTCTTCTGAAGGACTGATCCTTGCCTCTCCTAGAGAGGAGAGGGAAGGGGATTGTTAGCATTATAAAGTAGTATCTGAAAGCCAAGAGAATACTTTACTTTAAAAAATTTTTAAAAAGTGAGAAGACAGAGAGAGGCAGAGAGAGACAGAGAGAAGGATAGAGGGGTCGCCCTACCACTCGAGACTGGGGGCTGGAGATTGAATTATCTGTAGACAATCTTCATTTCACATATTCCCTGAAAGCACTAGGTCTCAGCTACAATGGAAGAGTCTCTCTTTCTTTCTATTTCTTTTCCTTTTTTTTTTTTTCGCTTTCTATGACTTTTTCTGTTTTTTTCTATTTCTTTTGTTCTCTTTTTTTTTTCTTTTTCTCTTCTTTGCTTTTTAATTTTATAGTGTGCACACAAGAGAGGGAGATAGGTATGGGGAGAGAGAGACAGAGACACTCTCAACAGGGTCTTGTCACACTGCAATCCCTTTCTTCTGCCTTCCCCACAGCTCAGGCTCCTGGGCACTGTGTTCGCATGCCCAGTCCACTTTCAGTATGACCTACGGATCTGAACCTGTGGTTGGCCATAAGGGTTCCAGTCTTGCAAAACTCTACACTACTACTGTGCCACAACAGCTGGGCCTCCCATGCCCTCTCAGTGTAAGTTGCCTTGCTGGAAAAATGCCTGTAGTCTCCAAAACACTTACCTCCAGTATCACCTTCCAATAGGCAGTTATAAAGAGAGGAGACACTGTACTTTTCTGCCACAGCCTGGCCACGTACCAAATTGTGCAACTGTGGTCAATTTCCTGCTTTTGACATCATGTTTCAGGTTCTGAGTTTGCAATACAAGGGTCATAAGAGTTCTCTCTGCTTAAGAAAATATGGTTCTAATCTAATAAATGATTCTAGGCCATGGTAAACATATGGGAGGTTTCTTTTCACATTCTAAAGAGTTGGTTATTCTGATTCTCTGAAGTAGACTTCATAGCTTAAGGGCACCTGACATCTTGCAAGAAATCATACACACCTAAAATGTTATTTATTGGTCCTGGCCAGGAATGTTAGAACCTAAACTTTAAATGGTGTACATTAATGAATAGGCATGTGAAGAACTATCCTGTGTAAGTCCCTGTTCTTAGTGTCAAGTGGTCTTGTGTGGGAGGAAAGAAAATTCTACTTTTGGTCCAAAATGGAAAGTCAACCAAGAGGGTAAGTAAGAGGTGAGACAGTGACGCAGCAGTAAAGTGCAATGCCTTGTGAGGCAGACCCACGTGAGAGGTTGCCAGTTTGTGTCTGGGGTCTCCTTGAGCATGCTGGACACATATATGCTCATGGTCCAGGCTGACTGACACTGAGGATGGATCGTGGTATTAAGACCCTTTCAGAGGTACTGTATCTCTCTTTCTCTCGCCCCCCCTTCACCCTTTCTCTCTCTTCCTCTTGATAAATAAATACTTTTAAACAAAGATAGGTTAACAAATTGACTTTTCTGTTTGTATATTTTTAAAGATGTAGGGCTGGCTTGGTAGCAAAGCAGTTAAGCAATATGTATGTAAAACTGGATCCCACATGACCGACTGGGGTTCAAATCCCAGTCCCAGTAGCTTAAAAAACATGCTAGGCACATGTGGATAGATGCTGTAAATCCTGCCTGAATGGAAAAAATGGAGAAGGAATTGTAGCATGATCATACCCCATGGAGGGTGCTCCCTCACTTTCTCTTTCTCTGGTGAGTACACATGTCCTCTGGCAATTAAAAATAGTAAAGATATAGAGGTTTATTTTTAATAATACATATCCTTTTTAAACAAGTGGATATCTGTGCTGAGAATGAAGGATTAGAATCCAAAAGGGAAAAAGACATCAAGAGACATTTCAAAAACAAAGGCACAAGACCAGCAGATGCCGCAATGGTTACATCACTGGACTCCCACATAGTTGACTGTGGTTTGAGTCCCAGACCCGGGGGCTTAAAACTCACTCCAGGCACATATGCATGCATGGCAAAAATTCCAAGAGGAGAATGGAGAAGAAATTGTGACATGGCCATCCCCTTTTGGGGATGATTTCTCACTTTATGTCTCTTTGTCTCTCTTTCTCCAGGATGTGCATGTGCCTTGTAGCAAAAAGTCTCTAAAAAATAAATAAATAAAATAAAAATAAAGGCACTAGACCAATGGTTCATTAGTATATTTGAATATATTTTATAGCACACATCTAATGTACTAATTTAATACAAAATACATTTAATGCAAATACAAAATACACTTCCTATGTTTGAAAGCATGTATAATAAAAAAGAAAAGCAAATTCATTATATATTAAAGACAATGCTTATAGTAATACAATTTCTTTTTGCTTCATATTTTCACTAATATATTTTCACACAAAACATTTAAAACCATTTTTTTGGCAAACCAATTTGCACACAAAATCTTAAGCACTATAAATCATATCACTTTTGTCCACAGAAAATCTCACTCTTCTTCGATTTTTTTTTCAGCATTATCTACTATGTCTGTTTTAAACATCTGCTTTAGACTCCTCTGAAAGAGTCGTGTTGCTCCCACACCAGGGATTTCAAACCATTCATAGGAAAGTAGAATTAAAATATGAGTTTATATTGATGTATAAAACCCCTCTGAAATCCAGGCATAGTTTTTGTTTCTCATAATACATACTTTCCACGAACTTTTTGAAGGCCTCATATGTTCTAACCAGCCATCCAGCCTGGTGGGTTCACACTTACTTATCTGAATTTTTCTTTTCTCTGAAGGCTCATAGTCAGTGATTTGCATGGGCAGTTATTACTTTGGAGGTCATGAAGAAGGCCCGCAGTGCTGGGCCCTCCCTCCCTGGAGAGACAAATATTTGTCTTCTGATGTCAAAAGTAGTGCATGTCCAACAGAAGAAAACGCCTTTCATCCTCCAGCATGCTTCTCCGCTTACACAAGTGCCTTCTGGTCACAACTGCCTCCCTCCCGGTTCTGTGGCTTCTAGCCCACTGCTAAATTATTGATTCACATACTGATTAATAATAACAATAACAGTAATAACAACATTTATAAAATGTTACGTCTGTGCTGAGAACTGCTGTTAGGTACTTTCCTTTTATTTATTCATTTAGTACCCTTGTGAGGTAGGTGTATCTATTATCAACTCTAACTTTACAGGTGAGGACGCCGAGGCACAGAGAGGTTAGATACGACTCCTGAGATTGCAGAAGTAAACAGGAAACTCAGCCCTGGTGCTTGGGATGGTCAGCCCTTCACCTAGGCCATGCGGCCTCCAAGCTAGAGGCATGTGATGCTTCACAATGAAGCCAATTTTTCTACTTCCTTTTTCTGTTTCTTGCTATTTAATGGCTAGTGAGATCTGGTACCCTTCCTGAAAAAACATTTACATAAAATAAACAAACTAGAGCTTTAAATTTAAAGACGCAGGGGCAGCAGGTGGCATGGAGGTTGAGACACAGGATCCCACATGGCTGACTTCACAGTTCAAGAACCAGACTGGAAGCTTAAAAAATCACCTTGAACACATGTGCCCAAAATCCAGAGAGGAGACTGGAGCAGAAGGAATTGTGGTGTGGCCATCCCCCAGGGAGATTTCTTGCTCTTTCTCTCTGTTTCTCTGGTGAGTGCACATGCCCCATGGAAAACTAAAAAAGAAAGAAAAATTAAAGACCCTTAGAATTACCTGAATTAGATCATTCTAATGTGGGTAGCCCTGTAGCACTGCAGTTAAGTGCAGTGCATAGAAAACCAGATTCTGCATGGCTGACCGTGGATCTAGTTCTGGCCCTGGCACCTTGAAAACATGCCAGACACATATGTATTGGTGCTCCATATGCTGATAGGAGAGAGGGATGGAAGAAACGAGATATTTATGTGACCACATCCCATTTGTGTGTGTGTGTGTGTGTGTGTGTGTGTGTGTGTCTGGGGAAAGTACCTGCCCACTGGCAATTAAAAAAAAAAAAAAAAACAGAGAAAGAAACTCTGTCTCTCATGCAAGATAAAAGGTGCTTTGGATTCCCTTTAAACAGTTTCCTTAAGTAGGTCAAAAATTAAGCAAGCTCCACACAGGATACCAAGACCTTAGTCTTGGCAGAGAGACACTGAAGGCTTTCTAAAGTTGAAGACATGCTCATGAGGGCTCCTATCTCACTGCCTATCTACGGGCAGCCCGCCGGCTCTCCCCCCAACACATCGCACACACGATCCCGCAGAGACGTAGGTGGCTGTTACTGGGAAGAGCAGGCAGAATTCCAGAAACTCTGTCACCACCGGTTCATAGAAAATGTCATTCACGTAAAATCATCTAGTTCAAATTATGCTTCAGCATTAAAAACAGAAGTGCCCTTATCGTAAAGCATGAGCTATTTTGCATCATGTCCAGTCCAAAATTTGTGGAAAACTGGATTAAATTTGAGCAGCTGCATCCAGTTACAGAGAAGGGAGAAAGAGGAGTTCCACTTCTTAACTCCCGGGTCTTCTGGGAACACACGACCGCAGCTCCGTGTTCAGTTGTAACCCTGGGGACCTGCTGACCAATATCATCTTCAGACTGTGAGTAGGAGTTTCATAGAGTTAAATACTTTGAAGGATAGCCTTTATGAACAGGCTCATACACTCAAGGCCTAGAAATCCTCGAGTTCTTGCTGACACTCAGCTTGCCGGAGGGTAAGGATGCTAAAAGAACGGGAATGATTCCTGATTAACTTCTACCCGGCTTGACAGCTTTTGCAGGCATCAAGTAAAGAAGGTTTTTCCAGAACCTTGAGTTATAAGACAGAGATTTCTCAGCCTTCCACTTCAGAACTCTGTGAGATTTCAGAAGCTCGAGTGATTGGGGTAAGAATGCGAGGTCGCTCACGGGTGTAAATTCGATGAGGATTATTTTAATTTTCCGTTCCACCAGCGCTTCATGGAGTCCAGTCTCGAGTTCATACCTGACTTCGTTAAACATGTAACTTTTACTCAGGACAATGATGAGTCTCCGGCTTTTCTCTATCAAGGAATGAATTTCATCCACAACAGCTGGCAAAGCAAGATGTGCCATGTTAATTTAGGAGAACCAAACAGTGGCCCCAAGATAAACATCATTTCACATGGCACGTTTTATGTTACTCAACTTTTAACCCCACGAATAAGTTTTTCTTTCAGACAAACCCATTTTATGTGTCAATTAAAAAAATGATCATTTAAGGGACCAGCAGATGACATAATGGCTATGTCACTGGACTCCCATGTAGTTGAACACAGTTCGCGTCCCAGACCCGGTGGCTTAAAATCATGCAGGCGCGTGTGCGTGCGTGCCCAAGACCCCCAGAGGAGAATGGAGGAGAAGGGATTGCGGTGTGGTCATTCCCCCGGGGGGTGTTTTCTCACTTTCTGTCTCTCTGTCTCTGTCTGTCTTTCTGGCGAGCACACACGCCCTATAGTAAAAACCTATAAAATAAAACAAAACAAGATCATTTAAGTAACACTAATGTGTGCCACACCTTCTTTTAGACTGTTGACACATATTAGCTCATTCCATTGCCATGAGGACCCTATGAAGAGAGTTGTTATCGCCTCCATTTGATAGACAAAGAAGCCAAGGCACAGAATGGTTTAGTAACTTGCCCAGAGTCGCACAGCTAGTAAGTGCCAGAACCAGAATCTGAACCTGGTAGAATACATTTTCCAAACACTCGCCTATCCTGCCTCTTCACCTACATGGAGGGACACACTGAAGTTAGGATTAAGGATTTAAAAAGAAGTGAAAAATGAACCAAAACTATCTGTTATTTTAGACGAAGGGCTGACAAACATTTTCTGTAAAGGGCCAGATAATAAATATACGGGGTTTTGCGCAGCTACTTAGCTCTACCACTGAAGCTGAAAACTAGTCATAAATAACTAGGAAACAAGTGTGTAACTGGGTGAGAATGGGAGGTCACTCACAGGTGAGAATTCAGTAGGATTATTTGAATTTTCCTTTCCAACAGTGTGGGGGGAGAGCTGTCTCTCACTAAGGCCAGACTGGACCCAGGGGTGGTACTTGCTAGTAGTAGCAAGTAGGTACTGGCCCTTCCCCATCAGAGGTTTGTCCGTAGGTAGTCAGACCCATTGAAGATATGAACAGGGTGCCCAGGACACCAGTAGGAAGTCATCCCACAGCTCACTCATCAGCTTCATGGGTTGCAGCCAGACCCCTGGCTCCAACAAGGGGAAAGAAAGGTGATCTGACTTCCACTGCATACACTGGCATCAGAGGACCTGGAAAATGTAACTCTCTTGCGCTTGCACTTCGGTGCGTGTGCACACAGGCACCATCTCTGCTGCTTGGTCAACATCCCACCTCCCACTGGGGCGCTGGCCCGGTCTGGGCAAAACTGTCCCTGTGCGCATGCTCGCGCCTCAAAGTCCACTCAGGGCGTGCCTACCACTGCCCCCTCCTGGGCGCTTGAGTGCCCCTTACCAGACAGGAAGTGCACAGGCGCAGTAATGGCCCGCCAAACAGAGACAGCGGCAGACCTCCCGTCCTAAATATTCGTGGCAAGACCCCACCATGAAAGGAACAGCTACCCCATTCCCGGGGCGGTTGTGACTGTCACACCGCCCACTCAGACCTCTCTGGACAAATGATTAAACTTCTATTTTTTCGTACTTTTCTTCTGGCTGTTGCTTTATTTGTGTCTCAGGACAGATGCCTTATCCTAGAGATCTGGGCCCCAGAACAACCAAAGGTAGTTACAATTGAATAGACACACCATTTTTGTTTTTATTTAAGAATCAAGAAGAAATCTATTCTCAAAATTTCACCTAGATAACAATTGAAATAGAGTAAAATTGATGTAAAAAAAAAAAAAAAGCATAAATGCTAAACCGTAGGACTTCTTAGATACAAAGAAGTGCCATATAAAAAGATCACAGCGGGGCCAGCAGGTGGTGTGGTAGTTAAGACCTCTCACATGACTGACTGGGGTTCAAGTCCCAGACCTGGCAGCTTTCTCTTTCTCTCTCTCTCCTCTCTCCCTGTGTGTGTCTCTCTCTGGTGAGCACATGTGCCCTATATCAAATTAGTAATGATAATAACAAATAAAATAAAATAGAATAAGTAATTTTAAAACAGGAAAAAGACCACAGTGTTGTGTGATATGGTAATTAGCATATTATTCCTTTTGAGAAGTTGTTTATTGCTAACCAGTGAGATATTCTGTCTAACTCGTAATATTTTCTCTTTTAAATTTGTAATATGAGAAAGAAAACATAAGTCTCTTTTATTTACTACTGTATCTTTAATACCTAGCTCAGAACTAGGGAGTAGTGTTCAATAAATCCTGGATGAATAACAGTGAGACATTTGTCCTTTTTTTTTGGCATTGGTATTCCAAATATTTTGATACCAGATTTCAAATGTTAGCTCTGGAAGACTCCAGAGAGAACACGAAAGTACTCCTAAATTTATTCACATATTCATAATAAATCTCAAATTTCCTAACGATGATCAGATGGGAACAACAAATTCCCTCGTATTCATCCTTTTCCAACTCCAGTCACAGCACCATGAAGAATGAGTATTTTCTGCTATTCATTAACTTGTTCTCATAGCCCAAACAGCAGTATTAAATTAGGAGATGGTTCTGGCCATACAAATAGCCTTACTGTAATTTCATTTCTAGAGAAACGCCTCGTGCTAAATGCCAGCTCTGGACCTGGTTCTGAAGTGAAATGTACATCCCCTTTCCCTGAAATCTCAGAAAACCATGAAGCAGGATGAATGCAGCCCACGGGAAGAGATTGTGGGAAACCCTGTACTTAATTTGTTTTCTCACTATTGACTACACCTGATTCTTTCTGGCTTAAAGGCCCTCGTCCCTTTGTTTTTAAGGAAGATCTGACAGCTGTTTGTATGGTTCACAGAGTGATCTTCTATGAAGAAACTTTGGTAATGCCTTTCTTACCTCCTCCAGGCGCTACATCCCTTTCAAATATGCATAGTTTATACCCAAAATGCTCCTCCAGCACTCTGGGCAAAACCTCCACAGCAAAAGCGTGTTCCTCTCCGTTCTCTGGTCGACATTCTTTTAGGTAAGACACAAAAGCATCATATGTTTTTCCATCTAGGAGATAAGGTTATCTTTTAATTCATGTGCACGCAAAAATCGAAGTACTGGTTTGCATGAGAGTAAATACATAATGAGTAGAGAATCACAGAACAGTAACGCTAAATGTAGTGTCGCCAAGCCTCACGTGCTAACCAGCAGCCAGTGCCAAATGCAGTTTTAAGCACCTCCTTTAAGACTTTCACCCTTATACACCATCGAGGGACAAAGGAAAAAGGTACAGATCAGGGCACAGACGGTACTTAAAGGCAGTAGAAGCTGAAGCATCCAAGTGTGCCCTCATCCAAGGGGTGAAAAGCAAACCCCACGTGGGCTCCCACGTGTCGCTAACTCCACCACCGTTCCCAGTTCTCTCCTCCGAATGGCCCCCTCAAGACCGAAGATGGGAGGTACCACACGATGTTATGTTCTTCTTGAGGATGATGAATGTGGTGATTTCCTCAGTTTGATTATCACAGACTGCATGTGTGCTTTGAGAAACCAGGCCGTATCCCAGGATGTGTGCAACAATTACACGTAAATAAAAGAAATCAGTATAAATGATTATTATTGCTATTATCATTAGAAACAAGCTGAGCAAGAAGCAACAGAGGTGATTGAAA
Organism: Tupaia tana; assembly: GCA_026018925.1. Taxonomy (NCBI): domain Eukaryota; kingdom Metazoa; phylum Chordata; class Mammalia; order Scandentia; family Tupaiidae; genus Tupaia; species Tupaia tana. Next base: position 136,700,292 of record JAKSZU010000003.1, read on the forward strand.
TGGTCTGCTACAGAAATGCATGCTATGGTCTTTTTAGATACTGTAGAATATGAGCTGTTGCAAGGAAAATTCCTGATGTACTGAAAGGTTTTTACTGAGTATGTTGTGACATCTGCTCCTGGTTAAGTCCTGATAATGCAGTAGTACTCAGATGACTAACAAAAAAAGTTAGGTTGAAATGTGTTACCTAGACCACCCAGATCAATCTCCCAACTGGACAAGTAAGAAATGATACAATTCTTGGGGCCAGCGGGTGGTGTAGTGGTTAAGGCACTGGATTCCCTTATGGCCAGCCATGGTTTGAGTCCCAGACCTGGCCATTTAAACTCACTCCAGGCACAGATGCGTGCATGACTCAAATCCCAAGAGAACAATGGAGGAGAAGGGATTGCTGCATGGCCATACCCCCTTGGGGTGGGGGGCGATTTCTCACTTTCTCTCTCTGTCTCTCTGGCAAGTGCATGCACCCTCTGCACAAAAGTCTCTCTAAAAAGAGAAAGAAAGAAATTATATAATTCTCTCTTCTAGCTTCATCCAGTCTATTAGAGAAAACAAAAGCAGACAAATGCAATGACTTGAGAAAAGTTATGACGAACACATAAAATAGCGTAACACATACAAAACTAACAAGCAACCTGGCCAGCTGACGATATTTGGGATCAGCAGTGGAAGAAGGAGAGTGGCTTACCTTGATCCCACGACAACTGGAAAAGAGAGGAGTTAGATTTATGCTTGGGTATGCTGTGGGTATTAATGAATCTGATGGAGTTGAAGATGAGCTCTCACTGGGCCCCTGCGAGGTTCATGTGTGTGGCAGTGCCCCGTCATTCATGCTCAACAGCCACCACCATGGCCCACCTCCAGCATCCTCACTGACATTCAGGCTCCCAGTACAACACTTTCTGTTTCTGCCAAACACTTCTTCAGTTCTACCTAACGTATCCTGGTTCAGCAGTTAAGTCAGAACCTATTATTGACTTAAAACCAGTACTTTGTAGAATTGCATGGAAATGAAGGTGGTAGGAAAGGAGGTCAAAATAAAACCATCTATTAGTTTAATCAGTAAGTAGGTCCCCTAATTCTCCTAGCTGGCTGTTAAATATTGCTATTTACTAGTTATCACCAGCGCTTTCGTCAGTATTGTCACTATGGCAGTAACAAAAGCAGGCACCAAGTGTAAAACTACTAAACAAGCACTTTGTAAAGAGACACGGTTTTTGTTCAATCAGGATGTAACTGATTGCAATAAACCAGAAGGCATTTAGTCAGATATGGATTTATACAGGGAGGTCTTCAAAAAGTTCATGAAAAACAGGTGTTATGGAAAAAACTGCATGGATTTCAATTTTATTGCACTTAAACTACTACTTTAATTCCGTCTTTCCAGAAACTTTTCAAAATCTGCTCTTTTTTTTTTTTTGGAGAGGTTTTTCGTTATAGGGCGCGTGCGCTCGCCAGACAGACAGAGAGAGACATAGAGACAGAAAGCGAGAAATCACCCCCCAGGGGGGATGGTCACGCCGCAATCCCTTCTCCTCCAATCTCCTCTCGGGATCTTGGGCACGCACGCACACGCGCCCGGCATGAGTTGTAAGCCACCGGGTCCGAGACGCGAACCGCGGTCGACCACGTGGGAGTCCAGCGACATAGCCATTACGCTAACTGCTGATTCCCAAAATCTGCTCTTCTTACGTGTGATTTAGCTTTGCTCTTAATCCAGGAAAAATGAGGGTGTTGTTTGTTTTATTCATAACAGAGACCATGTGCACGAGAGAGAGAGACCCTCTGCAGGGTCCAGTCACACCATGGCCTCTTTCCCCTAGCTCTCCAGCTCATTAAGATCCTGGACTCAGGTACACGTGCTCAGCAAATTTCAGATCAGCCACGCTATGATCCAAACTAGGGTCAGCAATCTGGCTTCCAGCATGGTCGTTCAGTAGACTATGGACTGTACCACAGAGGCTGGGTTAAATTCATTTTAAAACACTTGTTTTCAAATTCCTCATTCAAGCAATCCTCTTTTTATAATAAAATATTGCTAATTTACATGACAATTTATTTTAAATCCAGGTACTGAGAGGCTAAGTGGCTTTGCCAATGGACGAAGTGCTCCAGATAAGAACTTTGAAAAGAATTTTGTTCAGTGTGATGGAAACAGACTAATACTCAATGTGTGGTGAATAACCATCTTGTAAGTTCTGTATTTATCTATTTATTTTTATTTGTTTATTTATTCGTTTTATTGCTAGAGATTGTGCTTGGTTGCCAGAGAAAAACAGAGAGAGGAAGGAAGAAGGTACTTCCCAATGGAGGATTGTCATGCTGCGATCCCGTCTCCATTTGTCCATCCTGTGGGGATTGGAGGCACACATGCACGTGTGCCCAATGTGATTTCAAGCCCCTAAGGCTGGGATCCACGTGGGACCTGACCCCCTTAGTCACTAGGTTATGGGGCCAGCCTATATGTTATCATTTAAATGGGTTTTATTTTGTTTTTTGGTTCCTTGGTTAGTTTTCTTTCCAATGCTTCATAAACTGATACAAAACACACTCAGATATTGTAGCATTTTCAAATTGCTACAAAATTTGTATTTTTTGTATTCATCTATGTCTTCCCTTTTCATAGATTATATACAAGATCATACTTTGAGTAGAAGCAATTTAGAGTACATCTCTAAAATCTTTGTACACTTTCATATTGAGAATAAAGAACTGTAAATTGGAAAAAAAATATATATATATATCTGTAAGTCAGGCCAAACACAATTGGAGAAGGAAAAAAAATCTTAGTTGAAAATCAGAAAGGAATTAGTCTTTACCCCTTCTAAGATACGTATGGGAAGATCTTCAAAAGTGCATGGAAAATGCATCTAGGGAAAAAAAAAAAAAACTATGTATGGATTTCAAAACATTTTTGCACCCAAATAAACTTGTACTTTAATTTTTAACAAGCGTTTTGAAGTCCCCTCATTTGTGGTATGCCGATAGGGACGCTTCGGAAAATACCAAATACAGACTACTTAGCTTGTTGTAGCATCTCACTACAGCAAAACCTTATAGAAATACCGATGCAAAGCTATGTTTATTAACTTTGCTCATTTTACATTATTAAATTAAAAGTTGTACCTGAGAAAAATGATTCTACCAAAAATCTCAAAGGAGCTATTACAAAAATATCTTTATAACTCAAGGTTAGGAGGACTATTGTACTTGTCACCACAAGCCCAGAAAATCCAGAAATCAATACAAGAGAAAATACATATTCGAGTACATTTTAAGATCTTCCACATAACACACCACTATAAGCAAAGTCAAAAGAAAAACTACAACCTAGAAATACCTGCATTTTGTATTACAGGTAATAAGCTAACCTCCCTAAAATGTAAATAACTCCTAGAAATAATAAACAAATAAATAAAAGACATCAATCCAAAGGATGGATGCACGAAGGATAAAAGCAAATGAATGGGTATGTTGAGAAAGCAAAGAGGAATGAATCTCAAACAAATGAGAAATTGATCATCTCTTGGGTTGCAAGTGACATGTAAATTTAAACTCCTTAGATACAACTCCTTACTTATCAGATTGGCAAAAATCCAAGCTGTGTAGGTAAGGTTGTGGGGGAAAATCGAGTCTCATTGACGGTGGCAGCTGATACAGCAGTATGAGAAGTGGATCGGCATGGCCCATCTTTGTGTTCCACCCATTCCAAATTTTTGAGGAATTTTTCCATTGTTTATGCAGCAAACACAGGAAACAGGGGACGTATACAGATATTCATCACAGCATTTCTGTAATAACGAAAGCCTGCAAACAGGCCAGATTTTAGTTACCAGGAAGAGTCTCTGTAAACAGGAGAACAGAAACTTCCACAGAAATGAAGACCGTGCAATCCTAGAGTCTGGGGCACTTCCCGATGGAGTAATGTGGAAGCACAGTTGGTAATAGTGTTCACAGTAAGCCGAGGTTACTTTCCCCAAGAAGAGGAGGAATAGGATGAGGATCTGTGGTTATATTTGATTAGATATGTCAGGAATGAGGAAGAGAGTGGCCATCACAGACATAGAACAGGCTGGGAGGGGAGCTTTCCACTACATCTTGAATTGTTGGAAAACTCAAGATGCATTTTTGCACAGAAAAACAGAAAAACATGTCATGACTCTTCTGACAACCCAGTTCCTTGGGCATTTTTTCCCTACAAATGTGCACACAAACACATCTACACCAAAGCAAAAACAAGTGCCATTGATTGATTTTGTTTTAATTCAGTGAGGATCTCAAAACTTCTAGTCACCTGTAAATACAAAGAAACTGAGGCATCATTGTGCGATAATGACAGAAGAAAAATACTGGCAGATCTAGGAGACTAGAACCGAGATTATTGGCTTCTAGTTTAAGGCTTCTGTGGGTTCATTCTATAGCCTCCTCTGCCAGGCTGAAATAATGAACCGTGATACAATTCCATTCAATCTGAAAAACCTTTATTAAGTGTACGCACCACGTAAGTTATGTGGGTGATGTGTGTACAGAAGTATCCGTGTCTACCGTTCCTGGACTCAGTCATTTTATAGGGCATTTAAGAGAAACACATACATAAAGCACATACATATGAAACAATTAAAGGACACTTTTTAGCCACACAGAAGTAAGTACAAGAAAAGGCAACACCAACAACACTCACAATGGGTGGGACACACAGAGCAATTTTCCCAGGGAAAACCTCTCCCACAGATTAATGTAACAACATAATCAATAGGACCAGCAGGTGGCATAATGCTTATATCGCTGTATTTCCACGTAGTTGAAAACAGTTTGAGTCCTAGACCTGGTGGATTAAAACAGGCTGGGTGCATGTGAGTACAGGCCCAAAATCCTGAGAGGAGAATGGAGGAGAAGGGATTGCAGTGTGGCCATTCCCCTGGGGATATTTCTCACTTTCTGTCTCTCTGTCTCTCTCTCTTCTCTTCAGTGAGAGCACAAGCCTTGTAGCAAAAATCACTTCAGAATACAAAATAAAATATAATCATCAAAATAAGATGAAGCTTAATGTTTATTTGGTTTCCCCAGGAGAGCGTAAGGTAAGAAATCCCAGTGTTATAACATGTTACCTGTTAACGTTTCGTCTCTTTCCATTAAGTTTCTATAGAACAGAACCAAGTCAACTCTATAAAGGACACACAGAACCATGAGGCACACCACTGCAGCCGAGACGGAAATGGCGGTGATGATCCCTCTCCTGAAGACATGGCTTGGGATGTCAGCCCGGTCTGGGAAGAATGAAAGAGAAAAAGCCATGAAGTAATTGAAGACATGGCAGTGTCTTCCTCATCACATGGTAGTTGTCAGATTTTACCCATGGCCACCAGGAAGCCAGGCGTCTCCCCAAGGGCTGGCATAGTCCGTTGAGCTACTCCACGCCCTTGCCTTGAGCCTGCTGCTATACAAGATTTAGGGACCTGAACAGAAAACACTGTGGAGACCATGTTTCTGGGGTGAAAAGATACGAGGGCAGGAACCAGGAGCTCAAGCACAGATCTCAGCTAACCCCACTGAGAGCAGACCTAGGCGAGCAGTTCCAGAAAGAGAGAACCGGGCTGAGATGGCCTGGGCTTGTGGCCCCGTCTCCATCAGTCCTTTCGGATTGCCAGGGAAATCACGGAAGCTCCTACACCTGGGTATTTTCATCTGTTAAATAATGATGATCACAGTTCCTGCTTCACACGCAGGGTTGCTGTTTGGGAGAAGACTACGCATAAAATAGTTACCAAGGCACACAGCTCTCAGAAGAGCACATCTTTGTCTGCCAGTGACGTTAGTGGGGCGGGTCACATTTCCTAGGTTGATTCACTTTATGTTCATCTTGGAAAATACGAGAAAACCCAGGAATTCTCTAGAAAGAATAAAGTACTTTCTGATAACCATCCCACATTTAGTGACGGTCATGCTAACAGGATTGTGTATTTCCTCTGGGTTTTCTTCTGTCCCTGAAAGCTTTTATTTAATTGAGACTGTATGGAAATCATTATTTGTCTTAACATTACAAGCATTTCTCTAGGTGATTAAAATTAAAATCATGGGGCCAGCAGGTGGCATAGTGGTTAAAGTGCTGGACTCCCACGTGGCAGACTACAGTTTTTTCTTTTTTCTTTTCTTTTCTTTGTTTTTCTTTTGGAGAGGTTTTTGCTATAGGGCGCGTGCGCTCGCCAGAAAGACAGAGAGAGACAGAGAGACAGAAAGCGAGAAATCACCTCCCAGGGACGATGGCTACGCCGCAATCCCTTCTCCTCCATTCTCCTCTCGGGATCTTGGGCACGCACGCACACATGCCCGGCGTGAGTTTAAGCCGCCGGGTCCGGGATTCGAACCGTGATCAACTACATGGGAGTTCAGTGACATAGCCATTACGCTAACTGCTGGTCCCTACAGTTTTTGAGTCCTGGACCTGGCACTTAAAGCTCTTGCTGGACATGAGTGCATGTGTGCCCAAAATCCTGAGAGGAGAATAGAAGACAAGGGGTCGTGGTGTGACCATCCCCTCTGGGGGAGTGATTTCTCATTTTCTCTCTCTTTGTCTTTCCCTGTCTCTTTGGCAAGTACATGCACCCCATAGCAAAAATCTCTCTTAAAAATTATAATTCATAATATTCCAATATTTAGATCAATTGCAATGTTTTCTAAATGTACACAAGAGTGCAGTGAAAATATGTACACACATATTCATTTTTTAAATTATTTTCTTAGAATAGATTCTAATAGTAAGGGCACTTTTAGGTCAAAAAGTAAAAATATACTGAAGGTTTTTGCCATCTTAGTAAAATTTTTCAAGATCATCTCTCCAATAAAATTAACTATTAAGATGCAAGTCACATTATTGGTCTATATATTTACCATACAGTCACACAGAGAAAGACCCGTGTGCACCGTGTACACTCCTCCAGGGTAACAGTGAGTTGGGAGACCCTTTCCCCAGCCTGCACTTGTAAATGTAGCAGAGAGAGAAATTATTGTGACAGAGTTCCCAGGGCAGGAACGGGACAATCCTGAACTGATCTAAGAGGGGAGTGGTGGCTGGTGGTGAATATTCACCAGGAAACCCAGGCAAGGGGAGTAATCAAATAAAGATAACGGATTTGAAAGCCTCTCTCACGAGTGCGCCTGCAACAGTTCCTGTAGGAGGTGAGAACATAGACTCCAGAATTCATCAGGTCTGAGTTTCAAAACTTTTACCTGCTGTGTGGCCTTGAGTGAGTTTCTTTACCTACAGAAGCTGGTGGTTCAGACTGGACGGCATCGTGGGGTGAGCTCAGGCCAGAGCCTGCCCAGAATAAACACGTAAGGAGCGTTGTCTATTGCCACTACTGCAGGTGGGCGAAGAGGGCTTTGCCGCGGGAACTGAGTGAGCTGCAGGCCAAGGCACAGACATCTGTGTGCATGTGTGCCTCCGTGTGAGTCTCCTTGGTCTGTCTCTCTTCGAGTTCTCTTCTTGGTATCTCCTTATGTCCCTGCCTGATTCTCTGTTAGGTTGCTGGGGAAGTCACAGCATGTTTTTCTATACAAAAATGCATCATGACTTTCTTGGGTCTTTCTCTCTTTCTCTGTGTTCATCTCCCTCTCTCCCTCACTTCTCTGAGACTCTTTTTCTGTCTCCACCTCTCTGTCTGTCAGTGTTTGTCTGTTTCTATGAATGTGTCTGTTTCTTCTCTCTTTTTTCCTCCGTATCTCCCTTATTTCTCTGTCTCTCCATCTCTGTGTCTTTGTCTGTGCCTATCTGTGTATCTTTGTCTGTGTGTGTGTGTGTGTGTGTGTGTCTGTCTGTCTGTCTCTCCCCTTTCTCTTAGTCTCTCAGATCCTGACTTTCCCCTACATCTCTGAGGAACCGATGACAGAACCTGGGAGTGACGAGGAGTGAGCAGTGACAGCTGCAAAACATAGCGTCCTGCTGTAGACAGAGACGCTGATGAGCAGCTGCCCGGTCAATGCCTTCGGTTGCATTGTTTGGTAGGGAAGGGGAGTGGGCAGCGCTGGAGCACTCCATCAAGGGGGCTCTGAGAAAGTCTAAGAACCCACTGATGAGGCACCAACTGGCCACTTGTAGATGGAAGGACTGGGCCAAGGAAGGGGGCCTCAGCTAATCGAGGCTGAATGAATGGCCCCCCCCAGGGCCCCGGAGCCCAGCACCGTGCTAGGGCAGGCTGGAGGCAGTGATTACACCTGTACACGCGAGGCTCCACCCACAGCACCAGTACTTTTCCCTCCAGGGGTTCTGGGTGAAGGTGAGTGTGCAGGGGCTGCTCTGCCCCCTCGCCCACGGCCCTCAGCCAGCAGCATCCATGTCCCTGAGCTCCGCCGGCCTTCCTGCTCTGGCCCAGGTTTCTGTATGGGGCTAAAGTGTAACTGAGAAGTGAGTAATCTCGTGTTTCCATTCTCTACTTGGGGTCACGAGCAGGACTCCAGCCGTTCTGTAAAGCGACACAGGGTCACCTCACTTCCCGGGAGCTGGATGCTGTTGGAAAAGGAGAAAGCGACGACCTTTCAGGGCTCTCAGTAACAGCATGCGAGGTTTCCACGACCTTCCAAAACTAAAGCTTTCACACCTTGTTTAATCAAGATGAAGTTTTGGATGTCAATGCTTGCTGTATTGATTGCAGTGCAATTGTATGAAAAATTTAGATTTTTTTCAATAACGTTCTTAATTTTCAATATTCTTGAAGCAAGCCATTTGCCTTCCGAAGTCCTGTAAGAGAGGAAAATAATTCAACAATAGGCTTTGCACATTACCAGCAAAATTACCCACGAGAGGAAATTTCTATGTTTAAAATCTTCAAAGGAAGGCCAGCAGGTGGTGTGGTGGTTAAGGTGCTGGATTCCCACATGACCAACCAAGTACCAGGCCCAGTGGCTCAGGACCCACTCTGGACGCATGTGTGTGCATGCTCAAGATCCCGTGAGGAGAATGGAGGACTAGGGGCTGTGACACGGCCATCCCTCTGGGGACGGTTTCCCACTTCCCTTCTCTCTGGGTCTGTCTCTCCCCCGCTATTGCACACTCTCTCAGGCAAAAACTTTTGAAAAAAAGAAAAGTGCTCAAAGAAACCATTGTATCTTCCCTTTCTGGTGGGTCTTTTTATTCCTTAAAGTTTATTCATTTTTCTTGTCTTCACTGGGGTTGGGGGGAGCGGGCCCCCCCACACGGGGTCTCGTCTCGCTACAGTCCCCACTCCTGTCTAGCAGCCTACGTGTGACCAGAGGGCCTCAGGTCAACAGGGGATCTGGGCCGCAGTCCTCCATGAGGCCCCAGCACTGCAGAGTGGAGCCTTAACGCCTGCACCACCATGGCTGGGCCTTTGGCAGGTGCATGGCCTACTCCTCTGTGGGACACCAGAACTGAGAAAGAACTCTCCTGAGACAGTCTGAGAGCGATGCTGTCAACTACCTAGACTTAAAATGCCTGGAAGGGCCAGGACTGAAGCCCAGTGGTTAAGAGAGCCAGATCCCATATGGTTGACCACAGTTCAGATCCTGGCCCCAGCAGCTCAAAAAAATATACCAGGCACATGTGTCCCAAATCCCAATAGGATGCAAAATGGAATAAAAGAGACTGTGGCATGATTACACCACACTGGAGGTGCGCTCTCTCTGTCTCTCTCTCTCTGTTTCTCTCACCTCTGGTGAATACACACATCCTCTAACAATTACAAAATAAATCTGAAAGAAAATAACGCTAAGTTGAAAATGCAAGAAAATATTCTCTCTTTCAGTTAATTTTCTCCATTTCTCATTTCCTAACTACTTGGAACCCTTCCCACAGTGCAGTCTCCACTAATTGTGGCAAGGCTTTACTTTGTTTACAAAGATACTGGTTTTTCTTTTTCTTTTTCTCTTTTTTTTTTTTTTTTTTTTTTTGGAGGGGTTTTTGCTACAGGGCACATGCGCTCACCAGAAAGACAGAGAAAGACAGAGAGACAGAAAGCGAGAAATCACCCTCCTGGGGGGATGGTCACACCGCAATCCCTTCTCCTCCATTCTCCTCTCGGGATCTTGGGCACGCACGCACATGCGCCCGGCGTGAGTTTAAGCCACCAGGTCCAGGACACGAACCGCGGTAGGCTACATGGGAGTTCAGCAACATAGCCATTATGCTAACTGCTGGTTCCCAAAGACACAGGTTTATATCAAATGTAAGGTTACCTTTATTTTGTTAAGCATTCTTAAAAACAACAACAAAACCAAAACAACAACAACAAAATAACACACTGTCCCCAGACACTCCCTGGCACGTGAGAAATGGCAGTCAAGCTGTCCAGCTCGTGTTAGAAAACAATGAGAGACAGCACTGGCAGAGTCTGCCTCCTCGCACGGACGGTGTGTGGAGGCTGCTAGTCAGCACAGCACTGGGCCCGCACATGCCACACCCCTAACCAACAGGTGTTTGCCCTTCCTGAGACCCAGAGCCCCACTGCAGCCTCCTGCTATCTCAAGTACATTTTAAAACATAATTCTATACAGAAGTCACCTATCTGGTAATAGCAACCATGAGGAAAAAATGAAAATTCAGAACTAAGACCCAAAAGGTTACCGAGAAGCCAAAAGAAATGACATAAAACACTTGTGCACTCAGTTAGAAAGACCTTCTTGCTCTTGTATCTTAAGTTCTATTTCTACAAAGTTCGGCCTGTCAGTCTTCTATCCCTCCAAAGAAGAGAAGTTGCTCATTACAAGGGGAGATGCAAAACTCCAGCAGAGGACAGTTGCTGAGAGAAAGATACGCTGGAAGGAGACTTATGCAAGTCAGCTGAAGCCAGCATTTGGTAGGCACTGGCCAAGTGGCTGCTGGGGACAAGAGCCGGACCTCGCAGTGCGAAGAGCTGGAAGGCGAGCATCCACAACAATGGAGAGTGGCCAGCATGGAAACGAAGACCCGGAGGGCTCTTCAAAAACTCACAGAAAATGCACATGGTGAAAAACCACACAGAGATGTCAAAACAGTTTTGTACCAAAATAAATTCATACTTTAATTCCATCTTCCCTCAACTTTTTGAAGTCCCCTCTATACCCTCTCAATCCCAAAGATGCTTACAGAGCATAAAAATAAATAAATAAAAACAAATAAAAAACCCTCAGAGTTTTCCAAGTCCAGCTAAGGTGACAGCCAACCCAGGGTCGCCACTAACTAGACCCTGAGTCATGTATCAGTTCAATAATTAATCAGGACAGTACGACCAAAGACATTCAGAAACGCGTAAATGACCAAGTGTGTAGTGTGTCTTGTTTTAATAAGTCTGGCCACTTTTTAATAGAAAAGAGATAGGCTATCTAAGTGTCAATATGCATGTAATTGAAAACCTTTTCTGCACTGTAGTGAAAATAAAGAACTTAAACACATTTTTCAAAACCCTTAGTAACTGCTGTTTTACAGAAGCTAGTTGAAAGTCCCATCTCCACCAGATCCTGACTGACCCAGAGCAGCTTCTACAAGAGAACGCTGAAACCCTCATCAACCTTATCGTGAACCTGCTGTTTCTAGTTTAGATCTTGGCAACACATTGCTGCATTACGTACCCACCTAGACTATAGCAATAATAAAATGTGTAAATTATAATTTAAACTAATCCACACACCACATTAGCCACTCAGGAAGTCAGTATTTTTTATATCTTTCTTTTGGGGGGGGGTTTGTGTATGTGAATGATTCTAATTAGCATGTGGGTATTTTCTTAGCTCTTACACATTTCCCTTGGCAGGCTGGAATCTATCTTTTTTGTTTGTTTGTTCTGTAGTGCATATACACTTGCCAGAAAGTGGCCGTGGGGGGGGGGGGGGCAGAAAATCCACCCCCGGGGGATGGTCTTGCTGCAGCCCTGTCTCCTCCAGTCTCCTCTAAGGATTTTGGGCATGCACACACAAGCATTGATTCTCAAGCTTCTGAGTCCAGGACTCAAGCCACACACTTGGTCATGTGGCATCCAGAGCTTTAACCGCTCTACCAACTGCTGGTCCCTGCCATCTATCTTTTCACTAGTTAAAATACAAACATTCTGGGGACCAGCAGTTGGTGTAATGGCTATGTCACTGAATTCCCATGTAGTCGACCGTGGTTCGAGTCCCAGATCCAGTGGCTTAAACTCACTCCGGGCACATGTGCTTGTGTGCCCAAGATTCCAAGAGAAGAATGGAGGAGAAGAGATTGCGGTATGAGGACATTCTAGGTAAAGATTAGCTACTATTATATCAGTGAGTTGTGTTGGAGTTAGTTCCTGAATCCTCCATGGCCATCCCCCTGGGAGGTGATTTCTCGCTTTCTACCCCTCTGTCTCTGTCTGTCTTTCTGGTGAGTGCACACACCCTATAGCAAAAACCTCTTCCCCACCCCCCCAAAAAAAATTCTGAAGTCAAAGCTAGTCAAATTTGTGATTATTTTAAAATCTTTGTCTCATGAAACTTCTCAGTCTTCAGTTTCCTGAATTTAATTATTTTTATTTTTATTTAAAAATTGTTTTTAATTATTTATTTTTATTTATTATTTTTAAACTTGCTATAGGGCATATGTACTCACTGAGGGGGAGTGATGAGAGAGAGAGAGAGAGAGAGAGAGAGAGAGAGAAAGTGAGAAAGTGAGACAGCAAGCTGGCAGGTCTGGGATTTGAACTGTGGTCAGCCATGTGGGAGTCCAGATCCTTAACCACCATGACACCTGCTGGCCCCTATTTATTTGTTTTTATAATTACAGTAAATTTTTTTATCAGGAAGGGATAAAAGTTTATGTTTCAATTCTATTTACAAAAAAATAATGAACAAATCGTTGAAGCTATCAACAGCTTAAAAGAAAACAAAAATCCTTAAACCTGGAAAACAAGGCATAGAAGAAAATCAGTAATGTTTTAGTTAAAAGTCAGGCAATTCTATTCCATCAGTTCAGTCTCATGTCATGTAATTAATTTTATATCTTATATATAATATGATTTGAATGATATATATCATGATATGTATATATAACATGTCAAATATACATACAGAACTTTTGTTAAATTTCCTTCATGTTCATTAAGAGTTGATCCATCATCTCTCTGGTAGACCCAATAAACCTGGTCATCTTCATTCACCAAAGCTGTGCAGTTGAGCTCTACCTCATTCCCTAGGTGAAAGTTGAAAACCAAATTTCTTATTTGAGAAACGTAGATTTCCTAAACTCCCAAATTAATATAAACAACGTATGTTGACATACAGATATTACTTTTTGTAAGTTAAAAAAAAAGTGAAAAGGAAAGAAATTAGGTGTCTATTATAAGCCATCACCAAAATATAAATTGGTTTCTGTTTAAATGTGTATTTTTAAATATCAGTTATTAAAACTTAGTGTAATTAGTGGACTTCCTTTCTCCTTGTCCTTCTTTTCAGTTGCCAGAGGGTATGTGTACTTGCCAGAAGGAGACAGAAAGAAGGAGAAAGAGAGAGAGAAATCACCCATCCTTTAGGAGTGCTCATGCCACAATTCTTTCCTCCTCTACTTCTCCATCCTGTTGGGATTGGGGGCAAGAATGCATGTTCATGTGGTGGGCTTGAAAAACACCACCAGGACCAAGATTTGAACAGCAGCCAGCCCTGTGGGATCAGCTCCCTTAACCACCAGCTAGAGAGCCAGCCCGACCTTCTTTTCATTATACAGCTTGGCAGGTGGTGTCAGGCCAATACTGCTCACTACAATTGCTAGAAAAACAGAGTGAACAAATCACTGAAAATGAAACAAAACAAAATTAAATTAGCTAGAGAATGAACACATCAAGTGTAGGGAAGATAAAAACAGTTAACTGAAAGTGTAGATGGGCAAGATTCCTTTAGCGGTGAGACAAGGTTGTCAGCTATTTTATTCAGTGGGTGAATTTCCTTTAGTTTAGAATAAACAGAAAGACTCTCATAGAGAAAAGAGAATCCAGTGGAGTTTTTGAGAGCTACACAGACTTGCAGGAGTATTTCTAAGGGTTTGGGTTTCCCTGTGGGATGCCAGGAAAGCCAAATAATAGCTCCTGAAGTCTTATGGCACTTAGAAGAGCAAGTCCTATCAGAGCAAACACATGAGAGAGAAATGCAAAACAGACTGAATCTAGAAAACCGGTATCCCCGCCACCCCAGTTCAATTCTGAGTGGATCGAGATTACTCAACCTCTCATGTCATCTGCCTAACAGAGGAGGGAAAAAACACTCATGGGGAAAAGAAAATGATAACAACTTCTTTCACTTTGGTTGTCGATACATAAACAATAAGAAAAACTTAAGAGACATGCAAAGAGGCAAAAGTAAGGACAATAATCAATAAAAAGAACAATTAAAAGACACAGACCCATGGATGACACCAATATTGGATTTAGCAGAGAAAAACTTTGAATAACTACTTACTTGAAAGAAAATAGAGGAAAAGTTGAACAGGTGAATGAAAACATGGACATTTTCAACAAAGAAGAGTAATCTATTTTTCAAAAAGAAAATCACTGGGGACCAGCAGGTGGCGTGGTGGTTAAGGTGCTGGACACTCCCACATGGCCAACCACAGTTTGAGTCCTGGACCTGGTGACTTGCTTTCTCACTTTCCCTCTCTCTCGCTCTCTGTGTCTCTCTCTGACCAAATTAAAAATAAATGAATGAATAAGTAAAATTAAATAATTCTTTTTTAAAAGAAGAAAAGAAAATCATTTATATCATGTATATAGGATATAATTAACTATATCAGTAATTCATTAAATATAAATGGACTAAATATTATACTGACTGAATTTCAAAATAGATTAAAATATATGCAGTTTATGTGAGACAAATTTTATGTATAAGGACAAAGAAATGTTAAAAGGATGCAAATAAAAAGAAAAAAATGACAATTTCAAATGACAGAAAACTAGTGTGACTATTTCAGAGCAAAGAACATAGCGATTGAGGAAGGAAATATTATGACAGATGGAGAGAAACATTTCATAATAAAAGTGTCATTTCAACAGGCGTAAATGTCTGTGTGCCCATAAGATAAGCTGTAACTTGTGTAATGCAAAAATGAACATAACTAAAAGAGGTATTGATGAATTGACCATGATATTACAAAAGATAAGAAAGAATAGAAATTATTTGAATAATACCACTAACCAACTAAACTTGACATTTGAAGAGTTATAAAACTAATATCTGCAGAATATATCTTTGTTTCAAATGCACTTGAAATATTCATCAAGATATACCATATTCAGGGCCTTAAGTAAGTCACTACAAATTCCAAAGGATGGAAAAAAATACAGGGCATCACCTTAGACCATAATGAAACTAAACTGGACATCAACAACAGAAACGTAATTAGAAAATACTCCATGTATTTGAAAATGAACACAAATAATCCATAGGTGAAAGACAAGGTCTCAAGAGAAAATTTTGGAAATACTTTCAACTGAATAGTATGAAAATATGGCATATAAATTCTTGTTTGGAACAGCTAAAGTGAGCTTAGAGAAAATTTTAGAGCTTAAAATATACAGGCAGCAAGAGAGAATAAATGAAATTAATTGTCTAACTCTCCATGTTAATGAACTAGGGAAAAAAGTAGAAATGCAGCCCAAGATGAGTAGAAGGAAAGAAATAATAAAAATAAGGGAAAAAATCAGAAAAACTATGAGGAAACATTGAAGCTACCTGGGCATACGTAGTCACAGAAACAAGTGTGACATCAGCTGTGGTTATTGGGTGTGGCTTTGGGAAGCCATCATTGGTGACTCAACACCCAGTTCTACTGTTTTCAACAATATGACTTTAGACAAATTAATTAGCCTTTCTGTGTATTGGTTATTTAATCCCTATAAGAGGGGTAATACCATTCAGAGTTGGTTGGAGGATTAAAGTGAATAATCTATCTCAATCACCTTGCACAATAGTTAGCATATTTAGCATATGTGAATTTCTTCCTTTCCTTCTTTCTTTTTTCCTTTTGAAAACAAAAATAGATATGATGATTCCTAAGATCTGTCAAGACAAATCTTAAGTGTACTTTCAATTCAGTCCATTGACCCAAATGAATCAGTTAATCAAATATTTATCCCAAAATAAGTTTGACTCATCTCTCCAATGTGTTCTCACTGAATGTTCATTCTTAGAAATGATCATAGAGACAATGAGAGGAAAGCCATGCGCAGCGTGAAAAAAGCCCTAGTAGGAGAACCACAGGCGGGTCTACCATGCTCTGAACACATTCTTCATTTCAATCTGTCAAAAGGAGGCAACATTCAAACAATGACACTCTTTCTGGTTTTGTAATGTTCTTCACTAAATATAGAATGTGTTGCATACACAACATCGACTAATAATGAATGAGATTGACCCTTGGAAGACTCAATTATGTTCATAAATGCAGAATATATGTACACTAAAATATACCTAATTCCACTTCTATGTAGCGACGTTTTGGTCCAAGAAGAGCTGGAGATACAGCACTAAGACCTAAAAGTGAAAAAAGGAAAACAAAAATGCATTACTGTGGCCTTGAGCTTCTCTAAGACAAATAGCTGTTAAAATATGCTCCTTCTATGTAACAAAGATGCTAAGAACCACCACTTTAAATTTACTTGGCTCATATTTGCATTAACTAAAGACCAGGTTGCCTCTTGCTTCACTTTCTATCACCTCCGTGCTCGCAGAGCTGTTAAAATCACCCTGAACTATATTCCCTCCACTTAGACCGAGGGTTCCATGCAGGGCAGCGCCCAGTCACAGGGGATGCTCATCTGGGGTGATGGCTGCAGGACCCTTAACGCTCCCAAACTGCAGGACCTAAAGATGCAGTCATGGCACCAGGTTCATGATAATGCAACTGGATCCACACAGGGAAGGTTCCAGGTTTGAATGCCGGGACATCCCTGTACATACTGGGCATGCATGTGCCCATGATCCAGGCTGGCGGGGCTGGGTGTGGATCACAGCATGATGACACTGTTGGGTGCCTCTTTTCTCTCTCTCATGAAAGAAATAAGCAGACTTAAAAAAAAGAAAAAAGAAAAAAAAGGAAAAGCCAAGTCATTTGAAAGTACCTTTCTACCTTTCTTCTGGGCCTTGATTTATTCTATCTGTTCTCCTCACTTAGAGCTTTATGGGTATAGGACTAGGACTAGGGCAAGACAAGTAAGACACTGACCCTGCTCTTGCAGGACACTGACAAAAATGTCCCTTCTATATTGTGCCCTGGGTGTCTCTCTGGACTTACCCCAGTCCTGGACCAGCTGGGAGTAATTATCTGTAGGGCCAGTTCTACTTCTGTTTCTGACTCTGACTGAATATTCTCCCCTTCAGCCCCCAACTCATAATGCCTGCAAGGTAAATCAAACCTCAGCAGCCTCCCACTAAATGCTAGAATACACTCTAAGGCTGCTCATGACCTCAGAAATCTGAGAACGACTATGATCATGTCTTTAAGCTGGTAGACAGGTAAGGGATCTCTGGCCCTGTTATCATCATCATTGCTTTCTCGTGACCAGCACCACTCCATTCTAGAACACCTGGTGTTTCTGGGACATTTCCAAGGAATGGGCAAAGCCACCCTTCTGGACTTACAGGCACTCAGCAAGAAGGAAAAGAATTTTGTTTTTTTTTTTGTTTTTTTGGAGAGGTTTTTGCTACAGGGTGTGTGTGCTTGCCAGAGAGATACAAAGAGACAGAGAGACAGAAAGCGAGAAATCACGCCCCCTCCCCCCAGAGTGGATGGCCATGCCACAATCCCTTCTCCTCCATTCTCCTCTCGGGATCTTGGGCATGCATGCACACGCACCCGACATGAGTTTAAGCCACCAGACCCAGGACTTGAACTGAGATCAACTGCATGGGAGTTCAGCGACATAGCCGTTATGCCAACTGCTGGTCCCAGAAAGAGTTCTTTTTTTTTTTTTTTTTTTTTTTTTTTTTTGTTCTTTCATGTATTTATTTTTTTAAATATCTGCACTTCCATATTTATTAAAGCATTGTTCACTTTCACCAACATACGGAAACAATAGCTTGTTAATATATACAACACTTGTCATACACACATACATAGCACAGAATATATTCAGCCTTAAAAAAGAAGAAAAGCCCTCCTTTTGTTACAATCGAAAGGCTGAGTCAGAGGGGCAGGTGGTGACATATCAAAGACCAGAGATTTATCAAAGACCAGAGATTTACATGAGATTAAAGAATGTGTGTGTGTGTGTGTGTGTGTGTGTGTGTGTGTGGCTGAAGAATATAAGCTAGATAATTATACACAGAATTTAAGTTCTTTAAGTTTAAGAATTCATTTATGGGATTCTCAATTTATGGGTATGGCAAACTGAATAATAATCCCCCAAAGATGTCCACGTCCGAAACCCCAGTTCCTGTGAATACATCCCATAACTCAAAAGGGACTATGCAGATGGATTCTTTTAAGACTATTGAGATGGGGAGACAACCTGGGTCACCAGGGCCCAGTGCAGAAGCAAGGGGCTTCAAAGGAGGAGACAAAAAAGGAGTGGTGACCACGGAAGCCACGTTTAGGAGACAGAGATTCGAAGCTGCTGAGCTGTTGACTATGAAGATGTAGTGGCATGAACCAAAAACTGCAAGTGGCTTCCAGAAGCCGAAAACAGCTCCCCAAGAGCCTGCAGGAGTAATACAATCCCGCGAAAACTTTGATTTTAGTTCCCTGAACCCATCCAGACTTCAGACCTTGAGAGCCATTCATGTGAAAAATGCAAGCTGTCCAAGGACACTCTGGGTGGGGCGATTTGCTGCAGTAGCAATGCACAGGTAGATAGTGACAGATGGTTGAAGTGAAGAGAGGAAATGCTGCTTCAGCAAAGACTGATCCGCTGGGAGGGAGTCACGGAGGCTACTGAATTAGGCATGCACACGGGTTTGCAGGACAATGAAAAAGAAAGCCCTGGGTGGACACACCGCCTATCTCCAAGGAATCCAAGAGGCTATCATTGTCAAAATGGACCAGACTTAATCTGCGAAACTATCAAAGGCAAGCAAAACCCAGTGAGTGGAAGCTACAAGAAGGCATGTTTAAACTTGATGAGGGAAAAATGACTTCTCAACACCAGATTAAAGTCTGGACTAAGCTGTCGCATGATTTGGTAATTTCCTAGGTCATTTCCAAGAAAGAACTAGATGATCAATTCCTGGTTGTTCCATATGAAGGATATCTTCATGGGGTGAGATTTCATTAATTATCTCCAAGGTCAGTCACTCTAAAATTCCACACTCCTGTTTCTCCGTTTAACATGGTCGCTAGCATATCCACCTTGTCCTCCCCCCTCCCACCAACCTACGCTTCTCTCGATCT
The DNA here is from genome assembly GCA_026018925.1 of Tupaia tana. Taxonomy (NCBI): domain Eukaryota; kingdom Metazoa; phylum Chordata; class Mammalia; order Scandentia; family Tupaiidae; genus Tupaia; species Tupaia tana. The sequence continues at coordinate 136,719,610 of JAKSZU010000003.1, forward strand.
CTCACGCCATCAACCCCCCCACTGCCAGCATGCCCTTCTGTCCATCCATGTTGCCCACCCTCGAGGAACAGCTCAGTGGCACCTCCTACTCTTCCTGCTCATCCTTCACTTCCCATTTTTTTAAAGTTTTTGCCACAGGGCACATGCGCTCACTGTGAGAGACAGAGAGGCAGTGAGAGGGAAAGTGAGAGCCACCCTCCACCCCCAGTGGGGATGGCCATGCTGCAATTCCCTACCCCATTCTTTTCCTGGGATTGGGGGCATGCGTGTACACATGCCCAGCATGATTTTCAAGCTGCCAGGTTTGGGACTCAAACCATGATTGGCCATGTGGGAGTCCAGTGCCCTAACCACCATGCCCCCTGCTGGCACCCCTACTACACTCATAAGGGCTCACAGATGACACTGCTTCGTATGATGGCACCTCTGTCTAGTTCTTTTACTTCTCCAAATTTCTTGAGAGTAGCCATATGAGGGGGTTTCAAACAGTTTGCGAGGGGAAAAAAAATACAGCATGAGTTTCTTTTAGCACAACATAATTGAAAATCCATGTATAATTTTCCCCATAATATGCATTTTTCATAAACCTTTTGAAGACCTGTCACAGTACTCACTTGATTTCATATTTCCTGCCTCCCTTGCCTCTCAGAACTAAGCGCAGTTGACTGAACGTGGACGCCTGCAATAAATATGTGTTGTGTGAAACCCGAGTTTAAGAGCAGAATATTCCACAACGGGCCCAAATCTCAGATGAGAGAGAGGGAGAGAACTGACTGCTGTGAGGTTCACCCGTATAAAATTTCATTTGATGCTAAAAGAGAAAAAGGAAAAAACAAAGAACAAAATTCCAGCCTTTTTCCAGCCACCAGTTGGGTATCAAAATGAAGACTTGGACCTTTTATCTGAACAACCGTATGGTCACAAGCCCAGCTAAGTGCACTCTCGATTGCTCTGTGACTTTAGAAGAAAGTAGTACTAAAAAAAAGAAGAAAAAAATCTGAGTTTTACCACCATGTATTTATTTCTTTGCAATTCTAGAATTTCACTTACCTTTAACTATTGTTACGTTTGAAGTGTAGGTAACATTAAACAGCTTTCCGTTATGATGAATAGAAAGCACACAGGTGTAATATCCCTGATCGGTAAACTCAGCATCCTTCCGTATCAATGGGTTTTTATTGCTCTCAGCTATCTTTTCACAGTTCTGTTTCATTAAAAAAAAAAAAAAAAGTTAAAGTACCTTAATTAAGACAGAGCAGTTTTCAGATTGCAATCATTCACATTTTAAAAGTTAAAGTTCGTTCAAGAAGAAGGGCCACAGAATGGAAACTGGCAAGCGCTGAAGGTCCTGGTGATTCGGTATAGCCCCTGCTGTGACAAGGAGAAGCTTTCTATTCACTGCAACTATCCCGCTCATTCGGGGTCTTCACACAGCTCATGGGAAATGCCATGCAAACAGTACTCGTGGGTTTCTAAAATGCTTTTGCACCAAAATAAACATGTAGTTTACTTCCATTTCCCCAAGAATTGTTTGAAGTCCCCTTGCACATGTTGGGAACAGCATAGGAGCACTGTAGCCACTTGCATTCTTTTCATTTCATCTCTCCTTTGCACACACATGTACACACACACACACACACAGAGAGAAACAGGGAAAGGAGAGAGAGAGACGGAGAGAGAGAGCACACAAAACATCTTTGAATGGGTCAAAACCTAACTGCACAACTCTATTTTGTAACACTTTTGGTCAAGTTCTGGATACTCAAGACTCCCCATCCAGGGGTAGGGAGTGTTGGCAGGAGCAGAACTACTCAGAGAACTAATACGGAGCACCTATCAGCACCCCGAATGCCCTGCACCAGGGGCAGCAGACTGAATAAACAGATCCCTAGGCACACGCACACATTGCTCTCTCACGACTTCCATGTATGTCCCAGGAATCAACAATAATAATTAAAACATCACCTTCCTCAATCTGGCCACCAGTCACCCGGAGGCCACCCTGAAGCAGTCCAGAGACCAGATGGGGAAACTGGGAGCCAAGCAGCTGCCCTGGACTGTCCCACACTGTCCCAGGTACGGCAGACAGAGCCTGCTGCCCTCCGGCCTCCCCTCACAGCTGGCCAGCACGGTCACCGCTGAAGCTCAACTCTGATGGTGCCTGGAACGGGCCTGCAAAGTACCCACATGTGTACTCCGGTGTGAGTAAATTGTTTACCTATGAGTCAGAGTTCTATAAACCCAAACTGATGTTTTTCACGATATGGAAAGTATCAGAGACTCTGTTTCCTCTTTCAAATCAGCTGTTTCCTGATGGTTAGTGTAGATCAGACAGGGGCTTGGAATTCTTTTTTTTTTTTTTTTTTTTTTTTTTGAGATTTTCACTATAGGGCGCGTGTGCTCGCCAGACAGACAGAGACAGAGACAGAAAGCGAGAAATCACCCCCCCAGGGGGGATGGTCACGCCGCAATCCCTTCTCCTCCATTCTCCTCTCGGGATCTTGGGCACGCACGCACACGCGTCCGGCATGAGTTTTAAGCCACCGGGTCCGGGACGCGAACCACAGTCGACTACATGGGAGTCCAGCGACATAGCCATTACTCTAACTGCTGGTTCTCAGGGGCTTAGAATTCTTAACCCTGAGGTCAACTATTTGCCTAAGGCTCTTAGTAAATCTCTTTCTGAAATTTAAAGAGCTGATGCAGGGATTTCTTTCAAATGGTACACTACATCTCACTCATTTACATGTACTGTAAAACATCTGCGCATTTGACAGGAAACCGAGTTCCGTCAACCCAGAGCTGACTCAAATGTCTAGAAAACTTTTCAGATAAGAGCTGGCCTTAGGAAAAAAAAAAATCACAAGTAAACAATTCTGAAGCATAAATTACAAACACAAGTTTCTAAGAAATCACCATCAGTTGCTTCAACTTTCCCAAGTTCTTCTATTGAGACCACCTTCTCTAATAGCGCAGCGTTTTCATGAGAGCCATAATATTTACAAGTGGTCTACAGAAATCATACAATGCGTGAGTGTGTACACAAATGTGAGTAGGTATATTTTTTTGTCTATATACTACATATGAAGAAGCTTCAAAAAGTTTCTGGAGGAATGGAATTAAAGTACAAGCTTCTTTTAGTGAAAACCTTGTTTAAAATCTATCCATAGATTTTTCATAATATGCATTGCGCTGAATTGGTTGACAACCCCTCATAATTGTACACATACATATGTGTATATGTAGTCTCCATAGCATTGTATGAAAGAACGCTTGTAACTTAACAACACCCGTGAAAGAAAACTCAGAGAGAAAATAAACTCACTTCATAAAAGACATCATAATAAGATATAATACATAGATTACAAAGCTCAATTTATTATTAAGAAAAAACTGGGGAAAATATTAAGAGTTTTAGAAATTTCCCGCATCAGGTTTTTTGTTTGTTTTGTTTCTGTTTTTGGCTATAGGATGCATGCACTCACCAAAGAGAGACAGAGGAAGAGAGAGACAGCAAGAGACAGACAAAGTCAGAAATCAGCCCCCAGAGAAGATGGCCACATTATAATCCCTTCTCTTCCATTCTCCTCTCTGGATTTTGGTCACTCACACACATGCACCCAGGATGTTTTCCAAGCCCCTAGGTATAATATTTAAGCGAGGCAGTTGGCCATGTGACCGCCACACAACTGGCTGTCCCTCCATGTCAGATTCTGAAATATCCCAGAAGTATTATTTTCCTTCATGATAGAGGTGTGAAAAAAGAAAGATTATTTCAAAAGATGTGGGATTTTAAACTGTTACTGCTCCCTGAAGACTAGCTTGATAATGTGGATCAGAAGCCACAAAAATGCTCCTACCTTTCACCCAGCAGGTCTACTTCTAAGGATCTGGGTGCAGGACAAGTCATATAAACACCCAAAGATGGGACAGGCAGTTGGCGTAATGGCTATGTTGCTGGACTCCCATGTAGTCGACCATGGTTCGAGTTCCGGACCTGGTGGCTTAAACTCACGCTGGGCGCGTGTGCGTGCATGCCCAAGATCCCAAGAGGAGAATGGAGGAGAAGGGATTGCGGTGTGGCTATCCCCCGGGGGGTGATTTCTCGCTTTCTGTCTCTCTGTCTCTCTCTGTCTTTCTGGCGAGCGCACATGCCCTGTAGCAAAACCTCTCCAAAAAAAAAAAAAAAAAAAAAAAAAAAAAAAAAGAAAAAAACACCAAAAGATACATGGGAATGATATTCAATTTAGCCTTTAAATAGTAGAGAAAAATACGAAGGTCATGAATATCCAGTAGCAAGGGGATTAATGAGATGAAACCAGGCATATGGAATCCTATGTTTGGAAGAATGCTCAAAGTCATGGGGGGATAATCATGATGTATATAGAAAAAAAAAGAAAGACATAAGCAATAACATATAACACTTTTTAAAAGGAGACTACACACATGCACACACACACACACACACACACACACAACCACCTAGAGTCTCTGGCTGGTGAACTTCAGTGTAATTTTTACTTCTTCATAATTTTTCTACCTTCCAATTATATGAAGTGAAATATGCATAAAAATATTTAGCAGTTACAAATTTTAAGGAGTCTGTAACAGAAAAAAATGAAAATCCTTACATGAGCATTTAGTGAACGTTAATTTATGGAGAGAAAAGGAAAATAAAGGATGAGCAGGGGAGGGAAGCTGTTATTATTTCTAGAGGCGCCAATGCAAGGAAGCTGCTCTGCTAGGTCTCTGTTATCGGCTCCTCCCGAGGACCCGTGGGGACATTGGCTCAGACAGGCCAAGTGAGCTGTGAGGGGCAACGCAGCTTGTGTCTTGGTCCACAGCCAGCAGACTCTCTTTGCAGAATTTTATCTTTTCTGTCAAGTTCTCAAATTAAAATATTTGAAAAGTATTACCTTATACAATGATATTTTGTTGACCAGATGTTGATAATAGCTATTTTCACAGTCTATATCAAGTACTTGTTCAACTTCCTTAGGTCTACTATGTACTAGTTCTTCAGTAAAACATTTGGTTTTATTTCTTCTGACAACATTTAATGTCCATGTTTTGGTATCATTTCTATGAAAAAAAAGGGTGTAAATATGTTTTAAAATCATGACAGGGGCTTTTACAATATCATCCATCTATCCTTTAGTAAGCAACTCAAAGTTTTCCTTATTTTTATATAAAAGAGATTGATTTTTCTGATGTCCAAATCTTATTCTGCTTCCTCTTGGTTCAGAATAGCAAGACATTTAACATGGGCCAGCTAGGGTCACAGTGACTACAACCATGCTCTACAATGCTGGACCATGTGGGGCCAGGAGTTCTCAGATTCAGGTGCCCAGTCTTTCTGTGCACATGGGGTAGATGTACCCTACCCGGGATCCAGGCTGGCCGGGACTGAGACAGATCACGGTGTGAGGACTCTGCTGGGAGCATCTCTCTTTCTCGCTCTCAGAGAAAATAAATAAAATTAAAAATAAATGAATTTGGGACCAGCAGATGGTGTAAAGGCTTCATTATTGGACTCCCATGTAGTCTACCATGGTTCGAGTCCCGAACCCGGTGGCTTAAACTCATACCGGGCACATGTGCATGCATGCCCAAGATCCCCAGAGGAGAATGGAGGAGAAGGGATTGCGGCATGGCCGTCCCCCCGGGGGGTGATTTCTTCCTTTCTGTCTCTTTGTCTCTCTCTGTCTTTCTGGCGAGTGCATGCGCCCTATAGCAAAAACCTCTCCCCCAAAAAAATAAATAAATAAATTTAGCAATAGGTAAGGGGAGAGGGGGGCAGTGAAAGACCTAAGCAGTCTACACACACATCATACTGATGCAGACTACGTATTAGGGATGGCAGAACAACAAATATTCAACATTTCGATGATTTTTGGTGATGGACAAGTTCAGAGGCCCTTAGCCCAGGATGGCCTTGGTTTCATGAGGTCTATAAACAAACCTTTAACCTTCTTTTTTTTTTTTTTTTAAATAGGTTTTTGCCTTAGGGCATGTGCACTTGCCTGAGAGAAAGAAAGAGAGACAATGAGGGAAATCACCCCCCCCCCCCCGCCCAAGGGGAGATAGATATGCTGCACCTCTTCTCCTCCAATCTCCTCCCAGGACACACACGCACACACACCTCACATGATTTTGAAGCCACCGGGTCCAGGATTCGAACTATGGTTGGCCATGTGGGAGTCCAGCAACATAATCACTATGCCGTCTGCTGGTCCCTCCTGACCTTACCTTTGAAAGCGTATGTGCATTAGGTTTTACATGTCTCAGGGAAGTTTATTCCAATCCCCTTCTCTTACTGAATTCAGGATTGCTACCCTCAGCCTAGTTGTATTAGCTTTAAATACCTTACTGACCAACAGTGAGTTTAAATAGATTTTATAGTTGTGGATCCTTTTGATCAGAAATTAGTTATCTGGAGAGGAGGAAAATGAACAGCATTTTTAAAGAAACTTCCTAAAAGAAAATATGTATAATCTGATTTTCGCTTACCTTGTACGTGTTCCCTATTGACTAGACCGTGATCTAAATTTAGCACACGTGGGTTGCTAAGGTGCCCTGTGTATCTGGCAGGTTCATGTCCATCTGGGGCGCTTCCAGGTCCCCTTCCAGGGGACAGTCGGATGGAAGGATGACAGGAGCAGCACACAGAGTTCCATGCACTGCTTACGTGCAAGAGAGGTAACTATTTCCTCGTGTCCACTGAGAAAACTGAATAGCGGAGTTAAACAATGTGCCTATGGTCATATCTGTCACAGGATGGGCCCAGGATGTCCGTCCTGTTTGGCCTTAAATGCCAGAAGTGCTTTGCACAACACTGCACTTTTACAACCCATGGGAATCTGGACCCTTGACCTTGGGCACGGAGTTACACAAGTTTGGCCAAGACTGGAGAGAGGGCAGCCAACATCCCTGTGAAAGGCAGTGAGTCAGTGGTCCATGGAGCACAGCAAAGCTGCCTGGCCCTTGAAAGGATTCAGAATCTCTCAGCAACATCCTTTTCTAAAGTGTGTTTATAAAGTTTCCACGACCTTAGCCTCACTGAGCTTGAGAGAGAGCTATTTCCAGATCTCTTTGACCTACTGCTTACAAAAAAGAAGCTGCACGCATATCCCATTTTAGTAGGTGTTGTTTTCCTTCCCGGCAATCCTAACGCTCAGCAGATATTAATGAACAGGATGTCTTCCACGGGGAAGGGGAGGACGTGGCTATGGCAACGTTGAACCAAGCAATACACCATGCTTGCTATTGAGGAGCTCAAAAGGCTGATGTGAGCTCGATCCACAGCTGTGACCACCAGGTCCCTGTCACTACCCGGCCCATCCTCATCAGAAGACTCATCTCTGGAAGCTCTAGCCCCCTCACCTGAGGGCCCTTAACAAGACAAACTTGCCACTCATCAGCCAAGAATCTGCGTTAGATTTCTGCATGTATTTAACTCACTATCTTCCGTTCTTTGTCTCCAACATCAAAAACTTTCTCTTCTGTATCTTTTTTCTTCTTAGCTAATGTCCATAAAATTTGAAGTGACAAAGTGATTTCCACTGTAGGATCAAAGTATCAGTCCTCAGAGGCATTTAATTATTATAGCTATGGACTCCTAAAGTATTAAGTAGTTGCAGTCCTAATGGGAGAATTCCAGGTGTGGGGTCTGGTCATTGACAAATCCCCACACCGAACTGCAAAGGCTTACTCACCTGAGCCGCCACACACAGACACGTGTGCATGCACACCCATGTGCTCACTGCACGCTCATTGGTGGCAAACACAGGATACCGCTTACGAATTGAAAGATGTCTGTATCTTCTGTGCTCTTGGGTGACCAAAACAACCTCTTCCCACATCAAAGCTCATTTATTGTCAAGATCATTGTCAAAGCTGCCTTTCCCATTCTCACTTTGGTCTTACATACGCACCAATTTCCAACACCCTTCAAAATTCATCACTGAATTTTCATCACTGTGCTGGCCTCACTGCCTCGTAGTTAAGGGAGCCAGATGGTTGACCAGATGGTCCCAGGTGGTGGACCATGGTTTGAGTTTTGGTCCTAGCAGCTTGACCACACTGAGCATGTGAGCATTCCCCAAATCCTGATAGGATGGAGGAGAAGGGATTTCAGTGTGACCACATCCTCTGGAAGGTGCTTCCTTTCTTTCTGTTTCTCTCTGCTGTGCTCACATGCCCTCTGGAGATTAAAAAAATTAATCACCGAGACCACTCTGAGCCATGCCTCCCTTGCCCTCAGCTCTGCTACCCTATTTCTCCACACCACTCCGATCTACTGCTATCAGATGAGTCCACATTCACTCCCTAACCCAGGATGTCCCTCCAACTGCTGTATCAGAAAGACGGCTACGGTCCTCTTGCTACCCCAGGTGCCCAGCCGTAGGTAACCAGCTCCTGCCCTAGGTTTGCTCTGCCTGAGCGGTAGAAGACTTTACCATATAAGCCACGCCTTTATTCAATCAAAATCAGGAGGGGGGTGGCATTCGTTGTTCTTTGCTGTCTACCCCATTTTCCAGTCTTTGTTTTCTCCTGAGCTTGTCAAAAACCAAGTTGTGACCGATTTCTATAATTATCCCCCTTAAAAGGTCAGCTACAATTTCTCATTTTTGGAACGAGTTGTTAAATTTGTTTCTGACAAACAAAAATGACCCCATTTTGTGCGAAACCACAGGAGTGATCTCGAGGTTTTGCTGTGGTATCTCCCGCTGCTCTCAGCAGCAAGGGTTGATAACGATCAGGACTCACTGTAGAGGCACTTCTGAAAGACATCCGCTCCATCTGACTGCATACCGTGCCACCCAGCCTCCCTGTCTGTTTTTGATGGCTGGTTTCAAATCTCTGTAAAACACACACACACACACACACACACACACACGCACACACACACACACCCCAGACCTCTGTATGCATAAAGAGAATCACGTTCGCTGATCTCAGCAGGCATATGCCTTTGGTTGTTCTCACTTTGCAGATCATGTTTTTTGACTGACTATACTGGCGGAATCAAAGCTGTGTCATGACTAGACCACAAGCCCTCCCTGTGCCCCCCTCTTTCCCTGCCTTGGCTGGGAGTTTTGGGGCTGCCAAACACACACCTCCTCCACCTGTATGGCACCTGGCTCCCAATGCACCCCTGAAAACTAGACCAAGGCGTGCCTACATTGATGCCATCTCTCCCTCCCAGGAAGGTGACACTGTCCCTCAGTACACGTTAGTATCATTAGAAGTCCCAACTGGGGGGGGGGTCTAGACAACAGGAAGAGCTGAATTTTAAAACTGACTTTCCTTCCATCTTCACTTAAAATTGGCAAGGATCCCCTAAAAGGAAACCTATTTGAGAATCTCCTTTCATGAAGGTCACAAAAAATAAAATAAAATAAAAATAAATAAGCATAGGGAGATTACTTAATTTTTTTTTCAGTTTTAATTTTATGTTGCAGGAAAAGTAAGAAAGAAAGAAAAAAAAAAGGCATGGATTGTCTGACCTTCCAGATTACTATACAAGGAGTCTTCAAACAGTTGATGGAAAAATGCAATTATAGTACAAATGTACCTTGTATGTTGAAATCTATGCATAATTTTTTTTCTTCACAATCTGCATCTTTCCATGAACCTTTTGAAGTCCCCTCATACATCTGAGTTCCTGAACAAATGCCACAAATGCTATGACATATACTAAAACCAAGAAAGTTATACTCACCCCGTTTTGAGAGAGTAATTTCCCTCATCATCCAACTCAATTGGCCAGAACTCCAAAGTGTAACCACGCACAGTAATTCTGGGTGAACTGCCTGCCTTTAGCTCCACGGGCTCATGGGACTTGCTGCTTCTGACCCACCTGATGGTGGTTGGCGCTGTCTCATGCACAGGCAGAGAAGAGCAATATTTCAGATAGAAAGGTTCCCCTTCTAGGGCAGTAATGAAATCACGCGAAGTACAAGTTTCTTCTTAGCAAAGTAAAGAGAAAAAAAAAAAGAAAAAAAACATAAAATGACAAAGGTAATCTTTATTTTATTTTATTTGCAACCTGCTAATGCCTTAGGTGAAGAAGCAAGGAGAGTAAGCAAGCCCTGAGAAACCTCATCATCACATTCCTGTGGGTTCTCTCACTTCACTGTCCCCATCGACAACACCAGGAGAACAGAACTTTCAACAGCAACTCTCACAAAAGGTGTTAGACCTTCACCTACCATAGCTAGAAGTCAGAGCTATGCGGTGTCGTCTGTGAAGGAACAGACTACACGTTACAATGCCTTCATAAGGAGAGCCACAGGGGTCACAGTGTGCACCAGAACATCCCCGGCTGGGGAACGTCCATGGAAAAGAAAACAACACCTGGAGACCTGAGAGGTCATGGGTGCATGGCCAGAAGTCTCACCTCCGTGTGCTCAGGGAGGGGGAAGGTACACACACAGCTTAGGGCATACGTAAATGTGTTACCGCTGTCAGTTACCACGTGGATCAGCAAGAACTGATGAGTATCACTGCATCACTTCCCCTTCAGGAGCTCTCGAGCTCCCTCCTTCCTCAGTTGGCCCAGATGCACTCACTCTGGAATGATATGTATGTGACCTTCCTTCCCTCCTTTGACACTTGTGATAGTTGATGTCAGCATTAATGGATCTTGCTCATCTCCTGTCCTCGAGAGACTCCACAGTGCCTTTCAGTTGCATTGTGAGAAAGAGAACCTTTTTATTTTTTTGAGAGAGAGAGATTTTTGCTATAGGGTGTTTGTGCTTGCCACAGAAACAGGGAGAGACAGAAAGCAAGAAATACCACCCACCCTAGGGGATGGCCATGCTGCAATCCTTTCTCCTCCATTCTCAGGATCTTGGGCACACACGCACATGCACCCAGGGTGAGTTTTAAGCCACTGGTTCCGGGATTCAAACCACAGTCAATTTCGTGGGAGTCCAATGATGTAACCATTATGCCAACTGCTGGTCCCAAGAAAGAGAATCTTTGAGTTGAATGGAACATTTCCCTAAGGACATGGGGGGAAAAAATGACCTCTCTATAGTTTGAGTCTCTTTCTCAAAGCAGCAGTCTGGTTTTCATTCATTGTCATTACCACAATATAAAGAGGAAGTGGCTCAAATGGTAGAAGCATCCTTCGAGAACGTGGATGTCAAATCCACCTCAACACACTAGAGTGAGTAAATGGCAACCTTCGTTGGTGGCTGTTACTCAACTTCCACTCTACACTGCAGTGCCTCACACAGATGCAGGTGTGACGTGTATATGTGGGCATTAGTTTGAATCGACACTTCAGGCCGTGCTAAGTCATGAACAGTTATTTCCCTGTGACAGAGGTAATGGAATATGTGCACAAACCCCAGTCTATGCTCTGTGCTGTCTGGATTCTGTCGTCCATCACTGTGTCTGTGAAAGGCAGCCAGGTGGCAGTGGTACAGTCTTTTCACACTCTTACGTACAATCCAGTTGTGCTCCTATTTGACTAGTTATCCATTCTATAAATGGGCAGACACTGGGGACTTGGGTTATTAGACAAATGTCTTTTTGGCCAATCTCAAAAATATTTCTATAAACACGCACACTGTGTTTTGATGGAGAAATACCCTTATTCCTCTTTAGTCATCATTTGAAGAAATCTAATGTGGATAAAAACCCTCTGGGGGTGGGTAGTTGGCAGTTGAAAGTCCACACTCCACAGGCAGCTGATAGCTTCAGAAATTTAATCTTTTTTTTTTCCTTTTTTTGTGGGGGGGAGAGGTTTTTGCTATAGGGCGCGTGTGCTCACCAGAAAGACAGAGAAAGACAGAGAGACAGAAAGTGAGAAATCACCCCCCGGGGGGATGGCCATGGTGCAATCCCTTCTCCTCCATTCTCCTCTCGAGATCTTGGGCACACATGCACACGCACCTAGCGTGAATTTAAGCCACCGGGTCCAGGACTTAAACCATGGTTGGCTACATGGGAGTTCAGCGACATAGCCATTACACTAATTGCTGCTCCCGGAAATCTAATCTTATGGTTAACATTAGAGGCTTGTTTTAGTATAATACTTGCTAGAAAAGGGTCTTGATTGGAGAACTGAGTGCAGTTCAAAGTGCTAGAACAGGCACCCCCATTCATCCATAAATGAATGTGATGTGAGAACTCAGCCTGGTCAAGAACTCATACCCTTTGCAAGAGAGTTTATGCTTGGAATGGCCTTGAGTTTGGACAAAGATCGGGTGTCCCTATCTTCAATGAGATGAAATGACTTCTCCATGCAGACTATTGTCTGTCTGACTAGAGTGAACCATTCACAAAAGGTGCTCTCTAAGTACCTAAAAGGACAGAGCTGGGACCCTTGTGACCTTACACCACAAGCTGTTTTTGTACATGTTTCCAAGCAAGGCATTAGCGAGTGTTTGTAGAACGTAGGACCCAGGACACACATTTGCTTGCATCTGTCTTTTTCACTCAGTAGTTTCTGGCAGATCATTCCCTATTGGGAAGAAATCTACCTCATTCCCTTAACATTTGGGTGGTATTATATTCTAAGTGTGTTAACAATACGTGGATCCATTTAAGTGGAGGTACCCCAAGATTGGACCTGTATTAGTTGACAGTATCAATAGCTTAATTCTGCTCTCTCTTCAGCAGTAATTCTCAAAGTAGGAGATACGGGCGCATGTGTTTCCCTGTCCTAGATAATAGATCAAAGCAGATTAAATATTTATGCTCTCACTGTCATCTTCCAATCCTAAGAAAAACCTTGCTATGCAATCCTGGAGCTCTTCTTCAAAGAATCAGGCCTCAGAATTCTTCTCAATAAAACACCTCAAGCAATCACCACTCATAAGCTAACACTGGTAGGCAATGTTTTTTATGAAGCCGACTCAGGCTTCCTAGTCAGTCAGTTATTCTTTTGTATCATCCTTCTAACTTGAATTGTTTTTTTGAGATCTGTAAGGCCCTTTCTATTTACTTTCCCTGTTCTTACCTAAGTAATGAGATGAGTCTTTGTTTTCCTCTCAGGATGGAGAGTGGGTAAAACTTTTCAAATCCCAATAATAAAGATGATTGTTTCCTCTTTTTTATTTAAAGAGAGTTTTTTTGTTTGTTTGTTTTTTTTTTTTTTTTGTTTGTTTTGCTTCAGGGCACATGCATTCTCCATCGGGACAGAGAGAAAGTGAGAGATCATCCTCCAGGGGGAATGGCCACACTGCAATCCCTTCTCCATCCTCCTGCACACACATGTGCTTGTCATTGGTTTCAAGCTGCTGGGTCTGGGACTTGAACTACAGTTGGCCATGGACGAGTCCAACACCCCAACCACTATGCCACCTGCTGGCCTGTTCCTCTTCTGTTTTAAATAACGTAAAGCAAATGCTCATCTTAGACAATATAATTGATTTCAAGATGAAAGCTTTTATTTTCCATCCCCTCTCAGCATTAACTCAGGGTTGAATCTTCTTATTCATTTACAAGTTGTGCATCTTTGATACCTGATCCCATTCTCATGAATCTTTCATTCTCTGTGGCTGAAATACGAAATGGTTGGCAACTTTCTGACGTAAAAAGTTAAATTAGTAATTTTAATAAGGTCAACACTCTCAGTAGCCAGCTGCACACTAAAAGAAACAACAAATACCTCTTGCTATTTCCTACAGATTACTAATGAATTACTTTTGTAAATAATTATAATCACTTACCTGAGCTCCTTATAAACAGAAGAATCCAAAGGGTCAAGAGCCATTCTCTGTGATGCATGTTTAGAATTCTGCTCCAAATGGATTTTCTGGAAAACAGAATAAGACAGGTTCAGCCAAAGCTTTCAAACGGACCTGTTTTATGAATGAGTTTTTAAGAACTCTTTTCGCACACTGATTTTTCAAACCACAGCCCAGCAGATTTTCATATCCCTTAATAAAGTCATCAATTTTCAGAATTTTCTGCTATATAGAATTAATAAAATTTCAAGGTTACGGGACCAGCAGTTGGCTTAATGGCTATGTCACTGAACTCCCGTGTAGTCGACTGAGGTTTGAGTCCCAGACCCAGTGGCTTAAACTCATGCTGGGTGTGTGTGCGTGCATGTCTAAGATCCTGAGAGGAGAATGGAGGAGAAAGGATTGCAGTGTGGCCATCCCTCTGGGGGGGGGGGGGGTGATTTCTCACTTTCTGTCTCTCTGTCTCTCTCTTTCTGGTGAACGCATGTGCCCTATAGCAAAAAACCTCTCCAAAAATAGTTTTTTTTTTTTTGCAGGGTTGTGAGTTTCAGCTTTGGGAAAACATCCTTAATAATGCAATTTTTTAAATATAAAAGAACTTGATGAATTTTAGGCCTAGTCTACTAAATCCTGCCTCCAATGCCAAAGTTATGGCCAACAATTTTTCTAGAAACTCTATTCTTAACAGTTTGTGACATACCGAGCTATGTATGGTAATTCTACTCAGTATGTGTGTGTGTGTGTATGTGTGTGTGTGCATGTGTGTATTTTTCACATCAAAATGCTCACTATGATTTGTAATTAGATCTTAATTTGTGGGTTGAATTTTTTTTTTTTTTTGAAAAGTTTTTCCTTAGGGAGAACACGCTCGCCTGAGAGAGAGACAGACACAGTGAGAGGGAAATGAGAAACCACTCCCCAGGGGGGATGGCCATGCCCAATCCCTTCTCCTCTATCCTCCTCCCAGGACCTTGGGCACTCATGCACATTTGCCCAGCATGAGTTTCAAGCCACTGAGTCTGAGACTTGAAGTGCAGTCAGCCATGTGGGAGTCCAGCAACATAACCTCTACACCATCAGCTGGTCCCAAGTGGGCTGAATGTTTTAAAAATCCATCCTCCTTATTCAGTTATAAGTTTTATAAGTGTGGGAACTAAGTTATTTTGCTCATCACTATATTGCTAAAATCCAGCATCGTGCCTAGCCCACAGTAAGCATTCATTAATATCTGTCATTGAAGAATAGGTATGTGGGCCAGGTGGTGGTACAGTGGTATTGCAACTGGACTCACATGGGAAAGGTCCTGAGTTCATATCCCAGCCCCTCTCTGAGTACAGTGGGCACAAGTGTACATGCCTAAGATCCAGGCCAACTGAGACTACAGATAGAGTGTGTACTGAAGACCCTGTTGGGTTGCCTGTCCCACTCTCTCTCTCTTTCTCTCACTCACTCTCTCTGATTCTGCCCCCTCTCTCATGAGAGAAATAAAAAACAAAACGGGAGATTCTTTAAAAATCCATAATAGGTGTGTGTATGCACTTACATGTGTCTGTACTCACATCCCCATTGTGTTTATTTTAGAGAAATGGGAAACAAAGTGGCACTTTCCTACACTGAGGTCTCTCCTTTACACTGAGTTACAGTGGAACTAACACTGGCATTGAACTTCGATGCTACCACACCCAGTCTTTGCCCTTCTGATTACAACCTTAGAGAGCAGAGGGGAGAATGAATCCTTTTAGGTGGAGACCATTCATCGGATCCAAGTACTTCATAAATGATGGCGGATTCCTTGTTTACCACACACCTAGCTGCTCAAAACCCATTGTATGCAGTCACCAGGTGGAGGCAGTATGGCATGATGGAAAGAACTTGGCTTTAGGAATACTCAGACCTAGTCTGGCATTCCAGTGTGACCCCTGACGATTCACTTACAAGGCTCAGAGCCTATACACCCATTGCCAAAATGGACGTGATGAGAAGACCCACTTCCAGAATTCCTGAGCGGCTAAGCCATCTAAAAGGCAGGGAGATTTCCTGAGGCATGGTTGCCTGTCAGTCCAGTACAATTCCCCTCTTACCACTACCAGCTGCCATCCCGATAGAAAGACTGTTAAGGCACGAATCCCAAATAGAGTTTAATGGCTAACCATGTACAGCAATCCTCATGAAGTACATCACCGAATATTTGGTGGAATTTCCAAGAGACAATAATCAATAATCTAAAGACCAAAGAGATAAGTAGGGCTGGAAAGTACCATAATCAAATTAGAACCATTCTATGGTTTGAAACCTCCTCCACTTCCCCACCCACATTTTATTATTAAGATTTTCTATTCTTTTATCTTGGGTAGAATGAAAAATGTTCTTTCCTTTATTGTTACTCCTCTAGTTAAGGTTGACCTGACTTTGTAAAAGGCACCACTTTTTTAAAAATTTTTTTTTTATTTCAAAGTCCAACCAAAGGATAAAACTATTGTGAGGTTATTCAACATATTGATGAGTTAATGCTTGAATTTTGATATGAAACATGTTAAGACCCCAGGATACCCCAGGATATTCACACAGATCTCTGTGTAGATGCGGAAGTGCGTATATAAAATGTTTGCTGTGCTGTGTGCGAATTTAAGAGATTAAGATTTTATGAAATAATGAATTCATGGTCAGAAAAAGAGTTCTTCTCAGAAATGTCACACATACCCTAGCAAGTATTAACAAAATAGATGTAGGAGAATATGTATTTCTTATCTATAGAAAATTCTGAGTAATTTGTTAGTGCTATGCTTGATCTCGAAACTATTTTATCTTTTCATAACTTTAAAACTTCTTCCTTCTTCTACACATTGTTCTTATTTCTAAAGCAGTATATGTCCAATGTAGGACTTTTACAAAATCAAGATTGAGAAGGGAAAAAATTCAACATGCATAATGTTTTAGCATGTTTTCGCTTACATCCTTTTCTATATATTTTCCAATAATTAAGATGATGTTTACATAATTTCATATCCTGCCTTTCCAGCTAATACCATATAAAGCATCGTCCTGCTTTGTACAGTATAAATTATATACTCTTTGTGGACACTGTTTGAATTGCTCCCTCATACCCCTTCTTATGGCTGTATTATCATTTACAGGATATATTATCAAGTAACCCGATGACCGTCTTCACACGCAAGACGGTCGAGCTCAGTGTCTCAGAGCACGGCCTGTGGGGCCAGCCTGACTCTTTACCAGCTGAGCGACCTTAGGAAAGTCACATTCTCTCTCTGTGCCTCGATTTCTTTCTCCGTAGAAGGGAGATGATTGCATGAGCTACTATTGCAGAGTGTCTGGTGAATAATAAATACCACCTGCATGAGACCAGCAGTTGGCATAACGGCTATGTCTCTGGACTCCCACATATTCAACCGTGGTTTGAGTCCCGGTGGCTTAAACTCATGCCAGGCACATGTGCATGCATGCCCAAGATCTCGAGAGGAGAACAGAGAAGGGATTGTGGTGTGGCCATCCCCCCTGGGGGGGGGGTGGTTTCTCGCTTTCTGTCTCTCTGTCTTTCTGGCGAAGACATGTGCCCTATAGCAAAAACCTCTCCAAAAAAAAAAAAACCCTGAATGTCAACAATTATTATTTGTCTACATTTCTTATTATCTTCTTGATGCTACTACATGGCAGTACAAAACAATGAGTCAAATAATACACTTTAAACATGAGAAATGTATACTGCCCAAGTGCATTCCAGAAATGTTGCAATATTTCATACTCTCTCACACAGTAACACAAGATAGTATCCCTCTACCACACCCAGGAAAGCAAGGAGCATTCTCATTTTAAAAAATATAATTGGGTAATATAAACAGAAAAAAAATAGTATCTTTTTTTAAATCTGCATTTCTTTTGGGATCATTGAGGCAAATATTAATCATGTATTATTAATTTTATTTCCACAAAATAAAATAGCTCATTTATTGAATCATCTCTTGTCTTTTGTGCAGTTCTCAGATGTTTAATGTTTTATCCAAACTGCTTAGTTTCCATTGAATTCCTCTTTTGATGTGTCAACATATAAAAGACATTGAATTGATGCAGCCAAACAGGTCATTCCTTTGCATTCCCCCTTGATATTTTCTTTCTTTTTCTTTCTTTCTTTTTTATTTTTCTATAGGGTGTGTGTCTCATTGGAGAGACAGAGAGAGAGAAAGCAAGAAATCACTCCCTGGGGGAATGGTCACACTGCATTCTCCTCTCAGGATCTTAGGCATGTACACACACGAGCCCAGCATGAATTTTAAGCCATCGGGTTCAGGATTCGAACTGCAGTTGACTACTTAGGAGTCCAGCAACATAACCAATACCGCATCTGCTGGTCCCTCTGCTTACTTTTTAAGTTGAACAGTCCCTTCTCCCAGTGGTCAAATAAATGCTTATCTGTATTGATTTTTTTATTATTATTATTATTTATGACTTAGTTTTGCCTTTTGCTTTTTTTTTAATTTTTTTCATCCACTAACAATTTTCTTAATAAAGAGTCTGACTAGACTTACTTTTCTCAAACAGCTACTAACTACTTTTCTATCATTAGTTAAATAAAGCTCATCTTTTCTTTGCAGTCGTTGGTACTAGGTTAGAATGCACGGGTCCTCTCTGACCTATCTGGAAACTTTAGCACTGCACACTTGCCCAAGTGCAAACACACGCACACACACACACACATGCACACCTCTCCGCTCTTCCACCTTGCCTTGTTTTTCTGTCCATACTTTTTATCACTAATGGACATATTTTTACTTTACATCTGCTTGCTGATTTATTTATTATTTATTATTTGCTGATGAATGAACAGATTAAAGAGCTCGTCTGATCATTGGCACAGCTGTATAATCTTCTACTTTGAAAATGTCTTTCCAATCATGACATGTTGCACACTGTACCAATGAACACGAATTCTAGGGCACTAGTTCTCATACAGAGTGGGGAAAAAACAGTGGTGCTTAGGTCCTGCCAGCCATCTGCAGGTGGTCCTGAGCCCCCTGAGTGCTCAGAACTGCCAATCTAGAGGGTCCTGATGGACAGCGTTGGAGAGAGCCACTGACCTGGGGCGCTCGCTATTACTTCAAAAGTGAGCCTAAACCTTAAATATGCATATGTGAGCCAGCCCCATGGCCTAGCAGTTAAGGGAACTGGATCCCGCATGGCCAACAACAGTTTGAATCCTGGCCCTGGCAGTTTGAAAAACACACCAGGCACATGTGCATATATGGCTAAACTCTTGATAGAATAAAGAAATGGAGAAGGGTTTGCAGTCTGACCAAAGCCCACTGAGGGATGCTCTCTCTCTCTCTGCCTCTCTCCCTCGTCTCTCTCCCTCTGTCTCTCTCTGGGGATCACAAGTACCCTCTAGCAATTTAAAAAATCCATACATTTAATTAGTTAGGATACAGTAAATATATGCATGGGTGGGTTTGTACATGCATGTATACACACCCATAAAGAATACTTGCAGACCAGCAGGTAGTATGGTGGTTAAGGCTCTGGATCCCACATAGCAGTCTAAGCCATCAGAGTTCTGAGCCCAGAGGCTTGAAAAATCATGCCAGACACGTGTCCATGTATGTCCAAAATTCCAAGAAGAGAACAGAGGAGAAGAGATTGTGGTGTGGCTATCCCCTCCTGGGGGGTGATTTTTCACTTTCCATCTCTCTCTCCGTCTGTCATTCTCCAGTGAGCACAAGACCCTATAGCAACAAAGAAAAAAGAAAAAGTTGCAAACTTTTCTAAATCACCCAATGGCATGAAGTTTTCTTAAAATGAAAAAAAATGTTGCCTTCCTCAAATTATGTGACCGACAGTGAAGGTCAAATGCGGGCTGACCACTCTCTTCCAGTCAAGGCCAGACTCTTCTAGATTGTCCAAAGTGCCATCGTCTGAGCACCTGGTTCCACCCAGCTGCTTTCATTCACAGATCCCACCCTGGAAAACAGACCATTCTCCAAGAACAGTAATTCATAAAAGCCGGGAGGTGTTAGGCCACTTTCAAACTCTCTTAGAAGCCCAGCCAGTATTAATAGTTACAATGACTCACATGGCAACAAATGCCAATGCCCTTGCTATAAACCATTCATTAGCAAAACACATGATTGAGTACTTCCTAAGATATGCCTCCTTGATGAGAATGCTAACGCCAGTTGGGGACCAGCATGTGGCCTTGTGGTTAAGGGGCTGGACACTCCCACATGGCTGGCCACAGTTCAAGTCCTAGACCTGGTGGCTTGCTTTCTCACTTTCTCTCTCTCCCTGTGTCTCTCTGGTCAAGTGAAAATAAAATGAATCAATAAATAAAATTAAATAAATAATTTTTTAAAAAAAAAAAGAATGATAACACCAATGACTTTTACGATGTAATTTTTTCCTCTGCAGTTTTCTGTGCATAAGTGCTTTATTCAGCCTGTACAATGATAAAACATGAAATGCAAAGAAGAAAAAAACTGATCTTGGATGTTTCACACACAGACACATACACTTCCACTCTAAGGAAAGCAGAATTTGTGTAGAATTTGGTTTTCCATCTGTAAGGCCAGAAATCACAGCCACTTCAAGGTCCTTGTCACATAAGTGTGTGCTCATCACCCTCGGGCTTTCCCCCAGGTCAGCCAGCCCGTGTGTCAGTCCTGCCACGTGTCCTGCCTCCAGGCTCCGAGAGGTCCTTGCAGATGCACCTGGTGGCTCAAGGAAGCTCTCCACTGCCTGCACCAAACGGTACCTGCCTCGCCCACGCCCTCCAACAAAGCGTTTCCCTCTCCTGTACCACTGCTCTGCCCACGTGCAATCCCTGCTTCCACTGGGTACCTGGGCCAGGTCCTCTCAGTCTTTTATGTACATTGGCACTGAGGACTGGTCCATGCTGTCCCCAGAACCACACAAACCGGATTCTCCAAACGTACCTTCCCAGGCCTTCGAAGGCCCTAGAGTCAAGACGTGTGTCCCAGAACCCAGCACCGTGTGTGCCCAGAATGGAAGTTTGTGGACACCCCAGAATGGAACCCGGCAAGTCTGTGAAATTAATTCACTAATCTTGGGTTTTTATGTCTGTCCAAGAACGGTGATGAAGCTTACTAGGAATTCTGTCTTTTGGAGGAACTTCAGATTAAGACAAGTCAGAGCTTTTGACATCAGAAGTTGGGTATGGGATCTACTTAGAGCTGGATGCCCTGGGAAAAATGACAGAACCTCTCTGTGCTCTGATTCCCTCCCTTTTATTAAGCATAGGATTAGTGCCTCCTTCATCCGGCCCTTAGATGAAGCACGTGAAAATCATGCATCCCAACGTGCTCTGCTTCGCCAGACACACAGTGAGTGCTTAGTGAGTGGCAGCTGCGGCTCTCACTCACTTGGGCTGTCCTCCCTTTCCAGAGAACGCGGCATGCTTCCACCCCACGACGCACTAACAGGGGCAGGAGCAAGGCGCCCAGGCCGTCTCAACCTTTATCACGGATTTGCGCAGAAGATCCATACGCATAATGAACTGATCTGTTTTCAGTGTCTACCCCCGGGCTCAGAGGGCGGAGGGGCGCAGGTGGCGACAGCGCCTGTCCTTACCTTCCTTCCTTCGGAGGGACGTCCCGAGCAGGGGCTGTGGCGGGGCGGCCGTCGTCCTTCCTAGCAGGTAGCGACTGCAGAGGAACAGTTCAGCTTGGAACGCAGGGGAGAGGCAACGATCCGGGCTCCTGACGACGGTGGGCGGGAAGGAGAGGCTCTGCGAGGTGTGGGGTGACTGGAGATAAGGCAGCGGGTGGGGCGGGAACTCGGTCAGAAGAAAGAACGAGCGTCCTGCAGTCCCTGGTTGCGAAACCCAGCAAGTGCAGGCTGCAGGTGCAGGTGTGGCAGGTGTGGCAGGTGTGGCAGGTGTGGCAGGTGTGGCAGGTGTCGCTGCGGCTGGTCCGGAGTGCTCCTGGTCTGGGCACTGGAGGCTCCGGGGTGTGCCGCTCGGTCTCGGGGTGCTTGTAGAGGGCTTCCTTTATCGGAGTGTTCCTGGCAGCCGGGTAGCCCCGTGGTCTGGGGTGCGCCGCGTGCTCCGAGAAGTGTGCCAGGTCCGGGCTCCCAAGAAGGCGGCCCGTCAGCGAATTCCGGGAGCTGGAATCCGGGGCGCTACCCGGCGCCGACGGAAAACCCCGGCCTTGACCTTGGCCTTGGCCTTGCCCGGCGGCGCAGCGCCTCGGCCCCCAGCGTGGGGACCTCCTTCCCCAGCGGCTTGGCACAGGGCCGGGGGAACTCCCAGGCGGTGTCCCGGGGCGGTGTCCCCGACGGTGGCTGTGCGACCTGCGGGACCTGCAGGTGGCGCGCTAATGCGGCTGTACGCACCGTTCAGGCCGCGGGGGGCCACGCAGCGGTGCGGCAGCGGAGGGCGGACACCTGCCTTGGCGGAGGCGGCTCGCGTGGGGGGCACGGGCAGGACGCCAGCCCAGCCAGGCCGGGTCTCAAGGACACCGCGGCTCCCGCGAAGCCAAGACCGGGTGCGGGCCTGCGTGTCTCAGGTGCTCAGGTCTGGCCCAGGCTGCCTGCCGGGGCCTAGCTACTGAGGGCTTCACTACTGGGAGGCAGAGAGGAAGCAGAGTCCGAGGATGACACTTTAAAGTGCTTAAAAGAAAAGGTGGTCAGAGAATGCCTGCTTCTAGATTTTTATAGTGTGGGAGAACCGTTTTCAAAGAAAAATGAAGAGCGAAAGCCACAGAGGACAGGAAGAGGTTTAATAAGGTAGCGATGTTCATTCATCTCACCCAATCAAAATAACTCACCATACAGCTATGGAAAAAACAGGTAGTTGTCTTAACTAAAGAAAAACAAAAACAAAAACAAAAAAGCCTAACAAAATTCAGTTATCTGGATTAATAACACTAAGAAAAGAGTGAAAAGGAATATTGTTTCTTTATCTGATAAAGAACATCTACAGGAAAGAAATCTACAGGCAACTTTGTAATTAACAAAGACATATTGCTTTTCCTAAGATTGGTAACAAGTCAACTAAGTGCTTTTACAATAAGTGAAGAAATGAAAATAGGCATGAAGTTTGGAAAGGAAGAAGAAAACCACTGATTTTGACATAGGGCGTGACTGGGATCAATCACCTTTGAAATCTCAAAAAAAAAAAAAAAAAAAAAAAGACTGGGGCCAACAGATGGCATAGTGGTAAAGGCACTGACACCCACATGGCCCAGCACAGACCTAGCAGCTTGACAATCACACTGTGCACCTGTGCGTGTGCAAATCCCAGGAGGAGAATGGAGGAGAAAGGACTTGGGTGTGGCTATCCCTCCTGGAGGGTGATTTCTCACTTCCCCTCTCACTCGCTCCAGCAAGCTCCTGCTCTCTATGGCAAAACGTTAAGAGAGAGAAAATAAAGAAAAAGAAAGGAAGAAAGAAAGAGAGAGAGGCAGAAAGAAAGAAAAAGAAGGAAAGAGAAAGAGAGAAAGAAAGAAAGAAAGAAAGAAAGAAAGAAAGAAAGAAAGAAAGAAAGAAAGAGGGAGAGAGAAAGAAAGAAAGAAGGAAAGGAAGAAGGAAAGAAGGAAAGGAAGGAAGGGAGGGAGGGAGGGAGGAAAAAGGAAAGAAAGAGAAAGAAAATTCTGGAAATACTGAGTTTAGCAAGGTAAGTGCACAAAAAACAAGTTAATACACAAAGAACAATTGTAATTCTATATAACAGTGATGGAAATTAGAAAATCAAGTTTCTTAAAAATCTCATTTTATAATAGCATTAAAATATCAAAGTATGAATTCTTTGGAAGGTATATGAGATATCTACTATGACAACTACAAAATACTATTGAAAGAAATGAAAGTCCCCTTGCAAATGAAAAAGATATACCATATATGGGTTGAGGGGGGGTTTCATTATTGTTAACATAGCTATCCTCTGCAAAGTGTAGAGTTTATAGAATATATATATACACACACATATATATGTATATACCCTCCCTTCCTTCCTTCCTTCCTTCCTTCCTTCCTTCCTTCCTTCCTTCCTTTCCTTCTTTCCTTCTTCCTTTCCTTCTTTCTTTCTCTCTCTTTCTTTCTTTCTTTCTTTCTTTCTTTCTTTCTTTCTTTCTTTCTCTTTCCTTTTTCTTTCTTTCTGTGTGTATATATATATATACACATATACATCTATAAACACAATCCCAATCCAAGTCCCAGGGGAATTTACAAAGAAACTGAGAAACTAACTGAATGTTTCTAACATGTATATGAAAATGCAGAGAATCTAGAATTGTCAGAATTATCTTTTTTTTTACTAACTGAATGTTTCTAACATGTATATGAAAATGCAGAGAATCTAGAATTGTCAGAATTATCTTTTTTTTTTTTTTGGAGAGGTTCTTGTTATAGGGCGTGTGTGCTCACCAGACAGAGAGAGACAGAGAGACAGAAAGCGAGAAACCACCCCCCGGGGGGGATGGCCACTCCGCAATCCCTTCTCCTCCGTTCTCCTCTTGGGATCTTGGGCACGCACGCACATACGCCCGGCATGAGTTTTAAGTCACCGAGTTCGGGACACGAACCACGATCGACTACGTGGGAGTCCAGCGACATAGCCATTACGCTAACTGCTGGTCCCTGTCAGAATTATCTTAAAAAAGAAGAAGGAAGGTAGAGGACTTAAACTGACTTGAAGGTTCACAAACAGACAATACTAATCATGATGATGTGATGTTTGAATAAATATATAAATGGCAGATAATAGTAAAGTAACTGTAGACCCATACACAGTGAATGAATTTTTTAAAGTTTATTTCTTCCATGAGCAGGGGAGAGAGAGAGATGAACATTCAACAGGGTCCTGGCACCGTGACCAACCCAGCTCCTGAGCATGGGCACAAATGTCCCCCCGAGGGTACTCTGAGAAGTTCACAGACTAGAACTGGGAACCCTCCTATGTGGGATTACCTCACAGAGTGCTGCATTTTACTGCTCTACCAGTGAAATGGCCCCGATTTATCTGGTAAGGTTATCTATGTTACTCAGGTAGAAGAAGCGATGGAAACACCCTTAACATCTTGTCACAGCAACAAGATTCACTGTTACACATGTCTAGCTGTCTAGCTTGGACATGTGCACATGTACCGGCATGTTTTCAGACCATTGCATAGAGTCAAACCCACAGCCAGCCACGAGACTTCGGCACTGCGGTTCAGTTTGCTAACAACGGCACCGCAAGGCTGGGCAGCAGTCACGGATTTGTGATCAAGGCGCCATGACAATTTAATGTGGAAAGAACACTCTTTCATAAATGTTGCTGGAACAGCAATCTCTATGAAAAAATAAATTAATAGACTTTGACTTTTACATTATTCTGTAAACAATGACTAATTCATAAATGGCCATAGGTCCAAATATAAAAGTTGAAGCCTTATATATTTCATAAAAATAATAGGAGACTATCTCCATTACTTTGAAGTAAGCAATACAGATATGTTCATGAGAATGAATAAGACACAAAATACTTAAGAATATATACTTATGTCTATTCTTAGGACACAAGAAAACACTAACCATTTAAGACAAATTGATAAATGTCATCAAAATTAAAAAGTCTACTCATCGATGTCACTACTTTAAAAAAAATGAATAGGTAAGCCTGAAAAAAATCTCACCGTACATCCTTCTGGCAAAGAACTTGTATTGACAACATATTACGAATTTTTTGCACATCAGCATATATAAAACGTACACAATCTAAATAGGGCAAGAGATTTTACCTTCACTGAAAAAGATCCATCAATAAAAATGAGAAATCTCAACATTATGAATTATGAGGGGAGGACAAATTAAAACCACAGTTACTACCAACTGATTTGACACCTAATAAAATGACTGAAATATAAAGAAATCTGAGAATGCTAAACACTGGTGAAATTTTGAAGCAATAAAACTCTTCTGTATAACTATCGAGAGCATAAAATGGTACAATTACTTTGCAAAACAATTAGTCAGTGTCTTGAGAAGTGACACATACCTGAAGTATTTTACTCCTAAGTATTTACACAGAGCAAGGAAAAATGTATGTTACCAAGGAAGTCCACAGAAGTCATATTCGTAATATCCACACACAGGAAACAGTCCATAGGCCCATCCACAGGAAGACGGGTGAACAAGATGATATATGCATACTTGACTCAACTTAAAATAAGCCTTTTGTTTTTATAATTCACAGGCATCTTCACCACAATTGTGTGGTAGACACCCAAAGTTTTGATGGAATTCATTTATTCGTATAGTAATAATAATAATAATAATAATAATAATAAGACAACAGCTAAATTTGAATTTCAGATCAATGCCAGATGAAATTTTATTCTGAAATCAACTTTAACTGGTTTTCTGTATGTTATCTGGCAACCCAACTGAGAGTGCAAATTAAAACTTTCAGTTTGATGGTCAGAATATATATTATTGATGAAGAGTGAGGAGAAAAAGATTGAGAAAGAGACAGGAAAGTGATTTAGTGAAAAAGTCTTATGTGACAGGACCAGCAAATGGCATAATAGTTGTATCTCTGGACTCCCACGTGGCCTACCATGGTTTGAGTCTTGGACCCAGTGGCTTCAAAACACACGCCGGGTGCATGTGCATGTGTGCCCAAATTCCCAAGAGGAGAATAGAGAAGGAATTGTGGTGTGCCCTCCACCCCCAGGGGGTGATTTCTCTGTCTCTCTATCTCTCTGTCTCTCTGATGATTGCATGTGCCTAATAGCACTAGTCTCCCTTAAAAAAGTTTTAAAAGATCCAATGTGACAACGGAGAAAGACTAGCAAAAGGGGGAGAGGCCACAGAGTTGAAGTAGGAGGGATTGAGGATAAAAATTTCTGGGCATTTCACATCCACGCGAAATAGGAAAAATAGGAGTAAAGTCACTAGATGAAACCTGATCTCCGAATGCCCTTGACATTCCTACTCCTCAGGCCTCAACCTCCTAGTCCGGTCCGGACACTAATCTGGCCAGGAGGACTCAGCAGATCTAGGAACTGAGGCGGGTTAGTCCATCAAAGCCAGCATTAATTCCCCAAGGCATTCAAGGCCATTAAACTCGATGTCTTTCTGGGGAATTTGCTGGGCACGGGCATTTGGTACCTCACGTGCTTCCAGAATTTGGAATTCAGGGACCGTTTGTTGGCGGCGTGGTCGTCCTTCCATTTGATGGTACCTTGCACCTTCATGACGTGCTTGAGGGAATCCTGCAGCTCCTCCACCTGCAGTCCTCCTGGCTGGCTGGGGTCCCGCACTTCAATGAGAATCACCTTGGCGTCGTTCCGGATGAGAGCGTTGTGCAGCGCGACCCCCTGCTCATAGGCAAAGTCTTCGCAGTGCACGATCTGGGGTGTCAGGATGAAGATGTGTCGCCTGCTCTTTCGTATGCTGCTCTCCACCGCGGTGGCTGCGTCTAGTCATAAAGGAAACGGATCAGGATTTTCTACCACTTGTTTTCCAAGTCTAATGCTGTGACAATAAATGTCCTGAACTTTTTTTTAAGGTTTTTGCCATAGGGCACTCACACTCAGAGCAGAAAGAAAGAGAGAGGAAAAGTGAAAAATCATCCTCCACCTCAGGAGATGGCCACACACATGCACCTTTGCATGATTTTCAAGCCACTGGGTCCTGGATTCCAACTTTGGTCAGCCATGTGCGAATCCGGTGCCTTAAGCACCACACTGGGCCCAATATCCTGAACATTAAAGAACAGTCTTACAATCTGGGATATAATTTAGCACTTACCAAGTCACATATTCAGAGAATGGAAATGTACTTGCAGGAGAACCTGTCCTGCACTTCTTATCCTTTGAGAATATAAGTTATGACATTATGTCTGCTATCTTTTCTTCCCAGCCGGACCAGTCTTAAATAAAACAGAGCCCTTGGGGCCAGAAGGTGGCATTGTGGTTAAGGTACTTGACTCCCATATGGTCGACTGCGGTTCAAGTCCCAGACCCGGTGGCTTGAATATCACATCAGTTACATGTGAATACCCAAAATCTCAGGTGGAGAATGGAAGAGAAGGGATTAAGGCATGGCCATCCCCCCTTTCTGGGGGTGTGGTTCTCACTCTCTTTGTCATTGTCTCTCACTGTCCTCTGTCTCTGTCCAGCAAGCACACGTGCCTTGCCGGGACCTGCTCGGCTGAACACGTTTTTCTGAGTGGGGGAGGCTGTGGATTAGAAATAAATGCAATAACAAACATACAAAGACATGCAAGTATAGAACAGCGAGGCTCATCAGTGGGCTCAGCTGCTCTGATGGAGAAGTTGCAACCACTGGCCTCAGGTTTATTCTTTTAAAGGGCAGAAAATGAGGTAAGAGGAAGTAGAATGAAGAGAGAAAGGGGGGAGAGGAAATGGAAGGCAAAGCCAGTTGGTTTTGGATGTAAATCGTCTGAAGGTGTGAAAACAACTGGCACCTTATAATTTCTCTGATCTTTCTGGGGGAGAATCTGATAAACGCTGTAGCTTCCTTTAGCCTCACTGCCCTGCAGTATCCCATATCTGGTATCAACAACAACAGGAAGATAAGGGGTGACAACAGGCAGATAGCGTTTTCATGTGTAAATACTCTCAATAGCCATTGCAGGAGTGACTCAGGGAAGCACATTCTGCCTGTGTCTAAAGGTCACATGTCTTCTCAAGTTGCCCGATTGATCTCTACAGTGCCCCATGGCAAAAACTTTAAAAAAAAAATCCATTTTAATAGTTAAATGGAAATGTAGAGGTATTTAATCTGTCATTTCAAGGAAGACTTAGGGTTCAAGCTCATTAGAATGATTATTAGAATATCATCTTTTTGGTATATTCCCATATATGTTTTAAAAGGGCTTAACATTTTAACTCAATGCTGAAGTATGCAAGCGTAGGAAGCTTTGCCCCTCTGAACTGGCTAGTGTCTAGAGAAGGTCTGGGCTTACGTCACCCCTCAATAATCTCTGTTGTAGGAACTTATTTGATCCAGGCTAGGAAAGTCTTAAGAAAGACTGGATCTCCTTTCCAAGACAGTTTTCAGAGAGCATCAACTTCAGGGTGACTCCAATTAGCTCTGAGTGGACTTAGAAAGAATGTGTGAAACTCCCAGTTCTCGATACAGGAGGGAAAAATGTTAAGGAAACATGATCGTGAACAAAATACCTCAAGATAATTTTACAGAGAAGTAGCTAAAATCATGCCATCACAGGAGGAAGGCCAAGTGTGTAGTGATACTCCAATGTGGAGGAACACAGCTGCCCTGCAACCCCACCTGGAGGATAGAGATGTGCCCCGCCTTCTGACCCCTTCCACCCCCGCCTTTGAGTGTCTCTCATTGGCCAAAATTGGGCTGGAGCAGAAGGGGGGGCACTGGTGGGTTCTACAGTGATCAGCTCCATAGGGCCACTGGATGGAGGAGGGTGTGGAGCGCCCTTGAAGGGACAAATGGAAGATAGCTAGCATGAAAACAAACACACTGCACTGGTCGTCATGAACTCTTTAAAGAAAGAGTGAAATTTAATACTGCTCTGTCAGGTTTTATTTTACTTTTGGTTCAGGAGAGGTCAGAGGACATACGTGGAAAGAGGAAAGTGGAGAATCATTCCAAACGACTGTGTTGTTGCCTGATGAATGGTTCTAGCACATGCTAAAAACCTAGAAGAATGCGGGACCAGCAGATGGCATAATGGTTACGTTGTTGGACTCCTAAGTAGTTGACCATGGTTGGAGTCCTGGACCTGACGGCTTAGACTCGTGTAGGGCATGTGTGCGTGCGTGCCCAAGGTCCTGAGAGGAGAATGAAGAAGGGATTGCAGCGTGGCCATCCCCCCGGGGGTGATTTCTCACTTTCTGTCTCTCTGTCTCTCTCTGTCTATCTAGCGAGTGCATGCACTCTATAGCAAAAACCTCTCCAATGCATCGTTCTCTCTGGCTACCTTTTATTTTAAACACCTTAAGGGAATTCAAGTTTGAGCATCAGACAGCTAGTACTGATTTTGGCTGGGGAGGTGTAACTTGAAATTAGGTTAATGAGCTGAGAAAGAAGAGCTGAGGAGCGTGAGGCCAGATGAAGTGCCTCACATGACCTCACGAACGACTGGAGCAGGTCCTCAGCACACTCGTGGCATGAGAAGAACACGTGACACCCTCATGCATTCATTTCTACCTGGGTAACAGGGAGCCTTGAAAGAACTGGATCACGTTTTCCTGAGCTGCACATCTTGCAAGTCTCCCGAGCTGCTGCAAGGGTGTTAGCAATTACCCGACTCCTCCAGGATAAACTGAATTCGCCCTTTGGACATGCCTTTAAATCCACAAATACTCACATCTCTGTTTTCATTTGGAATTCCAGTTAAAATGTTAAACCAAACATTTACTTAACCTTATGCTCATGTCGCCCTGGCCCCTTTCACTTTATAAACCCTTCCTGATTTCTGAAGACGTAGAAGAACTTAGTATCCATGTCTGGAGAGAAGAGAAAACTGAAGTTGCCGGAATGGAGATAAAACTGTGAAATAGAAGCCACAGTGCCACTTAAACTGGTAAGAATATAAGTTTGTGGGGCCAGCAGGTGGTGTGGTGGTTAAGGCACTGGACTTCCACTTGGCCTACCACAGTTTGAGTCCTGGACCTGGAGGCTTTCTTTCTCTCTCTCTCGTGAGTGTACCTGTCTTGTAGCAAATTAAAAATAATCATAAGTTAAAATTTAAAATAATATAAATTTACAAATGTTTCACCAATAGAAGGAAAATCACAAGGGACTCATTCTAGCTTTTGAAATATTTTAACTAAGGCCTATGACTACCAAAACAAAACTCTTCTATTTTTAAATCCTCTTTAAAATCTTCTAAGGAGGGAACCAGCAGTTAGCGTAATGGCTATGTCTCTGGACTCCCACGTAGTTGACCGCAGTTCGCGTCCCGGACCCGGTGGCTTAGAACTCACGCCGGGTGCGTGTGCGTGCATGCCCAAGATCCCAAGAGGAGAATGGGGGAGAAGGAATTGCGGCGTGACCATCCCCCCTGGGGGGTGATTTCTCGCTTTCTGTCTCTACATCTCTGTCTGTCTGGCGAGCGCACACGCCCTATAGCAAAAAACCTCTCCAAAAAAAAAAAAAAATCTTCTAAGGAGATTCATTCATTTGAAAGTCATTGTTAAAAATATCACTTTTATTTTTGATACATGTGAAATTGTAACTGAAATTTATTTTGTCCATGTTTTCTGAATGAACTGAATAAAGCGTTTGCTAAACAGATAAATAAAAATAATCTTTTCTAAAGAGAACCAAGAAGTATCAGAGTTCTGCTAGCGTGGGGCAGAGGAGGTCAAATAGGGGATAGACCCCAGAAGCAAAAGACCCTTAACTGTGTCCACATCTCTGACATTGCTGTGAAGACCTTTGCCAGGATGATGATGTGGGCCAGAAGAGCAAGGTATGTCCTTCTGCAGAAATACCTAAAAGCTCTGGTCGTGGGCCATGCAATAGCATAATGGTCGCATAACACTCTGGTGCCAGACCTACTTGGAAAGGTTCTAGGTTTGCATCCTAGGACCTCCCTGCATGCCAGTCACACATGTGTGCCTGTGATCCAGGGTGGCCGAGGGCTGGGGAGTGAATTATGGCATGCAGACCAAGTTGGAGGTGTCTGTCATTCTATCTTTCTCTCTCTCCCTCTCAAGTAAGAAATAAACTCAAAAAGTAAAACCATAAACGACAGTTTATGAGTCTGAATGTCTGAGTGGTAACTGCAAATTATCTAATACAGGAATAGCTCTTAGCCATCTGATGAGCATACACGCCTCTCCCTAATGCATATTGGCCACGCACCTTCTCCAGGTAGCAGATCTCTCCCGTAAATGCATAAGTTATATCCACACTTATTTTCAAGAACATCAGGCAGAATCTGGTGAACAAAGTACTCCACAGAACTGGTACCCTCCGGGCTATGTTTGCAGCTCCGTGGGTAGATTACGTAGGCATCATAGATCTTTCCATCTGAAAATGGAAGAAAGAAAGATGACTTCATGACTTGGCTCTGACAATTCTTCTTTGACTCTTAGGGACGTCTACATCCCTTGCTGAATTTTTGGGTTGTTAGTGAATGAATCTCATCTTCCAAAATAGTCTGGAATCACGAGATGATGGTGGAAACTCACTGCCACAAAATGTGATCAAGAAATAAGTTCTCACCCCAAAATTTTTCTCCTTTTTACCATCTCAACTGAATGAAAGAGAATGGATAAGAACCTGTCCAATGTAGTTCAAAACATAGCATATCATTCTGCTTGGTAACTAATCTATTAGTAAGTATGCATGTAGTCATGAATAGGGGCCTTCTTCTGTGTTGGGTAGTCCTCAGTTTCATTTTATCTGCCCCATATGCCCCATGGGGATGTTAAAGGCTAATGGTGGCAAGGAAGTGGAATTTTTTAAAGGGTCTGAATTTCCCACAAATCAAACAATCTGCACCTAGTTAAGTGAACCATACGGAAAATCCCTCATATAACATATATCTGCCTCCAAATGGAAGTGTCAGGTTCCTATGTAGCAGGAGGAATCATCTTCTTTCACGTGCACACATGAGTGTGTAGACAAGACTTCTCATGGAACAGGGGTCCAGGTAAAATACACCTGTATTCTGATGGACCTTTCTAATCTGCTCACATCTGGGAAACAGAAACAGTGCCGTAACTGTGTTTGGTGATACAGTTCTACCAACATACATTTCCCAAAGTATTTAAACCTTCCTGGGCTTGGGGCAGAGTCTGTTATTGGGGATATGTTAAGGTGAGTCTCAGGACCACCAGCAGCTACTAGTGGGATGGAAAAAACCTTCTGAGTGCACCCAGAAGAAAATTTACCAATAACAGGAGCCACCAGGTGGCATAATGGTCAAGGCACTGGACTCTCACATGGCTGACTGTAGTCTGAGTCCCAGATCCAACCGTCTGATTATCATTCTGGGTGCATGTGCAGGCATTCCCAGAAATTCCAAGAGGAGAGTGGAGGATGAAGGAATTGTGGTGTCAACATACCCTCAGAGGGTGATTTTTTACTTTCTCTCTGTCTCTCTCTGTCTCCCTCCAGTGAGGACATGCATGCCATGGCAAAAAAAAAAAAAAAAAAAAAAAAAAAAAAAAATGACTGTAATGTGTTAGCAAACAAAATGGAATCTTGGGTTTAGCAGCATAGTTATTAAAAGAATAACAGACAAGTAACTGAAAATCATCATGAGACTTTTTTTTTTGAAGAAAAACTTGGAATTTGCCACTTACCATTCCTAGTTTTGTAAGGTCGAGCGACGTCCCTCCAGAGCAGAATCATCTCAATCCAGAACACTTTCAGGATGACCATCAAGACATTGATGAGCATTAGCAACATACCACTTCCTGCCACTATGTAGTAGTAGCTGTGACGGTCAACTAGTCAAAAGATAGGGGAAAGAGGACAATGACATTATTATTACCAGAACCAAAATAAATTAAAGAATACATGGATGCTGGCCTCCCTTTGGAGTACAAGATTATTCTCAGAAAAGGTACCCACTGTGTATGGTTACTCGAAGTAGTGTTTGTTGAGCCTGTATTCTGTGTAAGGCACCAGGCTAGTCATTGTGGGAGGCTCTCAAGGACCAAAGGGCTGGAGAGACACCGAGGTGAGAGGGGATGCAGGACTGTAGCTGGAAGTGGCTTTAGAAGGAGGACTCACTGTCATGGATGGGGTGATGGAGTCCTTCTACAAGAGAGCCCTGATCGATGAGCAAAGTTCATGGAGGAGAGAGAAGGGCACGCCCTCGTGGTCAGAAAGGATGCTGCGAGTCAAAGTGCAAACGTGGGAATGTGTTTCCTGAGAAAACAAAGTAACCCAGTTTGGAAGATGTGTGGAAAATTAGAAAAGAGGGTGAAGACTTGGTTCTGACCACGCTTAAAATCCTGGCTAAGGCATTATTCCTCACTCTGAGGGTCATGAGAACCATGGAAGAGGGTAAAGGGGGTTTTAATGAAGGTAATTTTTATGCAAGTTTAATCAGACAGTAACAGAAGGTTTGCTTCTGTGGAAAGAGACTACAAGCACTCCTGGGGGGAAGGACTTGGGGTGTGAGATGAGGAGGGTTTGAACACCTATAAGAGTGAGAAGAAAGTGAGCATGCCTGGTGTTGGGGGCTTTAAGGAGAAAGGGGACTTCTGCATCTCAGGGTTTGGTGATATAGGAAAGTGAGAAGGAAGTATGGGTCCTATAAATCTCTAAGCGCATTTGATGGAGAAGCGGATTACTGGAGTCTAGGTCCTACACATGCCCCTTCCTCCTCGTACAGTGAATGTTACTTAGCCATCACTGAACCATATCCCAGTGGCGCTTGCTTCACAAAATGCATATGCAACGTGGTTTCTTTGCTTTGAGGATTTATAATAGCGTTGTGCAAATTGAGCATAAGAACTCTGATCACTCATAGTATTAATATTTTGGACTGTTTCACCTTCCCTCTTTGGATCGTTAGTTATCTTATAAATAGCTCCACTGAAAGATACGTGTCAGCAGAGTCTCCAATGAAGTTTGGTTATATGGCTGTTTTTCACATTCACGTTGAGTCTCGACAGACACATGAGCTCCCAGTTTCCACATGAAAGTCACTGGCCCATCTTCACGTGTGCCACTACACACTAGTGCATCAGCGCTCTGAGCATCCGGGACTGTGAAATCAAGAATGATGAAAGCAGGGGGCTAGAGGTGACTCAGCAGTAAAACGATACGCTCTGTGAGGCTGAGCCACGTGAGCGGGTTCTGTGTTCATGACTGGAGACCTCCCTGAATTCAGCAGGCACACGTATGCCCATGATCCAGGCTGAGGCCAGGGGTAAATTATGGTGTTGGAACTCTGTTGGCGGTACTGTCTCTCTTTCTCTGCCTCTTCTTTTCTCTCTTGTTCATGGGAGAAATAAATGAACTTTAAAAGATGATCAAGGTAAGGAATTTAAAGCTGGGAGGAAAAACAAAAAAATTGGCAGATAACTTAGTATCTGCTTGACATCAATTTAAATGCTAAACACTTGCCAGGGAAATCATTTGAACAGGATTCCTTTCCAATTCACTCTGTCCAAAAATCCTACTGGATATCCAAGGAGAAAATATACTTCTTGTGGGGATCGTGCAAAGTAACTGTGTGGGGCTGGCTGCTTTCAACTGGAAGAAAGAAGTTGATCCCATACATTAAAGGAAGTTGAAGTTCGATATCTTCCTAAGTGTTGATGATTTTATAAATGATAAGAAATTATTGTATATGATAACTACATGCTAAATATGGAGAGACTTCAAAAAATGTTTAAAACTGAAATTAAAATATAAGTTTATTTTGGGGCAAAAAGATTTCAAAGTCCATGCACAGCTTTTTCACATGTACGCTTCATGAACTTTTTGAAGATCTCGTGCACTGCCTGTAAGTGTTCATAAATAATAAAAAAAAAATGCTGCCTGGCTTGAGTCCTGGTTCTATTACTCTTGTACCTGGCAAGGTATTCACCGCTCTTTGCCTTCTTATCCCCATCTATTAAATTAGATGATAGCGCCAATCCATCCCTTGTGGAATACTAAGACAATAAATGAAGAACTTACATGTAGGATAATTAGACAGGGACTGACACATAGAAAAAAAAAAAATAAGTGTGTGCTATTATTATTTCAAGCATCAAATAATGATTTAGCAACATGGGGATAAAAGCTTTTCAGCTCTTTTTTTAATGCAAGAAATGCTGCAATTTCAGGAATAAAAGAATTCATCATGACGATTCAACAGGAGGAGCAAACTTTTTTTGTTTAATTTTTGCAGTTGTTGAAACAGCATGTACTGTGTTGATTTGAAGAAAAACAGGTGAAATACAAATAAAACAGAAGGGACAAAACCTCCAAATACATGTAACGTGAGGACAGCTCCAATCCACAGCAAACAGCACATCTGTGAGTGATAACACGAAAGCAAAGCCTGGCTTTAAGGATGCAAGGGGTGTGCTGCAGGGAGAGCCAATAGTTGACCCGATCCTCTTTCATGATCTTTCTGTGTTTATCCAAATGAGCCCGTGCATATCCCACGTATGGACGTGAACTCAGAATTCAGCTCCCTCTTTGGTTAATTTCTGTGTAGTGGTAGCGCCATGGAGAAATGGACACGTGTGAAAATGTACTTTCTCCTCCACCTTTTGCTTGTGAGGTGTTGCTTCATCTCACACACAAGATGTCTGTGTCCAGAAATGCGAAGAGCAAGCGAGGAAGACCACATGTGCTCAGGAAAGAAATGCTCGAAAAGCTATTTTTCACGACATTGTCTCAGAGGTGCACAAAGGAGTGGGTAGAAACCAGCCCTGCCTTGGAAGAAGCAGGTCTTCCCTGCTGTGTCATGTCGTCTGGAAATGCAGGCAGTAAAAAGCACAGTGACATGCAGATGGCTTTATTTCTGCTCTGACTCCTCTGTAGACAGCGTCTCCCTTATTGCCTGCACCTTGGAGGGGTCACCCTTTCCCCTCTGCTTCAATTATGTATGATAGGACATCAGTTGCGAAAGAGGATGTTATACTTTTAAAAGATTGTGGGGCCGGCCTGTGGCGTGGTGGTTAAAGTGGCTAGCTCTCACATGGCCAGACACCTGATTCGAGTCCTGGACCCAGTGGCTTGAAAAGCATACCAGGTGTGTGTATGCGCGTTCCCAAAATCTCAAAAGGAGGGAGAAATGGAGGAGAAGGGATTACAGCATGCCAACTCCCAGTGGGGAGTGGTTTTTTTTTTTTGGTTGTTGGTTTTTGTTTTTTTTTTTTTCTCTCTCTTCCTCTCTCCCTCTTTCAAACACTATCCTGTGAATTCAGGCACCCTCTGGCAAATTTTTTTTTAAATTAAATTAAATTAAAGAGAGGAAGGATATATATATATATATATATATATATATATATATATATAACCTGAAATTAACCTACTGAAGACAAGTTTTGTATTGTCACATTTTATCATGTCAAAGTATGAGGTTATTGGAGTCATGTCAGATTCATATAAAACCACAGGGAGGCTGTAAACAATTTGGCTTTCCCTAGGAAGAAAGTTATTCAGACTACCAGACCTAAGTATAAAATCGCGTTGGATGGCACCAAAATACTTGTATCGATAACCTTGATGTACATTCATTTATTCACTCAAAAAATATCTTCGAGGCACATGCCAGGTGCCGGGCTCTGCAGCGGGGACTGAGGATGGGACACAGGCCTGGCTCACCCCTGCCCTCTACCGTCTGTGTTTGTGCTGGGCACCCCTCCCACAGATTTCTGTGAGAGAGCGAGATGAGCCAGTCAACAGCGACAGGAGGCGACAGGATTGCACAGATGCGTGTACCCCAAACTGGTAGTCAGGAAAGGCTCCCCAGAACACCCAGTACTTGAACTGCAGCTGAACAATAAACACAGCAACGAAGAAACAGGCTGGGCTCCCAGCCTTCCCATGACGCCCATCACGATCTGATATTTTAGAAAATTTAACTGTGAGAAGCTGACCTTCTGATAAAGCAGTAGCTAAGATTTTCTTACAGAAACGCCCGCTTTGCCATCCTCACTACCAAAACGCGTGCACTTACTGACAAGGGAAACGTTACAAAAGACAACACGTGTGGCACACGCTATGAAAGGGAACGGAGGACACGTCCACAGTTTCTGTTGGCACGTTTTCCTTCACGCACAGTGAAACAGAGGGAGCCGTGGGGTCGGGAGCAGCTGAGTACTGCAGAGGAACCAGCGGAGCACGAGGAGGAAGACGAGCAGGAAGCGGAAGTGCGGCAGCAGCGCGGCTTCCTGGCACACGAGACATTCTGAGAAGACCAGGTTGCAAATAGCGTCCTCAGGAAAAGAGCGCATTTTACAAGGCAGGCCAGCTCCATCGTCTTGCTGGGTCCCCTGGAACCGAACTGCAGCCATCATCCTCTAAGAAAGCGCTTTCGGCTCACAGTGGACACCACAAACTCGGGAACCAGCGTCTCAGGGACACTCACTTGGCTTTCTGCCGTGTAATATTAGGGTGTGCTTGATCACACCGCGCAGACCCTGGGCCACACAGTCGTACTGCAGCTGCAAATCCTCCTTCGTCACAGCAGCTATCCTTAGGACGATGCTCTGGCAGGTCAGCCCATTGCTGGAACTGAAAATGCACCGCGTTACCTGTAATGCTCACTTCGTAGGCATGCACTGTGCGGGAGAAGGGGGGTGGTTAACTTCTATACAAAAATACCTTTGATTTTCCTCTTTCTCCTCGTGAAATCTTGCTTCATTCAAGTCCTCCACTTTAGTGTGGTTAACCTTCCACAGGACATTCTTGAGCAACTGGTAGCCTTTCCCAAAGCACGCGGAGCAAATCAGGTTTGCCGTTTTCCCTAGAGGGGAAATAAGGAAATTTACCAATAAAATTAAATCGTGCATGTAGTGCTTAATTTTACTGAACTTGCAATTGTCGAATGTCTAGTGTGTACGCCCTGTAATAATTCCCATCTCCTTTTCTCCTCCCTCACACTTTTGTCTTTTCAGCTCTCATTTTGCCTTCTTGCCTGTTCTCATTGTCTGCATCTCACTTAGTTCAGTTTGAAGCTTAGCTCCCACTACCCTCTGACCTGCTGGGAAAACTAACAAGGCCCATGACTTGGGCTTCACCACCTGCATTGTAATGTAGGATTTCCTTTACTAGAAACGGGAGTTTCTTTGTAATTGCTCTCTTCCACACCGCTCTCCACCTACCGAGTTCTCTTCATCTTTCCATAAGCTATCTTGGAAGGGAAAACTCTGCTTTATCCAATCTGACTACCCTTCTGTACTTAAGTACCAAAGAGTGCCCTCTGGCTCCTATCCCAGCTGCTTTGACCAGAGATCTCCTCCTTTCAAAGGCTGCTTTTGTGTCTTGGACATACGTCTAACCACCCCTTACTGCGCTCTTGATTCCTAAAGCAGTTGTGTTAGAAATAAGGCATCTGGGGGCCAGCAGTTGGTGTAATGGCTATGTCGCCAGACTCCCATGTAGTCACCTGCAGTTCGAGTCCTGGACCCAGTGGCTTAAACTGATGCTGGGTGCATGCATGCCCAAGATCTC
Source organism: Tupaia tana (assembly GCA_026018925.1). Taxonomy (NCBI): domain Eukaryota; kingdom Metazoa; phylum Chordata; class Mammalia; order Scandentia; family Tupaiidae; genus Tupaia; species Tupaia tana. The sequence goes on from JAKSZU010000003.1 coordinate 136,758,408, forward strand.
AAGAGAAGAAAGGAGGAAAAGGGATTGTGGCATGGCCATCCCCTCTGGGGGGGTGATTTCTCGCTTTCTGTCTCTGTCTCTCTCTTTCTGGCGAGTGCACACGCTCTATGGCAAAAAGCTCTCAAAAAGAAAAGGAAGAAAGGAAGAAAGAAAGAAAGAAAGAGGGAAATAAAGAGAAAGAAAGAAGCATCTGAGAAGGGATGAGAAGCTCAGTCTCTGGGGAGGTAGCGAGGGCATAAACAGACAATGAGAACACAGGATGTTCTAGTGTTCTAACAGCAGGACTGGCAAGGAGGCATGGCGGTACAGGGAGGGGGTTGCAGGAGCATGGCTGTGATGCTGCACTTGCACATGGGGCCTGGACTTACTCCCATGGAGATGCTGACTGTGTGCCAGCAAGGAATAAGTGTGGTATGGAGGGATTTCGTAGAGGAAATGATACTGGAACTTCGTTTTGACAAATGAAAAAAGAGGAGGAACAACATGAGCACAAATAGGGAAGAATGTGAAAAGAATCGGTTATCAGTGAGCAAAAGGTGGCAGGAAGTGTGGGGGGGCTAGTGGCTGCAGGTGGGCTCGCGTTGCTGAGGGGGCTTGTGTTACCTGCTAAGCACTTTGAATGTGTCCCACCTGTAATGGGAACTAGGACAGGAGGAACTGATAGCCAGGAAGTCTGTATCCCCCTTCTCGCATTTATTACCCACGACCTTGGGCACCTTCTGGAACATTTTGGAGCCTAGGTTTACTCAGAACGAAGTGGGGATGACATCTAACTCCTGGACAGAAGTGAGAATGAATGCAGTCCAGATGTGAGTGATACCTAGTCTGGCTGTGGTTCCTAAGTCAGCAAGTGCCTGGGACAGGTGCTGCCACGAGTGTCATCACACTTATTCTGAAAGCGCCCTGTGCTCATTGCGTGCCCTAGAGGAATTCAGGCCACACAGAAGTCACACAGAAGAGTTTTCCTGGTCATGTTGACAGTGTTCTGAACATTTTCTTACCGATATCCACTTCCTTTGTTTCATTGGGTTCAGGGGTTTTAATTACTGGAGGCAAAGGAAAGCCTTGCTTAACTTAAAGACAAAAAAGGAATACAAATATTAGGCAATCGTTGGGTGATCAGCAATATATAACTTGTATGTTTATGTTTCCATCTTATTTCATAGCGATGACTCTCAATTTTTTCTGACGATAACCCATGGCAACACACACACACACACATACACACACAGTCACCAATAAATGAAACAAAATACATTTAAACCATACTTTCTCTTACTGCCTGTGATAGTCTTTGATCTTTTCTTTCTTTTTTTAATTACCAAAGGGTGTTTCCCATGTAGAGAGACAGGAGTGAGTACACTGCTCAATGGGGTATAGCCGTGTTGCAATCCTTTTTCCTCCATGTCTCTATTCCATCAGGATTTGGGACACACACACACACACACACACACGCGCACGCACACACTCACAGGCACACACTCACACTCATTCACACTCACACACACTTATTCACACGCACACACACACACGCCTAGTATGTTATTCAAAATGTCCATGCTGGGATTTGAACTTCATTCATTCATGTGGGATCTGGCTCCCTATGCACAAAACTTAACTACTGTGCTACAGGACCAGCCCTGGGCTTTGATATTTTTTTTTTCTGTTTTAAATCATTAAAGGAAATGCTAGTCCAACCCATTTAATTAATTTTATGACCGAGTAATTGTTAGAAAACTACTTTTCAATAACATAAGCTTAAAACTAGAGAACATTTCTAAGGCCCATGAGAATGATAAATGCATGCTCCACAGTTCTCCCCCGGCCCTCCGGTTCTCCACCACTGTGGCCCATCCTCAGCACGAAAATTTCTTTCCTTTAGGGAATCCCAGTTTCTTTGGCAACTGAGATAAAGAGGCAGAGAAGGAACGGGGAGTGGACACTGCATTCCTCCACCTCCCTGATGCTCATTTACTTCAGAGTAGTCCGAATTAAGAACCACCCCAGTGATCCAAACAGTGAGAAGCGTTGATAGAAACATGGCCAGGTGGAGCTAGCAAGTGGCAAGGTGGTAAGGGTGCTGGATCCCACATGGCCGACTCTGTGATTCGCATCCCAGACCTCGTGCCTTGAAAATCACACCAGGCACATGTGCGTGCGTGCCCACAATCCTGAGAGGAGAGTGGAGGAGAAGGGATAGCACTGTGGTCTTCCCCCTTGGAGGTGTGATTTCTCACTTTCCCTGTCTCTTTGTCTCTGTCTCTTTCTGGTGAGAGTATGCGCCTTTCAGAACATATAGAAAAAAATTTAAAAAAGAAAGAAATGCGATCTGGCAGGTTTTTTGTTGTTGTTTGTTTTTTTTATAGAGAGGGAACATTGGAAAAACCACAATATTCTATAATATTGCCCTATGATTTTCTGTGATATTGCCTTTCCCTAAGGAAACTACCACAAATGGGGGCCCGCAGGTGGCATGGTGGTTAAGGCACCAGACTCCCACATGGCTGACTGTGGTTCAAGGACCAGACCTGGTGCTTTCCCACTTTCTATCTCTCTCTCTGTGTCTCTATCAGGTAAAATAAAGAAAATAATAGTAATAATAAATAAAATAAAATAACTTTTAAAAAACAACAGCCATATGTGAAGGTGTCCCTTCATCGCTGTCTGTAGTCCAAGCTGTGTTAAGGAGACTCCCAGTCTTCACAGATTGCATAAGACCTGTTTGTAAAGTCTTCCCCCAAAACAGGTTTTTATACATTTTAAAATAAATTTGGAAAAATATTTGTTTAGTTTGAGTGACTCACTGAGGTCACTGATGACGTCAGAAGTGTTATAAAGCAGGGGCCGAGTGGAGGCATGGTGGTGCATGGGTGGTCTCTGAGGTCACCTCCTGGGACCTCCCTGTGTATACCAGGCACATACACATGCCCATGGTTCAGGCTGGCTGGTCCCGGATCATGGAGTAGATCCTGACACGAAGACCCTGTTGGGGGTATCTGTTTTTCTCTCTCTCTCTTTGAGAAAATGTAAATAAATAGACTTTAAAAAATATTTGAAAACTATAAATGAAAACCACTCAGTATTTATATATGCCACTTTAAAGCTTCTTACTAAATTTCTGATCAACTGAGTTATGCTAAAGATTATTTTTTTGATTAATTTATTTTTTCCAGAAGTGAGAGAGACCAGGAAAGAGAGACAGAAATAGCACTCCCAATTGCGTATGGACACTACGACCCTCCCGACCCTCCCGAGTCTTCAGCTAGTCCTGGATCACTGTCAAGCATGTGCCCAGTGCTCAGGGAGTTCCAGACTGGGGCAGGGACCCTCCCACCTGAGTCAGTCTTGCAGAGTGTGGCTGTCTGCTGCTGTGCCGCCATCTGATCCCAAGAGTTCTTTTTTTAATGCACAGAATCTCTTTGACAACTTTGGTAATAAAGAAACATTATTGCTCTTCAAAGAGTTCTGTTGCCTTTCAAAAATGGAGATTGCACTAGCATTCAGATTCTTTATCTTTGGAAAATTACATCACAAAGGGAAAAAAACAGATATGGCTTTGGATTAGTGCAATCTCCCCCTCAAATTTCTTAAATCTTGATAGTCCATTTCAAAGCTCCGGTGTCACAGTAGACAATGTGTAAGATAAGGTGGAACAGGAGCAAGTGCTGGGGCGGAAGACCAAGTGTGGAACACCGCTTAGGAGCACAACTCCCCACTTTCTTTGTTTTCAAATACTCTTTCACTACCTTACCTTTAAGTTGGAAGGACCTGGTCGCTGTCACATTGTAGCTGACTCCGTTTTCACTGTGTTTAAATTTGCATGTGTAAGCACCAACATCTTCTGGGGTCACGTTGTCAATCACCAGATAGTTTTCATGGGCCTGGTACCTTGGTCCTTTCAGAGCTTCACAATTCTGAAATAAGAAAACCCCATGCTCTTCCCAGTCCTTCTTCACATGTATCTATTTTAGTTACATACTTTTCATCTACTTCCCCTTGGTGTTTTTTGTTTTTGTTTTTGTTTTTGTTTTTTTTACCTTAAACCATTCAAGAGGTGTGGTCCAATTGTAGTATTTAACTGTAGGGCAAGATATTTTGGAGTTTTTTTCTGATCCTAGTATTGTTGAATACATCAAGAAATCTGGAATGGTGCAATCGGGCGGTTCCTTGTATATGCTGACATTCACAAACACGGTTTTATTGAAGTCAGAACTATTAAAACAAGACAATGAAAAAATTACTCGACACTGAAATAACTTGATCCAGCTCTACCCTTCACTTAATATTGCTTTTCTTGTTAAAATACTTAATAAATAGTGGCTCTTTTCTTATTTAAAAGGAATCATTGGGGCCAGCCAGTGGTGTGGTGATTAAAGCAGCAGCTGAATACCAAAAGGCTGACTGCAGGGTTCAAGTCCCAAAGCAGAGTCTTGAAAAGCATGCTGGGTACAAATGCTTTGCATGCCCAAAATCCCAAGAGAAAGGAGGAGAAGGATTGCAGCCGCCATCTCCCCTAATGGACACTTTCTCACTTTCTCTCTGTCTCTCTCAACTGAGCACACATACCCTATAGTAAAATTAAAAAAAAAAAAAAGAAGTAATCATTAAAATCTAGAATTTCAATGATGTCTTTATTACCCTTGAGATAAAACATAACCTCTGTGGTAGTCCTAAAAATGACGCCCTCACCTCTTCATACGCCACATCTGCTGCGTGCCAAATAGTACATCAGAAGATGATAAATATGGTAACAATAATTAATACTAATGAGAATTTACTCTGTACCAGTCACGGTGGTGAGAATTTTTTATGTATTACCTCATTTTATTCTCACAACAATGCTTTCAGGTAGATGATATTATGTTACAGATGAGGAAACCGAGAGGCCCAAGAGAAAACTGTGGGGCCTAGAAGTAACTTGCTAGCACTACACAGCTGACTACTGGCAGAGTACGAATTTGAAATGGATACTTCTAGATTCAGAACCTAGACCCTAGACGCTTATATCCACACAACCTGCCCTTGGATGTAGTTCATCTGAAGTCTTGCGTGTACCAAATGCTAGTACAAAATCAGGACATTTAACAATCTATATACAAAGTAAGTAATTTGAAGGCATGCAAGCTCATGTAACCATTCGCGGCTGAACTTTGAGATTGAAGGCACATGTAACCACCCCTTTTCACCCATGATAAGCCTCTAAGATATCAAACATACATGAAAAAAACATTTGTTATGCTGATTTGTTCTGCCTTTCAGCCAAAAGTGAGCAATTGCTCTCATAGCTCTTGGTCACTAGGAATCGGAGGACTTTTCTAATCAGGCTACAAATGAGTCCCTGCAATTATAAATCAAATAGTTTATATCACCTCAACTCCATATTAGTAAGATTCCCCCAAAGAAAGGGACCAGCAGGTGGTGTGGTAGTTAAGGCACTGGACACTCCCACATGGCCAATAAAGTTTAAGTCCTGGACCTGGTGGCTTGTTTTCTCACTTTCTCTCTCTGTCTTTCTCTGGTCAAATTAAAATAAATAAATGAATGAATTTAAAAAGAAAAAGATTTCCAGGATTATTTTTTGTGTTCAAATTACTTTTTAACCATCCAGCTGCTCCAGAAAGAAGTAGAAATGGAAGAAAAATGAGAGAAGTTCAGACTATCAATAATTAAAGAAAAAAGAGAGCGGACCCAAAGCCATGGCAGCTTTCTGGATAATACCTTCTGACAAAGCAAGTGTAAATTCCAGAATCATCCACTTGGGCTGGTAGAAACTTAAGAAGATCACCCGAGGCAAATACACGATTATTCTCCTGGGCAGGAATTCTTTTGTTTGTTTGTGGGTAGAACCAATCCACAGAACCTCCGCGATTACGGCATTTTACAATTAAAGCCCGATTTTCCAAACTCGAGGCTTGTTGAGCTGCAAATGCAAAAACATAAATATGATACTGAAATAACCACACAAAAAGATCCTAAACCCTGCATTTTTAGTATTTACTTCTAGGATTAAATTTACAAGTGGTCATATGTTGTGATACTTCAAGAAACAAAGTAAATTATTAAGGTCTCTTAGGGAATGTTCTACTGGGTACTGAGATCAATGCATTGCTCGGAAGCTAAATCTCCACAAATCGTATGTCATCAAAGGCCTACACTGCCTTCTGCCTGCAGGCAATGTTAAATTCTGATATCTAAATACGCTAATCTAAAATTATGATGCACTTGTTTGGAAAAGTTTCTCCTGATTTGTAATGAAGAATGACTGTAGAGCAAAAAATGAATTTTCCAGTTTAGCTGGAACCATTGGAAGCAAGCAGTTTTCAAACAAGGCACATGTTGTTGAAATTACTGAATTCAAAGAATGTTAAATGTGGGTTGAAAAGCGATACTTACACTCCTGAGCTGCTATTGCATGGATGACAATGGTTAGGCTTGCTAGCATCCAAAGCCCCATTCTCTGTGTGTCAGTTAAAAACAAGTGCGGGTCACTGATGGTTGAGATTACTCTAGATGAATTAGTGACAGAAGATGATGAAGTTCCCCGGGAGGTGCTTGCTGGTGCTACCCAGGACTTAAAGTTCAGAGTAGTTGGTTGTCACCACTGAAAAATAAATCATATACCATCACAAGCAAAATATTTGTCAGCCTTGATTTTTACTTGCTCAGTACCTCGCAGGAGAATTCATTGATCAATACATATTTAAGAAGTACAGCTCTGTGGAACAGCAGGTCTGGGACATGCTACGATGTATTTATTCCTACTGGTCCTTAGGGTTGCACAGCCCTCAGGGATCAGATGCTGCTTCGGTTATATTTTATCAGTATCATGAGAATGTCCTGAAGAAATTAAATTAAGAAGGGGGGAAATAAAGCCATAAACAGCAATAGACTCTAGAAAGTACAATATTCTATAGAACCACAAGTCCACACAGGCTGGTGGCTGTGTACACACACATACAACTGAACCATAGGTGCACATGCACACAGTCACCACAGAGCGGGGAAGGAATGCAGGAACGTGAGAACTGAAGCATTATCAGATGAGTGCTCTAGATTCTACCCAAACCCTCAAAACTGTGTCTCCGCCTCTGCTCGTCCCCAACAGTCACCACAGGCTTTCTAAGAATAGTTGAAGATGTAAGAATAAAAATTAAATACTTTTCTTCTAGCTAAAAGAAAACACTCACTTACTCTATTTTTTTTTCTTAAAAAGGGGAGGGATGAAACCAATATAAAGTTCACAAACTTAAAATAAATACAACAATCCTTAATATAGTTCTCAAAAGCACATCTACTCTAAACATGAACTGACAATACTTTTCTTATTACAAACTTTAGATAAGTAATTGATGCTCACCCAAACTGAAGGACAGAGGCATTCAACTTCAAGGCAATGACTGAGCTAAGAATAGTTTCCAGCCCCTGTAGCTCCCTCCTCATAGACTACTCACATGGACACACTCTCTTTTATTTAAAAGGGGAGACATTCACAGACATTCTGTAATTTGCCACTCCTCCCACCCTGAAATTTTATTTTTAGCCAAAACCCATGACTTGCTTGGAAATGCTGGTGCATCGTGTACTAAGAATTCTTGACCTTGGCACGTAAATATTTGCATGTACTGACATTGAAGTAATCCAATTATTTCCCCTCTTCTGACATCCATTTCTTGAGGTACGTAATGATTGTTTATGATACTGATTTAATTAGACTTTTAGTTCTAAATAAGCTTGACATGCTTGGCCGGCTCTTCCAGACATTTCTTGACACCGTGTTTGGCAGACATTACGGAGGAGAATTCAGCCAGTTCTAGCAGCTTTGCCACAGCTCCAAAAGCAAAGGGGGAAACAGGTAATAAAAAGTAAGCAGGATTTTGTGAGGCTCAGAAATGTTCTGTCTGGGCCAGCCCATAGCATGGAGGTTAAGGTCATTGGCTCTCACATGGCCAATTATGTGGTTCTAGTCCCGGACACAGTGGCTTGAGAAACACACCGGGCATGTGTGTGTGTGTGTGTGTGTGTGTGTGTGTGTGAATGTCTATAATCCCAGAAGGAGAGGTGAAAGAGAGGGGATTGCTGTGTGACCAATCCCCCAAGGGGGTATTTCTCCCTTTTCCTCTCCCTCTCCTTGTTTCTCTCTAACAACACCAAATGAAAAAAATAAAAAATAAAAGACCTCTGTTCAAGTCCTAGACCTGGCAGCTTGCTTTCTTGCTTTCTCTCTCTCTCTCTCTTTCCTCTGTCCATCTCTCTCTGTTGAATTGAAATAATAATAATAAATAAAATAAATTATTTTTAAAAAGAAGGAGAAATGTTCTATTTGTGGTCCAAAATGTGACTCGGTCACAAAATACTTGTGATTCAGTCACAAAAATAGGCTCTACCCCCTTAGATGTAAATTTCAGTCAGGGTCTCAGCTTGTAGTTCAAAGAAATGAGTAAGAAGTCTACTTTCGGGCAGTGATGACACAAACCAGGACCCTCGGTTCTTGGGCTTTCCATGTGAAACCAATGTAATAACAAAAGTCGACCTTAACTAAACATGTTTCAATCATGACTCTGTTTTGTGAGTAAACCAACTTACTTTTAAACGTCACCACATCTGGGAAGCATTCAGGGACTAACTCCAAAACAACTCACTGATATAATAATAGCTAATCTTTATCTAGAACGTCCTTACACCGCAATCCCTTCTCCTCCATTCTCCTCTCGAGATCTTGGACATGTACACACACGTACCCGGCATGAGTTTAAACCACCGGGTCTGGAACTCAAATCGCAGCTGACTGCATGAGAGTCCAGCGACACAGCCATTACACCAACTGCTGGTCCCTTTGTCACACACTTCTGAGTAATTCACGTGTCTTCATCCCTTCATTCTCATATAACCCAATGATGTATTTGCTATTTTCATTATCCATATTTTATAGACAAAGACAATGAACACAGTGCCCAAGTCACATAACACAAGTGAGAGGCAGAATTTGAACCGAGGAGGCTAGCTCCAGGTGAGACGAATCACCAAATCATACAGCCCCCAGGTGTGAAAGGCTAAGAAAGAAGACACCGCAGAAGAGGAGTTCTAAGTAAAATTTTTGGGCCAGTGTTCGACAGTGTCTTTGCTCCCTGTGGTGGCTGGGAAGGCTCTTGAGCAGTCCTCTTATCTGCATGAAGGTTTAGTCAGCCTTTGGACGTGCGCAACCCTCTGAAAGGAAGAGATAGAAAAGTCTTTTGACTGCGACGAGATCGGCCGTGAGATGTTTGGTGTAAATTTAAGGCATCAGTCCGCTCTTTGCTAATCTTGACCAACTTGTGACAGGTCTTATCAAGATCATATCATGAGTTTAGCATGAGATCCCAGAGTCAGGAGCCAGCATGTTTAGGATACCACCTGGGGTTGGTAAATGCTAGAGAAGCATTTGTTAAAGGAAATAATACAGGGGGTAGGTGGTGTAACAGTGGTCAAGTGTGATATTGTGACATTCTGCAGGGCAATCTTACAAGGGAAAGTTCCTGGTTCAAGCCCAGCAACCTCCCTGAGTATTCGAGAGGCATATATGCCCATGAACCAGGGCTAGCTGAAGTCTTGGGGGTGGGTCACGGTGCTAACACCCTGCTGGGATTCTCTCTTGCATGCAGGAGCTCACTCATGGAAGAAACAAGTAAAAAACATTGACAATAAACTAGCAAAATAATACAGACATTTTATGTTTGTATTCTGAAAGGACATTTTAAAAACACCCATAAAATTTAGGAATTTGTTCATTAAATCAAGGCCTCATACATGTTGGTTTTTTAATTTTAAAGATGAGGTTTAAGTCAGAATTTTTTTTTTTTTTGAGAGGTTTTGCTATTGGGCACGTGCACTCACCTGAAAGACAGAGAGAGACAGAGAGACAGAAAGCAAGAAGTCACCCCCCCAGGGGGTATGGCCACACCACAATCCCTTCTCCTCCATTCTCTTCTTGGGATCTTGGTCATGCATGCACACGTGCCTGGCGTGAATTTAAGCTGCCGGCTCCAGGACTTGAACCACAGTCGACTACATGGGAGTCCAGTGACACAGCCATTACACCAACTGCTAGCCCCATTAAGTCAGAATTTTAACATACAGAATTTTGCAAAAGCATTTAGAAAAGTCTATCATCGTTAAATTATTGCCATTCACTCAACAATTAAGTCTTTTCATTCAGAGTACGAGTGTGAAAGTTATCATCAACATCATTCAAATTTTACAGATTAAAATAAAACCAAGGATGGGACTGGTTAAATAAATTGACGAATCTCATCCAGTTGTGGCTGGGTTGAAACCAGACTTGCTGAACCTCAAAACCAAGGCTTTTTTTTTTTTTTTTTTTTTTTTTGTGTGTGTGTGTGTGTTTTTCTCTCTAATGTCAATCCCTCAAAAAAAGAGAAAGAGAGAAATTACAGAAGTAAAGCTTTCCTCTCATAATTAGGACTGGGTTATTTAAAAACATAAGCTAGTCTAATTTTCCTTAAACCTCTTCTTTATAAAAAACAAAGCCATTTGGCTATTTATAGCCTTTTTTTGAAATTTACATTTAATCATTGTATGTTTTTACAGCATACGATATGGGTTCTCAAATCATAAACGCACTGCACGACAAGCAGCTCAAAGATACTCCCATGAGCAGTGCCTTCCACTCATGTCTGCTGAGTATTCTTTCTTTTTCCCCCTTGAGTTTCCTCTCCCCAAGCACCACCCCCTACCCCATTCAGTCTATGGTATCTCCTCTTGCTGGTTCTGCTATCGTATTTTCCAATCTGTCAGTTTCTGTCTCAAAGTGCAGATATCCTGTATATTTTGAGGAGGGACATAGAAAGTCTGTCTTTCATAGTCTGGCTTGCTTGGCGTAGCATTAAATCGTCTCTATTTGACAGGCTCTGGTTGCTCTTTATGGTTGAGTAGTACTTCATAGGGTCTATGTGCCGTACTTTCCCAATCCGATCATCTGTTCTTGGGCACTTAGGCTGATCCCTTGTCTTAACGATTGTGAATAATGCCCCAAGAAACATGCATATGCAAGTGTCTTTCCAGCTGCGTGTTTTCCTGTCTTTAGGGTAAATCCCCAGGTGGAATGAGGGGGTGGCATGGGAGTACTATCTGTGCGTCTGGCTTCTAACTGTCCTGACACCATTCAACACAGGGTAAGTGGCATTGCAGCTTATAGCACCTCAACAATGTGAAATGTGAGGGATAAAGGCTTCTATTCAAGAAATAAAACAAGGGACTATAGACAGTCATATGTCCTGCTACGATAGTCATAAATCCTCCAGTGTCTGCCTGTTTCTTTGACAAACACCCTCTTCTTAAGACTTTTTGTAACCATGCTTCATTTTCAAAATGAATCTAATAGAAGCCAACCTAATTTGAACATCATTTTTTCCCTGATTTCAGGTTGCAGTGTTGAAATTTTACATTTGCTTATTTATAATCTACTTCTCTGACATTTTTAATAAAAAATATAAAACATTATATATATATATATATATATATATATATATATATATATATATATATTTTAAGGTTGTCATAGGTGCATGTGCTCACTAGAGAGAGACAGAGAGAGAGAGAAATTGAGAAATTACCCCTTCCCCCCAGGAAGTTAGTTGTGCTGCAATCCCTTCTTCTCTTTTCTCCTCTTGGGATATTGGGCACACACACACACACACACACACACACATTTGGCATGACTTTCAAGCTACCAGGTTCAGGGCTTAAACTGAGGCTGACCATATGGGAGTCCAGTACTTAATCATCACACCACCTAACAAACATTTGATGGCCAAAGGACTAGCCAACTGCTTGCACTTGGAATGTGACATTCAAATATTCCCTAATGTAGAAGATACGAGGCAAGACTTACTCATTATACTCGGTCAATGTCACAGCTAATTCAGAGCAAATATGTCTTAACACACTCCGGAGAGGACCACTGTGGTCCAGTCTTACTGTAAGCCCACATCCAAAGGCAGGAAATTGTTCTCACGTGAACGTTACATGACTTAATCACTCAGGCTCTCACTGCACAATTTTCGCCACTAAGTAGAAGGCAGATATTTTTCCCCGACTTTAGATGCCTTTTTCCTCCTCCTTTTCCTTTTCTTTTTTTTTCCTGACACACGTCAGTGCTTGTCATGAGTAGAGTAGGATCTGTGTAGTGTTAGGTGGTCTGGGCTGCGCTTCCAGAGAACGCTCTGGGCTCCATCAATTGTGTCATCTTGGGCCAAACACTGGCCTCTTGGACCCATCTTTGTCACACTCCAAACTCTGGGTCCACTCAGCACTCTTTACCTCCCCTCCATCACCCAGTTCTCCCCTCCGAATGCCAGAAGATGCCAATATGTCTTCATGGACCAGCTGGAGTGGACCAAGACAATGCACTTCTTTTTTTTTTTTTTTGGAGACTTTTGTTTTGTTTTGTTTTTTGTTTGTTTGTTTGTTTTTGCTATAGGGCGCGTGCACTCGCCAGACAGACAGAGAAACAGAAAGCGAGAAATTACTCCCCAGGGGGGATGGCCACACCGCAATCCCTTCTCCTCCATTCTCCTCTCGGTATCATGGGCATGCACGCACACGTGCCCGGCGTGAGTTCTAAGCCACCGAGTCCAGGACACAAACTGAGGTCGACTACATGGGAGTCCAGCAACATAGCCATTACACTAACTGCTGGTCCCAAGACAATGCACTTCTGAGCTGAAACCTGACCTCCCACGACCTCCTACAACCTCCTCTCCCAGAGACCCGGGAAAAGCTGCTTTTCCCATGACTTGGTTTCTCTCAGTGATGCCAACTCCGTCCTGAGTGTTGACTTAGACTGAAGCTCTCCACGTGTGACTGACTCTTCTCTTCCCCACATAGCTGACATACAACCTCTCAGGGCATCCTAGCATCGTCACCTTGGAGCTTGTCCCACCTGCAGCTCCCCCTGCCTCCATGCCACCTTCCTTGTCAAGCCACCATCATTTCTCACCAGGGTATTTCTAGTACTGTTTTTTATTTTAATTTCTTAACTTACTTTTTAAAAACCTTTTAAAAGGATTTATTATATTATTATCATTATTATTATTATTATTTTAATTTGTCCAGAGAAAGACAGAGAGAGAGAGAGAGAGAGAGATAAAGTGAGAAAGAAAGTCGCCAGGTCCAGGTCTTGAACTGTGGTGGACCATGTGGGAATCCAGTGCCCCAACCACCACACCACCTGCCAGTCCCTCACCTTGATATTTTTACTACTTCTAAAAAATTATTTGAAAGAGAGTGTATACACTTGCCACAGGAAAAGAGAGAGGTGGGGGAGGGTTTCAGAAGAAAGCACCTTTCAATGGGTCCTGGTTATTCTGTAATCTCTTCTCCTCCATTTCTCCATCCCCTCAGGATTTGGGGCACGCATATGCACTTGACATGTTCTCCAAGCTGCCAGGGTTAGATGTGAACCACAGGGTTATCCCCGTGGAATTCAGTTCCCTTACACCACTAGGCCACAGACAGTCCTCTGAGCTGAATTTTAACAACAGCTTCATATTTGTTGTCCTCCACTTGGGCCCCTCAGTCTACTCCTGGTACAGAGGCTTCAGAGCTCTTGTTAGCACCTAAGTCAGGGCTGGATGGCGGTGCGGTGGTAAGACGCAATGCTCTGCAAGGCTGATCTACATGGAGAGGTACCAGGTTCACACCCAGAGACCTCCCTGAGTAGCTGAGCACATGTGCACCATGATCCAGAGCTAGATGAGGCGGGGGTGATTGCGACATAGAGACGCCATTGGGGGTGCTGTCTCTCTTTCTCGCTCACCCATGGAAGAAGAAAATAATCTTTTTACAAATAAATAAATAAGGTGAATCAAATAGGTCACCCAATGTCTTTCCTCTTTGCCTGGAGGAAAAGCTAACAGCCTTATAGTAACTGTGGCTGGGAGGCCCCAAGACAAGATGTCACCGAACACCTTTCTGACGCTTCCTCTTTAGCCCTGTGCTCTCTTTGCTGTCCCTTGAAGACCCCAGGCTGACTCCTCCCTCTGCACCTGTGGTTCCTTCTCCCTGGACAGTTCTACCACTTAGCAACAGGGCAAACTCTCTTGCCTTTTCCAAGTCAGTGTTCAGATTGTACCGACTCAGGGACACTTAGCTCAACTACTTAATTTTATTTTCTTTTTTCACTTCTGAGTTTTTAAAATCGAGGTAAAATTTACATAATGAAAAATTACCATTTTAAAGTGCATGATTCAGGGGCATTTAGTATATTCATGCTGTGCCACCAATACCTTTATCTATTATACTATCAAAACATCTTCCTACTCCCAAATGCAAACCCACACCCATCTCAGATCACATCTCATTCCTCCCTCCCCCAACCCCAGCAACCACCAGTCTGATTTCTGTCCCTATGGATTTGCCTATTCTGAATATTTCATATAAATGGAATTATATGATAAATAGCATTTTATGTCTGGATTCTTTCACGTGGTTAATTTTTTGTTCTTTGTTTTAGTTTATGTATAGGGTACATGTGCTTGCTGGAGAGAGCGAGAAAGCAAGAGAGAGAGAGAAAAAAGAACACCTCCCTGGGGCAGGGTGTGTGTGTGTGTGTGTGTGTGCGTGTGTGTGATCATGTTGCAATCCCTTCTCCTCCATTCTCCCTTCAGGATTTGGGGCAGAGATGCATATGGATCCAGCATGCTGTTCAAGTCACTGGGTCTGGGACTCAAACCACACAACTGGGCCCATGAGTTCCAGCCACCTCAATCATCACACCACTGGCTGGCCCCAAGCTGAGACAGCGTGGGAGGAGGGTAGGGGGAAGGTGAGAGGAAAGGAATCAAGGGAAAGAAATAAAGAGGCAAGATATTTAAGGGACACAGAAATGGAGGACTGAATGTTGATGATCATGTGTATGACAATATATTTAACTGAACTGGTGTGTAGTGTATTCATGTTGGGAAAATTCATTTTACAAGCTGTGTGCACGTATCAAATAAATGTAAAACAAACCTCACATCAAGAGGGTTTATGGCCATTACAGTAATCTGTAAGAAAGGCAGGATAAAATCCTTCAGGGAAAAAAAAATGTTTGTAGAATGAGCCAGTACAACCCTACGGGATCAGAAAAATAAAGCTTTTATATGTGAATCTGAACATGTAAGTGTACTTTCTACCATGCTTTTACGTTGCTCCCTTATAGCTCTGTCTTTCTCTTTTACCTCACGATAAGGTGAAGCCTAAGTTGCCTTTGGAAGGTCCTGGGGGAACTCTTGGGACAGAGAAGAGAGTGAGCAGAAAGCAAGTCAGAAAGAACTCTGCAGACCGAAGAGAGACAGAGAAGAGAAGTGGCCATAGGAAAGCAGCCAGCCGTCTTCAGTGTTTGTGCATGTGAAGTGACCGCATGTAACAGAGGCCTCTTTGAGACTAATGTGTGTAGACATCACATGTACTTACATTCTGGAGTCTGCAGACTCTATTGCTGTGATATGCGTCTTTCACCATCTATTTAGTTCATGTGCCTTTTCCTTTGTCTTGCAGTGCCATCAGAATCAGCTTCCCTAGCATCGATGGGAAGTCTGAAATGTACATGGAAAATTAAAATACAGTCATGGGCTACATGACATTGCAGTCCGTGACGGGCTGCATGGATGTAGGCTGTCCCACGAAATAAACCGCACAGGCTGGGTGTATAGCAGCATACACCATCAGGGTTTGTGTAAGCACACTCTGTGATGTTCACACAACAGCAAAACTGTCTGACAGTGTATTTCTCAGGACCTATCTCCGTCATTGCACAACCACACTTAGAAGAGCAAAAACAGTGTTCAGACATAGGAGCAAAGTTGGAGAACTTACACAAATGGGCTGTAAGACTTTGTCTAAAGCTTCACATGCAATAAAGAAAACAGTTTAGTATCGGAGTGCTATTGATCACAACTTTGGGAGAAAAAGTTGAAAAATAGGTTCAAACATAAACAGTAAATTGGTGCTAGATATTTCATAGTTTTATCAACAGTACTAAGGAGAAATGTTCAACTGTTGAAATATCCATTTTGTAAGACAAGTAATAATGTGATTGAATGCATGGAAGAAAATGAAATGAAAAAAAATTAATTAAAAGAAAAAAAAAGAAGTCTTTGCCTATTCCAAGGTCTCCAAAAAAAAAAAAGCACCAAAATAAATCTATGAACAAAACATAATGCTTTCCACACCTGATGACGGTATCTATATGGAAAACATCTCTATCTCACATTGTACACCAACCAAATAAAAATTAGTCACATTACATGGAACACCTTTATAATTTGAAGTAAGAAGCCTCATACTCAGACAAAACACTCACAATGTATACATCCAATGTAAGACTTATCTCTACAATTCATGAATAAATCATATGAGCCAGTATGAAGAAGACAAAATAGTCCAATAGAAAAGACTGGAACTGTGATTCACAAAAGAAAATACATCAATGACCGATAAATACACTGACAATGAAGTTCGCAGTTATTAGTTCTTAGAGAAATGTAATCAAAACCACAAAGAGATTCTATTTCATAGCTAATATTAAAAAGACTAATAAGACTAGTGTTGATAAAAACATGAAACAACTATTAGTCTCTCACAGATTGTTGACGGGAGTATAAAATGATACCATGACTTTGTAAGCAGTTTGGCATTTTCTTTTCTTTTTTTTTTTTTTTTTGGAGAGGTTTTTGCTATAGGGCGCATGCGCTCGCCAGACAGACAGAGAGAGACATAGAGACAGAAAGCGAGAAATCCCCCCCCAGGGGGGATGGTCACGCCGCAATCCCTTCTCCTCCATTCTCCTCTCGGGATCTTGGGCACGCACGCACACGTGCCTGGCGTGAGTTTTAAGCCACCGGGTCCGGGACGCGAACCGCGGTTGACTACGTGGGAGTCCAGCGACATAGCCATTACACCAACTGCTGGTTCCCAGCAGTTTGGCATTTTCTGAGTCAACACTTAACATATATCCCAGGAATTCTCCATGGGATCTACATGAAGGAAGCAAAAATCTATGCATGCAAACAGATTTGTACACAAACATTCTCAGCAACATAATTCATAATAGCCAAATGCTAAAAGCAATACAAGTATCTATCAACATGTGAAAGGATCAACTATTCCATAGTCATACAATGAAGCATGACTCAGCAACAAAAAAGGAACCACTGATTCATGAAATATGAATTAATCACAGAAACATTATGCTGAATGAAAAAAATCAGTTTAAAGAGTGTGCACGGTATAATCCCACTACATAATGTTTCAAAACTGCAAAGATGGAAGGTTGATTCAAAGTTAAGGAGCTTGAAAGAAATTTATGGGATAATGTCTTAATTGAAATGATGGCTTCAAACAGTATATATTTGTCAAAATTTATTGAATTTTTTACATTCAAATGCATTTTACGCCGGGCGCGTGTGCGTGCGTGCCCAAGATATATGTAGATTTCTCGCTTTCTGTCTCTATACACTGATAATACAAAATGCATTTTATTATATGTAGAAAACTGATAATCAAGGATATCTACCGTGTGACTTAACAATTTCACTCCTAGAATTTATCTAAAAGAATTAAAAACACACAACTGCAAAGGCTTTATAAAAGAATGTTCCTAAATGCCACATTCATAATAGTGAAAACTGAAAATAATCCAAATATCTATCAACACAAGAACAGATAAGAAAAGGAAATGCAAAGACTCAGCAGAAAAAGGAAGGAACTACTGATATAGCAATGGGCTGACCCTTGAAAACAGCATGTTCTATGACTTTAAGTTTGTTTCAAAATAAAAAACAATAGAGACCTGTTTCCCAAAAATGATGCTAAACCAAAGAAGCTAAACACAGAAGGCTACATATTACACTACATTTAGGTGGAGTCCCACACTAGGCAACTTAATATATTGTTCTCAGAAACAGAAAGTATGTGGAAATCTGATCAGAAAAGGACATTGAGGATAGTGAACTTTCTGGGAAGAAAAAATACTTTTTGTGCTGTTTGGGATAGTGATTATGTGGGCAGATGCAATTGCCAAGTCCCATTCGGCTGAACATTCAACTGAATATCTAGGATTGAGGCTTCCATTTTTTTTTTTTTTTCCAGAGGAGGTGTTATTCTTCAGAGACACAGAGAGAGGGAAAATGAGAACACCTCCCCCACGAGGGGTGGTCACACACAACCATTTTTCCTCCATTTGTCCCTGCTTTCAAGATTTTAGTCCTACATACACATGTGCCTAATGTGTTTCTCAAATCCCCGGTTCTGGGACTTGTACCACACAGTTGGCTGTATGAAACCCAGCCACCTTAACCACCATACTACAAGGTGGCCCCAAACCAGTGTTTTTAATTGAAGTTCATTATTTCTCAACAACAACAACAAAGTAAAACAAAAGAAAATAAAAAGTCAGATTCTTGCACGCATGTAATAGGAACAGCATCAAGACTGAAGTCGAGAGACCTAGACTCACTCTGAGATCTGTCATACCATGACGCATCTCTACTGCGGGTCTAGCTAATACGTTACTATAAAGCCTCTCATAATAAATGCCCTGTAGAGAAAATTGTTGATTCTTTTCTAAAAAAGCATTCCAAAAGCAAGGTGTCCTGTGGACAATTCTGTGTGTGAATAATTCACTTTTCCCTCGAAACTTTCAGATATGTCTCCCCTCTGACTTCATTTCCATTTTTGATTTAAGATTAGGGTAATTTGCCAGACCGACTGCAGGACCATTTCTTTTCTTCTTCTCTTTTTAAAGTTTATTTAGAGAAATAGAGAAAGGGAAAAACAGAGGGAGAGAGAGAGAGAGAGAGAGAGAGCACCCCCAAGAGGGTCTCTATGCCGTGATCCCTCCCGGTCTCAGCCGGCCCAGATCATAAACACACGCATGCAACCCTGGCATGCTCAGGAAGGTCCGGGGACAAGAACCCAGAACCTTTTCCATTTGGCTTCAGCTGTGCTACACCACCATCTGGTCCCTAATTTCTGCATTCTAAGAGCAAGGATGATGTTCAATATAATTAATGGTGCAACACATTGGCACTGGCCAGCCAAAAGGACAAGGCTCCATACTGGTGAGTTTCACCCAATCAGTTGAAACCTTAAAAGCAAAGACAGGTTTCCAAAGAAGAGGGAATCCTACCTCAAGATTGCAACAAAGAGACTGCCTGTATTTGCAGCCTGCTGCCCTGAGGAATTCACACTCAAGTCTGCAATACCAAGTCTCGTCTGAATTCCCAGCCTGTCAGTTTGCCTTATGGCTTTCAGGCTTGCCAGTTCCACAATCGTATAAGTCAATTCCTTAAGGTAAATCT
This sequence comes from Tupaia tana, assembly GCA_026018925.1. Taxonomy (NCBI): domain Eukaryota; kingdom Metazoa; phylum Chordata; class Mammalia; order Scandentia; family Tupaiidae; genus Tupaia; species Tupaia tana. Next base: position 136,777,748 of record JAKSZU010000003.1, read on the forward strand.
CTAGGTAGATACATAGGTAGATGCACAGACGATACTCTATTGGTTCTGTTTCTCTGGAGCGGACTAGCAAATAAAACACATTATCAATGATAAGACTGATTAGACTGAAGTTGTTTGACATTTAATGTATCTATGGTAAACCACACGATAACTTTTTTATGTTGGCATTTGAAAGCAATTTAATTTTTCTTCTACTCTCCGTGATCTTCACCTTTTATCCATTGAAAAGCAGAGATGCTTATTTGCTATGTATTGTTGATATTGCTGATAAACAGGTTCGGTCATGCTTTTTATAATTTCCTTGGCTTAGAAGATGCAAAGAAGTAGATTTATAATTCCTCAGTAACTGGATTGGGTAATTTGACTGGCTCATCCCCCACCACTCTGCTTCCTCCAGTTGATTCATGTTTCCAGCTTTAAGTGTGGGTACATCAAGTAATGATCCTGACTGGAGAGTGATGGCTCACTGTCTGAGACAGAATGTTATGCCCATGATCTTGCACAACTCCTGGAGCCATGAAGTATGGTGTTCACATCAGTTAAATTCTGACAAATATTAAGATGACATGTCTCCAAACACTTGGAGCTAAAATGTGCTCAAATGAAAGTACAGGAGAGAAGGTGGGAGAGGACACTGCCAGAGAGCTGAGTCTAACCCTGTCGCTCCTGGACTGTGGTAAGGCCCTAGGGAAGGGCAGTGCTGGGTACAAGGAGGGCCTGAGGCTCATCAGCTGTAAGGATTTCAGTGTCCGAGCATCTGCTGCACTTGTCTGTACTGACTCTGCATCAGCTGAGCTTGCAGGAGCAAAATGCTGAACCCAGACTACCAGCGAGGGTCCCTTAGGTGCCGAGCACTGTATCAGATACTGAGGATACAATAATAGATCAAACAGAATAAAAGGGAAAAATGCCTGTCCTTACAGAATGTAGAGCCTAGAGGAAAGGAATAATAAGCATAACATTATAAGAAAAAAATTTAAAAAATAAAACTAACATAAATAAGCAAAAAAGAAATAATAAAATATGTTAGATAGTGATATATTTAAGAAAACAATGAAGAAGGAGAAAGAACCAAGGAAAATTGAAAGAGAACAGTGTTAGATGACCCGGGCAGGCCAAGTAAGGTGACATTTAGTAGATGCCAAGCGCAGCTTGGGTCGGGGGCAGGCAGCATAGAAGTACCCTACAGACAACGCCTGGTTTGCCTAGGGAGTGGCAAAGAGGCTATGGGACCCAGATGGACAAAGAAATGGAAGAGAGGAACAAGCAGGTCAAAGAGCTCTGGAGATAAGATCACTCGTGCCATCTTGAGAACTTTGGGTTTTGCTCAGTGTGATAGGAAACCATAGAATTTCAAGCTGTGCAATAAGATGATCTCAAAACTTTATGTAGGCTTTAGAACACTCTGGGTGCTGCAAATATTCTGAAGAACAGCAAAGGATGAAAGATGAACATGTTAGGAAGCTGCCGCTGATGGCTTAGACCAGGCGGTGCAAGTGTACTTGTAGAGACCTGGTTAGATTTTGGATACACTTTGAGGGTAGAGCTGGCAGGATTTCTTTATGGGTAGCCATAAGAAAAAAAATATTTTTAAAGAGAGCAGTCAGAAGATGACATCAAGGTTCTTGGCCTGAGTGATTGGAAAATGGGGTGACAATTTACTAAGATGGGAGGACTACAGGTGGAACAGGTTTGTAGAGTGAGATTATATCAGTCTTGAAAATGTCTAGCTTGACACGTCTAATAGACATACAGCTGGAGATGTCAAGTCCTCATGGGAATTAATATTTATTTCTGAAGTTCAGGAGACACATTTGAGCTAGAGATTACATCTGGGATATGTCACCTCGTAGGTGAAATTAAACCCATGAGACTAGATGAGAGATTTTTTTCTATTTTTTTCTATTTTTTTTTTTTTGAGAGCTTTTTGCTATAGGGCGCGTGCGCTCGCCAGACAGACAGAGAGAGACAGAGAGATAGAAAGCAGGAAATCACCCCCCAGGGGGGATGGCCACGCCGCAATCCCTTCTCCTCCATTCTCCTCTCGGGATCTTGGGCACGCACGCACACGCGCCCGGTGTGAGTTTAAGCCGCCGGGTCCGAGACTCGAACCGCGGTCGACTACGTGGGAGTCCAGCGACATAGCCATTACGCTAACTGCTGGTCCCTAGATGAGAGATTTGAAAGAAGTAGCTGGGCCATGACGCTATAATAGAGAAACTTCCAGTTTTCACTGTAGAACTTCTTGGAGTTGGGGTGTTCATCCTTCCCTACAAGATGAATTTGGACCTCTTGGTGTAAAACACTGCAGAGGTATTATAAATCTAGATGAAGCAGCCCTGAATGATCCAGGCCAACTGCACAGTGTGCTACAACTTAAAGATGTCGCTGAAATAAACAAACACCAAAGCAATGCAGTAAGGCCTTGTAGGCACAACACACTTGTCATTCTTTTTCTTCATGAGGCAAAAGAAAATAATGCAAGACAAAACCCAACCCACTGACACTCCATAAAATACTTTTGTTTTAAAGGACTTCCCCCTAATAGGTAATCAAAAGAAAGATGACATGAGGCCAACTATAGAGGTACAACAGTAACATAACATTCTGCCGTGCACGACCCACATGGAAAGGTGCTGGGTTTGCATCCTAGAGCCTCCCTGAACACGCCAGGTACTCATGTGTGCCTGTAATTTCAGCTGGCTGAAGCTGGAGATGGATTGTGGCATGAGCACCCATTGCAGTTGCTTCTCTCTTTATGTCTCTCTCTTTTGTTCTCTCCTCTCTCTCTCAAAAGGAAGAAAAAAGAGAGAGAAAAAGAAAGATAACAGAGAAGAAAACGTTTTTTGAAAAGAGAAAAAAGAAAACAAAAGTACGGACACTAAGCAAAAGCCACAAACTCTATGAGGAGAGAAATCTTGCTTTCTCATACCCTGTTGATCGTGGTAAGAGCCTACCAAACACCCAGGATATTAGCTTACACTTAATATATGGTTAGCGTGTATTTGTTGATCATTTGAGAAACACAACCTGCGAATCTATGTTTACATGGATCTTTTTCTTTCCTCACTGAGTGTACTGAAATGTGAAGGCTAATGCTTGCCAGGTTTTCTGTGCTCTGTTTTTGTCGCCCCTTCCCTTCTTTTTTCACTATTTTCCTTCTGTGACTGTATTGTATAATGACTGTGCTAACTGACTGTATGTGTATTAAAAAATTGCTCTATCAGAGTAAATTTGTTCATTGAAAGAATTGATTTAGTGGTTCCGGGGGCTGAGTCCTACATGGCAGACCGCACAGTTCAAATCCCAGCATTGGCAGCTTAAAAATCACACAGAGTATTTGTATGTGTGTGCTCCAAATCCCAATAAGATGGAGAAATGGAGAAGAAATGCAGTGTGATTGTACTCTTGTGAGGGGTGTTTTCTTCCTCTCCCTTTCTTTCTGGCAGGTGCACGTGCCTTCCAGCAAATTAAAAACAAAATTAGAGGGAATTACAACTAGCTGAGGCAGTTAAGTAGCCATCACTAGCAAGGGGAAGGAGATACATCGGTGATGACACAGCATCTATGTTTTTAAAAGTACTCTATGGAACAATAACTTCAAGAGAGCTTAACTAGCTCGTTAGTTTTTAAAAAGTTTAAAAATATACAACATGCTGCAATTGGTTCTATCCCTAAAATCTCTGAGACTTTCTACTATGCCGATACGTCTAACCACCAAGAAGATAGAGCACACCAAGTCCTCTGAACTCATTTACTTGTTTTAAAGTATTTTTGCTAAGAGTCTTTTCTTTTTGTTTGTCATTGTTGTTTTTCTCTGACTTGTCTGTTTGTTTTCATTTGCAAATAACCTTTTGAACTTCCTTTGGGAATATTTTATTACTCATTTCTTTCCATTTCAATTTTCTTAAACATTAGCTAAGATGATTATGGCGTTATGTTTTTGTCGATGTTACCTATTACCTCCAAGTTGCTAAAGAGCTGTCAGTTCTCAGTCTTCCCCTTACTGTAAGCAGCCTCTACCAACGTTGAGCAATTTCTCCCCAGGCTTTCTTCATGAGCCCCGGCTTCTCTTCTACAGGTCCGCTTCTCCCCACCACCTCAAGGTTCAGCCCTCCAACCTCTTCTCTGTCTACACTTGCTTCCACTGGTTTTAACTGTCATCCATATGCTGATTACACTTTCAGGCTTAACCTACGACCCAGGCATTGCTCCAACTTCGGACTCAGATATTGAGCTGGCGAATTGACCCCTGCAGGTATCTGCCTTCCAAACCAACGCAACGTTAACCCCTCAAGACAGAATTCCTATTCTTCATACCCAAATCTGCTCATCCAATAATCCTTCTCACATTGATCGATGGTAACTATCTTTTATTCTTTCTTTTTTTTTGAAAGCGATTTTTACTATAGGGAGTGCACGCTTGCTGGAGAGTTAGAGAGAGAGAGAAAGTGAGAAATTATCCCCCCAGGGGGAATGGCCATGATGGGATCCCCTCTGCTCCAATTCTCCTCTCGGGATTGTGGGCACACACACACACACACACACACACACACACACACACACCTAATATGAGTTTCAAGCCTCTGGTTCCAGGACTCAAACCACAGTCAACCATGTGGGAGTTCAGTGCCTTAACTACTATACCAACTGCTGGCCCCAGTAACTGCCTTTTCTCAGACACATAATCAAAATTCTTGGAGATACTCTTATGCTTCCCTTTCTCCAACCCATCACTTTGAAGCCATCAGTAAGTCCCAGGGAAGCTACTTTTCAAGTAGATCCAGAATTCAGCTGCGTGGCCATTTCTCGTGGGCACGACTATGAGTCCAGGACACCATCTCCTCTTGCCCGATTACTGCACCAGCCTCTGTACTGAACCACTTGGTTCTTCCTTTGCTCTCTGTAATTGAGTTTTTTAAAGCAGAAGCAAGGGTAACCCTTTCAAATTGCTTCTTTCTTCAAAATTCCCCTTTACCCAGCAAGAGTGACATTGGGGGCTTGACTACGGTGCAGCGGTAAAGCACCATGTTCTGCAAGCCTGACCCACTTGGTAAGGTTTCCGTCAGGGTCAAAGCCCTCCCTGAGGACACCAGGTATGCCTGCACCCATGATTGACGGCTGGCTGAGGCTGGGAGTGGATTGAGGCATCCAGACCCTGTCCAGGGTGCTGTCTCTCTACATTTCTGTCTCTCATTCATTGAAGAAATAAACAAATACACAACAACACAAAAAGCTGTATTGCTTGTAATGGACAGTGAGACCCTCCACACTGTCGCCTCTAAGCCCTCTGATGCAGGTCCTCCTGTTCTCCTGCTCTCCCCTCCGCCACACGTGCACTCTTATCTTCCCTAGTCCTTAGACACGCCGAGCTTGCCCCACCTCAGAGCATTGGCGACAGCAGTGAGCAATGTCCTTTGTCTTGAACTTCCTTCAGGCATCCATGTGGCTCCCTCCCTCACCTCCTTCTGGTTTTGTCACCTTCTTAATGAGACCTACTCTCCCCTGCCTCTGACCAACTCACCTTGCACACCCCCTGTCTTCCTTACCACAGCATGTACAACCTTCTCACACACTGGGTACTAGACGCATGCACCAGGTATATGTTCTGTTTTGTTATTTCTGTATCCCCAGAGTACATGCTTCACAAACACATTCTGAATTTTTAAAATGAATGAATAGTCTATTGATAGGTACGCATGGGGATTAATTTACTCTCTAAATACAAGTTCACTGAAGTCGAATCATTTTTGTTCATGAGAATGGCAGGTTTCAGGATGTTTTCGTATAAAGGTGGACGTAGAAATAAGAGATGGGTGGCTGGTCCTAGGTTTGACTCAGGTACTGAAGGCACCGACTGTCACGGGTAAACTGAGAGGAGAGGATTCAGGGGGCAGCAGGCAAAGACGGAAGAGCAGAGACGGAGCAAAAGGAGCCGTGTTTCCTTTGAACCTCCACTTTTTTCAGCATATCTCTCCTAATGAAAACAAGAGTGAAAGCCATTCCGAATTAATTTATTTAGTCACCATGGTTGAGGATGAGTAAGTTTTAAAGATCTTAGTATAGATCACATTTTGCAATTATCCGCTGTGCATGGGGCTAGTTAATAAGAGAATTCCCCTAGTGTGTAAGTCTCTGGTGCCTTTTTAATTCTCTGGTGTCTGTGATGATCTAATAGGTCTGTCAGAGGATAAAAAATTTTCAGGAACCACTGCTTAAAATAAATAAATGAAGGTCAAAATGGAAATAAAACCATTTCAAATGTTATAAACTAAAATCTCTCAGACCCATCCAGAACTCAACTGCGTGGCCATTTCTCATGGACACCCCTATGAGACCAGGATACCATCTCCTCTTGCATCAAGGATGGGAGAATTCTCAAGCGAATGCTCTGAGTTTTCCTCTCTACTTCCCACTCCTGCAGAGCAGTGAGACCCAAGGAAACTCATCCTGAATGTGGGTGCCAGGGCAGTGATTTTCCTAAGAATTTAGGACTGTTTCTCAGATGATGAATTGAAGACATTCAGCTGTCATTCCGAATACTGGGCAGACTTTGTTCAGCTCAGCTTGCAGCAAGGGGTGGGTGATATTTTTTAATCAACTAAGGGTACAATGAACTTTCAGAACATGCTTTGGCCTAGGGAATGGACGGGGGAGTAAGAGGGAGGAGAAACCTCAGGTGCATGTATGTCATCCCACTTATTTTCCTCAGGGCACAACTGCCTGCCCTGGCAACCTCACTGGGAGCAGGGATTTGAGAGGGTGGGGCTCCAGTGCTCAGTGCTCAGAGACTCAACCCTCAGTCCCTTCATGGTACCCTGACTACCAGGCTGCTGGGAGGTAGGCTTAGGAACTTGAGATTTCCAACTTAGAATGGGCATGCACTGGAAGGTTCCCAGCCCCTGGGCCACCTGTGTGGGTTTCACCAACCCTCTGTACCACCAGGGCCATGGCTTACTTAATACTTTTCTTGAAACCAATTCACTTTTAAAATAAGCCTCATTCACAGCAGTGACCTAAAGCAATGATAAGTTAAATACTTCCTTTCTTTAACCTAGCACATGCTAGAATGATGTATAACTGGAACCGGCCTATAAGTGAGACTCCAGAACTAACTTCCACTTGCAGAAAATATGGAGGACAGAGGAACAAGTTACATGACACCAAAGGAAGCAAATAGGCAAACTGAAAACTTTTGAGGTCTGGAACATCTTACAAGATGGCTGCAGAGGTGAGAGAAGGGAGACACCCATACATAAGTCATATTTGAGAAAGTTGTCAAAAGGCATGCATGATCAAGTCTGTGGCTGTCGAAATCCAGAACTATACACTCACCTTGGACTCAAGTTATAAGCTCTTGTCTAATCTCAGTTACCCTTCAGTGTGTGCCAACTTTAGTCTATGTTTCTCCACCAGGGCACTATCCCCTCCTCCAGGACTCAGAGACTCAACCCTCAGTCCCTTCATGGTACATTGACTACCAGGATGCTGGGAGGTAGATAGAGGAACTCCAGTCACACAGGGCTCCAGAGCCAGACATCCAAACCACACACATACCAGGCATCCTTTATTGCTGTGGGGAGCCCGGGGCCCTCACCAGCATAGCTGATGGCTCAGCATTTGAGTCAGCCATAGCTTGGTTTCATCCCTACTTCACAGAACCATCAAAAGAATGACAGGATATGATGTGTGGAAAGTCCTTGGCTCAGGGCCTGGTACAAATCAGTCTTAGTAACGGATTATGCTGTTGTTGCTCTTACTGTGCCATCACGAATGTGCTGAGCACATATGTGTCCCAGACAAGCTGATGGCTCCTCATCCTAGCCCAGGTCCCCTTCATCAGTTCGTTTCTCCATTTTTCCCTGGGTTTGAGCCTAGTCCTCAGGCCCTAGTCAGAGTCCAGACAACCTGCCTCACCATTTTTCTTCCTCTGTCTGGAAACTGGAATCTTGGTTGTTGTTAGAGTTTTATTCCAGACCAGAGGGACTCTTCCCTCCATCCTGCATTAGGACCCACTGCATGTGTGAGTGTGCACACACACGCACCAGTGAAATATCAGTATCACCTCTGTTGGGGACTTCTGCCCTGAGTACCACCTTCCAGACTGCATTTGCCCTGGGACATCGACAGCCAAGCTGGACGTGGCCCCAAACCTTGGAGGGCCTCTTCTTCGCAGTGTCTGCCTCTGCACTCCCATAAACCAAATCCCAGGAGTATGAAGGCAGGGCAGAGAGTAAAGACGGTCATGAATCTAGGGCACATTTTGAAGGATGTAGATGAAGGAGTGAGTTTTCATCTACCTCTTCATATGGGTTTTCAGATGCCTACAGGAAAAAGCAGGCATTCAAAAACCGAAGACATTCCAGGGAACCAGCAGTTAGCGTAATGGCTATGTCGCTGGACTGCCATGTAGTCGACTGCGGTTCGCGTCCCAGACCCGGTGGCTTAGAACTCACGCTGGGCACGTGTGCGTGCATGCCCAAGATCCAGAGAGGAGAATGGAGGAGAAGGGATTGCGGCGTGGCCATCCCCCCTGGGGGGTGATTTCTCGCTTTCTATCTCTCTGTCTCTCTCTGTCTGTCTGGTGAGTGCACGCGCCCTATAGCAAAAACCTCTCTCAAAAAAAAAAAAAAAAGAAAAAACGAAGATATTCCAGATGTGCTCGAGCTATGAGGCCACATCACCAAACACAGAGAAGTTCAGGGAGGAAAACACTGTGAGGCCAAGCTCCTGACGCTCACAGCTTATTCAAGAACAGAGAAGTCCCTGTTGTGCCGTGATCCTGCAGCATTCCAATCAGCAGTCCACAGCAGCCTGTCTGTGGCTCACAAAGACAATAGCTCCCAGAGGAGGGAAGATCAGTAACCACAATGACGGGATCCGACAGGAGGGAGTGTCATCTGCTAGCTAGGTGACCGCTAAGTATTTTCCACCCACTGAGTCATTACAAACCACCTTCGAAGCTTGGTGTTAGTGCTGATGAGCTGATTCCACAGGTAAGACACTCAACAACTAAAGGAGCCAGGCTCTCCCGCACTGTACACGGTGGCGGGTGAAAAAGCTGCAAAGCAGGAGACTAAGGAGAAGAAACCTGAAGCCAAGAAGGCTGACGACAGAGGCCAGGTTAAAAAGGGTCACCCCAAGGCTAAAAAGCCCAAGGAGGGGAAGCCCCATTGCAGCTGAAATCCGGTCCTAGTCCGGGCATCGGCAGATACTCGCGGTCTGCCATGTGTTCCAGGAAGGCCAGGTACAAGAGGAGATACTCGGCCACTAAATCCAGGATCGAAAGGAAAAGGAGAAGGTTCTTGTGACTCAACAAAACTGGTGGAGACAAGAATGGTGGTACCCAGGTGGTTAAACTGTGCAAAATGCCTAGGTATTATCCTACTGAAGATGTGCCTTGAAAGCTGTTGAGCCACGGCAAAAAGCCCTCCAGTCAGCCTGTGAGAAAGCTGCGAGCCAGCGTCACTCCTGGGACCACCTGATCATCCTCACTGGACGCCACAGAGGTAAGAGGGTGGTTTTCCTGAAGCAGCTGAGCAGTGGCTTACTACTTGTAACTGGACCGCTGGTTCTCAATCGAGTTCCACTGCGTAGAACACACCAGGAATTTGTCATCGCCGCCTCCATGAAAATTGATATTAGCAAAGTAAAAATCCCAAAGCACCTTACAGATGCTTACTTCAAGGAAAAGAAACTGTGGAAGCCCAGGCACCAGGAAGGTGAGATCTTCGACACAGAGAAGGAGAAATAGGAGATTTCAGAGCAGCACAAGGTTGATCAGAAAGCTGTGGACTCGCAAGTTTTACTAAAAATCAAAGCTGTTCCTCAGCTCCAGGGCTACCTGCGATCCGTGTTTTCCCTTACAAATGGAGTTTATCCTCACAAATCGGTGTTCTAACTTTTTTGCCAAGAACCTACTTAAATAACTGAATATATATATGTATATAAAACACAATTAAAGGAGTCAGGTGAGCTGCCTGGAATCATGCATCAAGGGCTAAATAAGTCCAGAGCTTTCCATTTCAAATACTGTACATGCAACCAAGTTACTTAACAATGTCGATAATCAATTTGGGGACAATGGCACACAGATAGTGTGGCCTCGGGATCTTGTAGGAGAACCCCTGCCACTAGAGAAACACACACCTCTCATTCAAGAAAAAGCTGACACTCGGTGGGTAAAGCTTGGGGGCTCTGTTTGGACATGCTTGTCTCTACACATTGTGACCCAGCCTTCAAGGGAGGGAAAATATGGAACCGTCAACCAGAGGTTCAAAGCAGGCACCAATGACAAAGGTCAGCTTAAATCAGTTTTTCACTGCTTGCCTCTGCACAAAGACTGCCTCCCGCCTGCCTCCCCATACCTGCCAACGTCCTGAATTTCCCTCCTGTGCTTTCTTCTTGCTGATAGTTCAGATCCTGCACCTCACCCCACCGGCGTCTCCTTCACCCCTTTTGGCCAGCAGCATCTTGCTTCATTAATGTTCTCCTTCTCTGCTATCTGAGCAGATTCTACTTCTGGATGTTAGTGGGTTCCAGAGAGAATCATTCTGGAACGTGAGCACCCTAGACATACGTGACAAAACTTCCACCCAGCCCACCCGCAGCCAGGTTCATTTCCAGTACGATAGACCAGCAATCCGTATCATGCACACAGGATACCCAGGGACTCCAACCACCTGGTTTGCCCATCGCTCACGCCAGGTTTCTCTCAAGCCAAATTGATAGCAGTTATTACTTTAACCTACATTTATTTGAAAATTCTACTCCCTTTGAAATCAAAGTATTTAAAAACAAGCAAACAAACCAAAGGCACTTACCATCAGTGGCTAGGACTTCAGTTCTTATTTCCTCAGCTTCCTACCAACAGAGTTCATTAGCTCTGAAAGCAATTTCTCTAATAGCTCTATGCTAAGTACAATAGTCACCCTCGCTCTACAAACCTCCCGCTTGCTTTATCAGTTAAGATACAGGAACCTGGTCACTGATACCTGAAACTGATGAGCTGCACTGTTACCAAATGTCAACTGCAGTTTTCATCATCTTGTCCCCTATTTGAAAGAACTTTGATGAAGCTCTGTGTCCAACTCTAACCTTATCTCCACAGCTGACTGCGTTTTATCTTAACTATTACTTTGCCTGGCTTGCGGGTGACTTTCTTAGCAAAATGCCTCCCTAATTCTAACTAGGTAGCAGGTCGCGCACTGGCCTTAGAGAGGATTGGTAGCTCTAATTCCCCTACAGCTGCAGCCCTAAGAGCAACAGGGCATATTTCTGCAACAAGCTTCACTTCGGAGGCCTCGATGCCGTGAAAAGGCTGGCACTTACTGAGTGCTTAAGTGTAGGCCAGGCTCTGTGTGCTGGGGTTTTGTATAAGCTACTGACTGCAATCCTCGGAGACTGACAGAAGCCACTGAGAGGCTCAGGACCAAGGGAGAGGTGGGGACCAGGTAAAGCTTGGATCCAAAGTGTCCATAAATGGACTTTTTCCAAGTCCCTCATATAGCTTCTCTCAGATGGCTGTAATAAGGATTTAAGAACACATGTTGCAATGATTAGAATTCTGGATAAACCATAAACATTAATTATCCATGCATTTTTTTCAAAATTTTGGTGACTTGTATAATCATATTATGCCATCTGTCTTCCTGAATATAGTAGAAAAAGCATGGACTTTAGACTCTCCGGTTGTCCCCTTATTGGCTGCACGACATTGGGCACGCTCTCTAACCTCTCTCAATCTCTTGTGCAAAGGGTACTTTTGCCAATATTAAATGAATAACCTAAGTATGGCTTGATTCATATTAATGTATCCTAGAGGACCTTCTGTCCTATCGTATACTCATCCCGTCATACCCAGAATGATTGCATTTCAGAAACAAACAACAAACTCACAGAGTCAGGCAGGTGATGTGGGGAAGGCACTGGACACCCACATGGTTGATCGTGGTTCAAGTCCCAGATCTGGCAGTTTGAAAATCATGCCAAGCACGTACCCCAAATCCCAGAATAGAGGAGAAGGGATTGCAGTGTGGCCATCCCCCCAGGGGATGATGTCTCATTTTCCCTTTCACTGACTGTCTTTCTCAGTCTTTCTCCTGTCCATCCAAGTACATGTGCCCTATGGCAAAAACCTTAAAAAAAAACTTATAAAATTTATTTTAAAAGATGGAACTGTTGATTACTTGTACTACACCTAAATGTCAATTCAGTTTTTTAAAAAAATCAGGTAGCACCTGGTCTTCGATCTGTCTTCCTTTCTTTCATATTTGTAGCAAGACTCCAGTCCCACCAAGGCAGCCAGCTCACCTCTCCTCCTTTTCTGTGGCCACCATACATAAAAGATGACAATGTGTAGTAAGGAAACGATGGTAGAGTTCAAGTACAAATTGCACATTCCCTCCATATGGAGCATGATTTCAGGTGAGACCATTCTCCACTGCTGGAGAACTGGAGACAACACAGCTAAGCAATAAGCCCAGCAGTATTTACTGATGTACCGACATTGTGTTGGGCACTGTGAGAGATGCAAGGGAAGAGGACACGCATTCTTTTTTTTTGTTTGTTTTGGAGAGATTTTCACTATAGGGCGCATGTGCTTACCAGAAAGACAGGGAGAGACAGAGAGACAGAAAGCGAGAAATCACCCCCCAGGGGGGGTGACCACGCCACAATCTCTTTTCCTCCATTCTCCTCTTGGGATCTTGGGCATGCACACACACGCACCCATCATGAGTTTAAGCCACTGGGTCCGGGACTCGAACTGCAGTCAACTACATGGGATTCCAGCGACATAGCCATTATACTAACTACTGGTCCCAAAAAGGAGACTCATTCTTGACTTCAAGGAACTTCAAACAATGTGAGACAAACAAACAAACAAAAACATTGGAGAGAGGATATGACATTTGACAAATGTCTAAATTTAGGGTTTTAATTGAACAAAATTTGCAGTAATCAGAATTGGTTTTTTAAATTAAAATGTTTTACAAAAGACTATAACGTTGTCTTTTATCAAGAGTAGAGCTTTCTTTGAAAATTCTTCTGGGATGGAGTGGGACCAGCAGTTGGCATAATGGCTATGTCGCTGGAGTTCCATGTAGTCGACCACAATTCAAGTCCCAGACCTGGTGGCTTAAACTCACATTGGGCAAGTGTGCGGGCATACCCAAGATCCAGAGAGGAGAATGGAGGAGAAGGGATTGCGGTGTCGCCATCCCCCCTGGGGGATTTCTCGCTTTCTGTCTCTCTGTCTTTCTGGCGAGCGCACGTGCCCTATAGCAAAAACCTCTCCAAAATAAATAAAGAAAGTCCTTCTGGGATGGTTGAGCTATGTGATTCTATGCTAATTCCAGATCTCTTGATATCTTTTGCAATCAATTGAGCATTACAGTAACAGTATTTAGGAACTCAAAACATCTCTGCTATAAAATTTATCTTTTGACAGCATTTCTCATCAACACTTACATAATCGACTGTTAACAAGATGAACAAGAGCATTTTCAATGCTCCTAATAGTGGCGTGAAGTCCAGAGAGACCAACATCCAACAAGGTCTTCCACTTGGCAGTAAGGAAGGTCACATTTGAACAAAAATATGAGGGACCTGAGCAGTCATGGGTGGCTTCAGGAAGTGTCTCCTGGATGGTCCCTCTGTCTGCAAAGGCTCGATGAAATGTGGAATTCAGAGACTCTTGCTAATGCACCAACCTGGCAGTCCGTGAGGATTCCAAATGCCCTTTAAGGATCCCTTTAAAGCCTTTCCCAGGCCTGAAGATCTCTGATGGTGCATCCCAAGTATGCTTGACCCTCAGGCCACACGCACTAAAGGTGACTGCACCCTCTGAAACTAACTCCACTTTAGTGAAAGTGCCCCAGAACATACATGATGCAATTCTCTGTGCAAGAAGAGACCAGCATCTGTGACAACCCGCCATTCAATGATATGAAAGGAAAGGTCAGAAGTGGCAGCCAAAATGTTTGTCTGAAGTGAGAGCCACAGATAGGTGCTTCTAGAAGGGAATGAAAGTGACTGGGTGCGTGACTGTGTATGCAAACATGTGCAGTTGCTTGTTGATGTGTATGCATGGAGGCTGGGCCCACGTGCAGAGGACACCTTAGCTCTGTAGCTGAACCAAAATGAGTTCTAGCAACGTTTAATATCTCACTAAGTTGCACAAACTGAGAAGTTAGCACTTTTTCCTAGTGCCTTGGAGAACCAGCCATAATTGGTTTCAAACCACTACCAGTTCTACAGCTATGACAATTTAGGGCACCCCTCCGATGTCTGCTCATTCCTGGGGCTCATTTTCTCATAGGCCCCTCTGTCTCAGACACCTGCATACAGGAGTCTCATCTCTGCTCTGCTCAGCTCAGCAGCAGCCAAGTACCCAGTTCCTTCTCTTTGGCACAAGAAATCCATTTGTTCCAAATGTTTCTAAAATGTGTGCACCCAGTTAAAGATTTATTTTATTATTTTTTTTACATTTTTTTTTTTGGAGAGGTTTTTCACTCTAGGGCGTGTGCACTCGCCAGACAGTCAGAGAGAGACATAGAGACAGAAAGCGAGAAATCACCCCCCGAGGGGAGATGGTCACGCCGCAATCCCTTCTCCTCCATTCTCCTCTCGGGATCTTGGGTACGCACGCACACGCGCCCGGCGTGAGTTTTAAGCCACTGGGTCCAGGACGCGAACCGCGGTCGACTATGTGGGAGTCCAGCTACATAGCCATTATGCTAACTGCTGGTTCCCCCCAGTTAAAGATTTATTTGTATGTCATGTAGAAGATTTCCTGGTCCCCTACAACCCCCCCAGAATGTTCTTCTTTTCTTATCTCCACCCTTCCCTCCCTGTGCTTGTGTCTGAAAGGCTCACCCCAAATCTGCCAATGTACTAGGCTTTTAGAAAAGATGCCTTTCTATTCAGAAAGAAGAGGAGGTGTACGTGGCAAATCCATTTCTCCCTGTCACCTTCATTCTTAGTCCGCCTTCTCATCTACATGGTCACTCTTCCCCACTCCCAGAATCAGGTAGGCTCTTACCTGCTTGTGACAACACATTGAATATGTTGGCAACTTTTTTCTCCCCAAGAGTAAGGGGTTGATTTATAAAGTAGAAAAGACTTGCAAGGAAAGTGTGCATTTTGAAAAAAACTAGGCATGGGTTTCGACATATTTTTGCACTCAGGTAAACTTGTACTTTCTCCCATAACTTTTTAAAGTAGCCTTATACAAATGCCTGAATCACTTGTAAAGGAGTCCAGAATTTATGGGGGGGAGGGAATAGAACTGTAGGAGATTTAGTGTTTTAACCCAGAAAATTCTAATCAAACACAATGCAGAGTGAGAAACTTTTCTTCTTCAGGAGACTACCTTGCACATCTCTCTCACCCCTGACCCTGGACCCGTGTTCTTTCTCCTCATAACATTTAACAGGAAATTTTTAAAAATCAACCTTATTTTATGGTTATAGTGTAGTTACGTTTATCCGAATATTTTAGGACTTCATAATGGAGTAAAGCATCTTCCTAATGTCCAGGCGTGTAATTGTTCCTGATTTTACTGAAGCGGTTAGCCTTAACAATTGGCTCCTACTTACCCTAAAGTGATCTGTAGAGGTCAAAGATTATGGATTGCAATGCTTTTGCTATTAATCATTTTCCCTTGAGGAATTAAAAATTGCAACCAAGCACGGAAGCTTGTGTGTACCTCCCTTCCCCCTTCCTCTTATTTTAACATTCAGGAAGAGTTCTTGTTTAAGTAAGAATTAACAGATGTGCTTGATTTGAAACGTGTGGAATAAAGTTATATTGAAGCCATATGTTCACCTGCAAGAAAAAATTATTTTTATCTGAAAATATCAATTTGTATATTCTCTCTCTCTCTCTCTCTCTCTCTCTCTCTCTCTCACACACACACACACACACACACACACACGTGTGTCTTCCTACTCCAAAGAAAAAAATGGAAAATGTTCAATCAATGATTTCTGTAAAATACATTTAGATCTTCCCACATTTAAACAAGATTCACATGTCCTCTACCAGTCTTGAATAGTTTACTAAAAGAATAAGAAATTGGGTGGCCAGATATTGTGAGTTCCCAACAAAAAGTACCTCTAATAGGCAGCCAGCCTCCAAGATGGCCCCCACTGGTCTCTACCTCCTGGTGTTTATACCCTTGGGCAGTTTTCTCCTCACTGTACCAGGGCAGGTCTATGTGACCAATGTAATACAGAATAAGTGATCACCCACCACTTCCAAGGCTTGGTTGCGGGGGAGGGGGCAGCTCTAATGTGACACTCAGGAATCCAGATGGCAACTGAGGTTTGAATCCCTAGCCCACTCAGCTAGAGGCACACCAGGCACGTGCACAAGGGTCCATGATCTGATGGGCTGGAGGAAAGGGATCACAGTGTGACCAGATGCTGTGGAGGGCACGCGTTTCTCCTCTCTCTCTCTCAGCACATGTGCTCTACCCTGAGTAAAAAAAACAATTAAGGGGCCAGCAAGTGGCATGGCAACCAAGCCACTGGACTCCCACGTAGCCAACCAGGTTTGAGTCTGGATGTGGAGGCTTGAAACTCACACTGGGTGCATGTGCCTGCTACCTAAAATCTTGAGAGGAGAGTGGAGGAGAAGGGACTGGGGCATGGCCATTCCCTCTGGGAAGGTTGAATTCTCATTTCCTGTCTGACTTTCTTTGTCTCTCTGGTAAGCACACATGCCCTAATAGAAAACAAACAAAAAAACAAACAAACAAAACTCTCTTTAAAAAAAATTAAAATACAAGACTTGTGGCGTCTAAAACTCTCTCTTTCTCAACTTGCTCTCTTGACAGAAACGATATCATGAGCAGCCCCACCTAGCTAAGTCCCTCTCAGATTCCTGACCTTCACGTACCGTGTGCAATTACAAAAGTTTAGTGTTCAAGTGGCTAAACTTCAGAGTTACTAGTTACACCATAAGAGATAACTTATAGATTAGAATAATACAAGTCATTAACTATTTTCCCTGTGGACCTAACACAGATGGAGAAGTCAGGGGTTCTGGTTAATATGAAAATATTTTAGCTCCATGCTGCTTTTGCATTGTACAAAGAATTTTCAACAAGTTCAAGGAAAATGTGTATTATGAACAAATTGTACATGGATATTAAAACTTCACCTCAAAGTACACTCATACTTTATTTCTAGTTTTGCACACACTTATTGGATTCCCCCCCCCCATATTTCCTTTACAAAACTGTCACAAATGCAACCACCTCCCCTACTGAGTAGGCAGGCCTTTCAGTGTATTCGTCGTCAGGAAGTCCTTCTACTGTAACTCTGGGGTTTCTATTATCAGATGGAACTTCTGATCTTAGAGATTGTTCCACAGCTCTTCAAAGCACTTCTTCCCTAGTCGGATCAGATAAACGATCTTCCCTTTTACATACTCATTTACAGAGGCAACGGATCTTTGCCCGAGTGTTAGAGGGAACACATTCGTTTCATCACGGAAGCGACATTTCATCATGTTACCCTGGCAACCCCCGGTCTTCCCCCGAGTTAGTGTAGATCAGCAAAGTCCACCTTGACTCATAAAGACAGGTCTCTGTGGACAGTAAGGGGACCCACAAGTGGCCACCAGAAGCACAGTGATAAGGAAGTGGATGTTGCAACAGGAAAGAAAGTTTCTCGAGAGCAGTGGTGGGAACCAGGGCTAGGCTCCAGGCTGAAGTGGTCTTTGGTGGAATACCTTCCTGTTGTGGTAGCCTTTGTCTCTGAAGTTCCAAAGGAACACTTTTCCTCGTAGCATAAGAACCTAAGAGGGAAATCCAACTTGTATGCCATGCCTTTAGTATTTTCCACATTGTGGCTTTTGTCCTCTGGTGTCTCAAATGCACTCTTTGCCTTCCAGCATTATAAGAACAGAAAGGAAATGTTATCTGTAGGTCATGTTCTTTCTTCCTATTTAACTAAATGTCAACATCTTTGCAGCTCTTAGTCTTCTAAAACCAAATCTAGAAACTTCTATCTAAACTTCTTCTGTGGTGGACATTTAAAGACATCTTTCATTTGCTGAAATGATCTAGACCCATAAATATGCCTGGTAGATTATTTCCTGAGCTCAAGTTCATATACATTTGAACATTTCAAAAAAAAATTTGAATTAGGGAGGAAAGAAGACTGTGGAAGAAAGAAAAAAAGAGGATTTCATAGAGACCACACACATACATTTTCAGAACCCATTTTAGTCATCCACTCAAAATTGTTTTGCTTCAATACGTTGTTCAAATTCTCTTGAAATCAGCTTTTCTAACTGATGATGCATATATTTTAAACATAACAGTATATTTGCCCATATACTTGTGTAATGTGTAATTATGTCTAACAGGTGCTGACCTTAATTCTAAAGCACAAAGTGCCAGAAAAGGGGACACCAGTGTCACTTTCAAATCACAACTTCCTGACTATGTACCGGGTTGTCAGAAAAGTCAGAATGCATTTTTACATAGGAAAACATAGAAAAATGCATCATGACTTTTCCTGTGACCCAGTAAGTAGTGGTCAGTGAAGATCCTTGAAAAATGCATAGAAAATTATAAATGAAAAGACTCTCACACCCGAATACTCAGAGAAAAACTTTTTTCTAACATGTCCACATATTTTATGCCAACCTCATTTCTAAGCATGTGAATATGAATAGAATTGTACAGGAGCTATATGAGGAGATAACGAAAAGTTTATTAAATAGTGGAACTAAGGGACCAGCAGATAGCATAATGGTTACATTGCTGGGCTCCCACATTGTCGACTATGGTTCAAATCCCAGACCTGGTGACTTAAAACTCAACACTGGGCATGTGTATGAGTGCCCAAGATCTGAAGAGGAGAATGGAAGAGAAGGGACTGCAGCATAGTCATCCCTCCTGTGGATGATTTCTCAATTTCTGTCTCTCTGGTGAGCCCTATAACAAAAATCTCTTAAAAGAAAAAAAAAGGTGGAGCTAAAAGTAAGGGTTTATTGGGTGCAAAAACTTTTTGAAATCCATGCATAATTTTTCACAGTATATTTTCCATGAATTTTTGAAGACCCCTCCTTATATAAAGATATACAAATACTATATCTATACCAAAAACTAATTACAGAATCTGCTGGAAGACATAAAAGGAAACAAGTCAATGAGAGTCATTCTGTGAATCTACACTTAACGCCATTTATTTAAGGAGGAGGAGAAGGAGAGAAGGCTTGATAATAAAACAATTTTTTTTTTGGAATTTGACAAAATAATTCTAAAATTAAATTGAAGAGTAAGTAAAAAAAAAAATGAAAGTAGCTTTTCAGTTTAGGTTTTAGGCATATATGAGGACTAGAAAAAGATTTTCTAGAAAAAGATTTTCTCTGCGTATTCAGGGATGAGAGTCCATTCACTTTCTATGCGTTTTTCCAGTGTCTTAATTGAACCTGCAACACAGTGGCTCCACTTACCGAAGTATTATAAGACATCTAGAAGGTAGGGCTTATTCCTTCCCCACTTTGCGGAGGAGGATTCTGAGCTCTGGAGTAGTGAGTGAAACAGTTTTCTGGGTCACTCTGCTGGTCAGCTGGGAGGCTGGGGTCTGAACCCAAGTGCTGCGGGAGTGAGGCCTACACTGTTATCCAATATCTGCATTGCTTCTCTATTTCCAGGGATACTCAATTAGCCAAGAAAATATGAAAACCAGAAAAATGTCAGGAACAAGAAATTTCTTCTTCCAGATTTTCTCTGTGTCTACTGCTGTCCAATAAAATTTTTGTAATTAAAATCATGTGGAACAGCCACTAGAGGTGACAGACAGTTTAACAGAACAGAATTTTTTAAAAACCTAGAAACAGATGGAGCATTATTATGAATTTATTAGAAGATGAATCAGAATATCAAAAATAACGTATCAAATCTGGGAGAAAGAATAAGCTTTAAATAAATGGTGTTAAGTCCATTTTGGATTTTATTTAAGTATTACATATGTGTTAATGTAATCATTATAAAATATCAGCTATATAAAAATAAGGCCCAATTAATAAAACATTAAATTTCAAATGGATTAGGGGTTAAAAAGTAAAAAGTAAAAAGTAAATCTATAAATAGAATTAAATATTTATTTGCTAGTGGGACCAGCAGTTAGCGTAATGGCTATGTCACTGGACTCCCATGTAGCCGACTGCGGTTCAAGTCCTGGACCAGGTGGCTTAAACTCACACCGAGCACGTGTGCGTATGTGCCCAAGATCCCGAGAGGAGAATGGAGGAGAAGGGATTGCGACGTGGCCATCCCCCCTGGGGGATGATTTCTCACTTTCTGTCTCTCTCTGTCTTTCTGGAGAGCTCACGTGCCCTATAGCAAAAACCTCTCCCAAAAAAAAAAAAAAAAAAAGTGATGTTCACTTCTAGCCAAGATAAACACGGACCAGAGTTACCGTCCTGCCCAAAACTAGCAAGAGCTGGCCAAAACGTATGAATCCATAGCTCTGCAGACATTCGCATGAGGCAGTGGCTGACAGGGACCTGGGAGCTGGGAAGAAACTGAGAGGAGGCCCACAGCCGCCCCAGCTCATGGCCTGGGAGTGGCAGGGCTCTGACAAAGGGAGGGGAAGGACAGGAAGCCAGTGGTCTCTGCACTGCGGCATCAGAGCTGGGAAGTAAGTAGAGCTCACCGTGCACAGCAGTGACCAGGAGAGCCCCGCATGGAGATAGCTAGAGAGAGACCTCCTGTCTCAGCTGAAAGGTTTCCACCTGTGAAAGCATCCTCACACTCCAGGCAAAGCCCTCACTGCCCAGTGTTTCCACACACCCTTTGCAAGTCCCTCCCTCTCAGCTTACCCACGTGATCCACAGGTGCCCCTGATTTCCGTCGCTATAAACTAGTTTGCATTTTCCGGAAATTCGTATGAATGAAATCACGCAGTGTGCACTCTTTCACGTCTGGCTTTTGTTGCCCAGCACAATTATTTAGAAATTCACCCATGTTGCTGCATGCGTCAATCATCGTGTTCCTCATTTTTACCGTTCATCACATTCCTTTATTACTTTTTAATATCTGTGGAAATGTAGTGGTGGTAACTGTCTCATTCCCTATATCAGCAAGCTGTGTCTTCTTGTTTTTCCTTAGTCAGTGTAGTTAGAGACTTGCCCATTTTGTTTATCTTTTGGACAAACCAGCTTTTGCTGTCATTGCTTTTTCTCTGTTGCTTTTCTGGGCAACATGTGTATACACATTCATTTATATGAATTTCTAGAAATACAAACTAATTTATAGTGATAACCACCACTACCTTAACCACCAGCGGGTGGTATGGTGATAAAGGCAGATGAATCCTACACAACTATCCTGGACCCAGCAGCTTAAAAACCACACTGGGCATATGTGCGTGCATGCCCACAAATCCAAGAGGAGAATGGAGAAGAAGGGATTGTGACATGACCATCCCCCCGGAGGATGCTTTGTCGCTGTATTTCTCTCTCTGCCTCTCTCTGGTGAGTGCATGCACCCTATAGCAAATAAAATAATAATAACAATAACAATAATAACATCTGTGGATGCCTGAGAGAGAGGGGTTCCCAAAGGGTGTGCCTTTGGAGGTGATGGTTACATTCATCACCTGCATTGTGGTGCTGGTTTCAACGTGTGTCAAAACGTATCAGATTTTTGTACAATTAAGGCTGCATCAAGTGTCAATTATGACTCAATAAAGCTATGAAACAGTGGATTATAAATGGAATATATGTTATAACATTACTACAATAATTAACACATGTTTCCACAAAGACATAGAAGTCAGGCTTGTATTTATTTATTTATTCCCAGTTCTTTGGGAGGCTGAGCCAAGAGGAACATAAGTCCGAGACTAGCCTGGGGAACAGTGAGATCCTGTCTTTAGGAAAAAAAAAAAAAAAAAAAAAAAAAAAAGAAAGGAAGGAAGAAAAAGGATGTGGCCCAGCACAGTGGTGTAAGTGGCAGGACACTGCTGTGCAGTACTGGAAAGGCCCGGGGCTCAGATCCCAGATCAACTTGAACACACCTGCAGAGCTGCACACCTGGGCTGGCTGGAAGACTAAGGGAAGGACCACACCTCTCACATACATGAAATAAAGCTCTCTTTTTTTTTCTTTTTTTGTTGGTTAGAGAGATTTTTGCTATATGGCATGTGCAGTTGCCAGAGAGACAGAAAGCAAGAAATCACTCCCAGGAGAGATGGCTACGTGGTAATTCCTTTTTCTCCATTCTCCTCTTAGGAGTTTGGGCATGCACACACATGCGCCCAGTGTATTTTCTTTTTCTTTTTCTTTTTTTTTTTTTTTTAAAGATTTTTGCTATAGGGCATGTGCACTCACCAGAGAGGAGACAGAAAGCAAGAAATAACCCCCTGGCGGGGGGATGGCCACACTGCAATCTCTTCTCCTCCATTCTCCTTCTGGGATTTTGGGCATACACACACATGTGCCTGATATGAGTTTTAAGTCGCTGGGTCTGGAACTCAAACAGTGGTCGACTACATTGGGATTCCAGAGACATAACCATTACGCCATCTACTGGTCCTGCCTGCATGAGTTTTAAGCCTCCAGGTCTGGGTCTCAAACCACAGTTGACAATGTGGGAGTCTAGCGATGTAACCATTACGCCATCTGCTGAGCCCAATAAATATGTTTAAAAATACGTAGGCACACACACGTTCACACACGCACACACAGGCATAGGAACAGCTGTTTAGGAAACAGCAGCTCCCAAGTCTTAGCCACGGTGATTGAATGAGTAGGACTGCAGACCGTCTCCCTGGCACCCCCTTTCATTTTGGCTCCTCTAGTTTTCCTTGTTTTGTTTTTGTTTTTGTTTTTAGGTTTTTGCCATAAGGTACATGTGCTCACTGGAGAGAGACAGAGAGAGGGTGAGAAATCACAACCCAGTGGGTATAGTCAGGCTCCAATCCCTTCTTCTCCATTCTCCTCGTGGGATTTGGGGCACACACGGACACCTGGAGTGATTTTCAAGCCACCGGGTACAGGACTCAAACTGAGGAAGCCCATGTGGGAATTCAGAACCTGCCCATCATGCCACCTGCTGACCCCAATTTCCTGTTTCTTTTAATAAAAGGCATTACTTGGAAACAGGTATCATGACAAACAATAGTAATGATAAATACTCCAGTCTCCAATCTAGGAAAATAGGCTTCTATTACTGCAGAGGCAGAGCCTAAAGCATACAAAAACATGGTTTATACTGTTCAAAAGTCAAGGATATATCCCTGTCAGGGTAATACAAAAAGCTTTTAAAATCACTTTAAAAAGCAAAAAATAAAATAAAAGATATGCCTCAGATATTCCTATTAGCAGAGGTGTTCTCTCCTGCACATGCACACTTACAGTTTTAAAAAATCCTTGGGATGGTCGCATGGCCTACTGCATAAGAGAGCTGGGCATGGATTCATACATGCCCCACATTTTGACAGGATGGAGAAATGGGGAAGGGATTGCAATTTTACCACACCCCACTGCAAGTACTTTCTTTCGCTCTCTCTTTCTGGCTCTCAATCCCTCTCCGGCAAGCACCCATGCCTTATAATCAAAAAGAAAATTACTCTCAGTGAGGGAACATGGGCCAAGTTCTGAGTTTTGGCTCCAAGTTTTTTTAGGTGAAAAGAAACATGTATTTCAGATAAATGTAAGAGGTTATCCAACCTTTCTTTCAATTCCCGGCAAGATGACATCGAAGCTAAATCAGACAATAAGTCCCCTATTTGAAAGATGAAAGAAAAGGAAAATCCTCACTCACTATATGCCTCAGTAAAGGCATGTGATATTGTGGAACATGCTGCCTTCGGCAACCTCCTGGAGTTGTTTATAACCATTTCCCGAAGATGTTGTCCAGTTCCGTGGTGTAACGTAAGTCCATCTGTACTCCAGGTTGCTCGAGCCCACGTTTGATGCGTTCAGGATGAACACACTTTTGTTACTCAATCATTCCCTAGATGACTCATGAGGCAACATGCAAATACCAACTTGTTCATCATGTGCCTTTTTTTTTTTCTTGGTTTCTACCATAGGGTATTTGTGTTCATCTGAGAGACACAGAGAGGGAAAGTGAAAAATCGCCCCTCCAGAGCAATAGCCATGCTGTAACCCCTTGTCCTCCATTCTCTTAGGATCTGGGCATGCACGCACATGCATCTGGCGTGGCATCCAAATCACCAGATCTGGGACTCTAACCATGGTGGGCCACGTGGGAGCCCAGTGCCTTAGCCACCACACCAGCTACTGGCCCCATATGTCTTTTATGTATGCACTCGAGAAACATTTTCCCTGCACGTTCTATATTCCGAGTCAACTGTTCGGTATGAAGAGAGTCAGGTGGAGTAGCAGGTAAGTCCTGTCTTCATGGGAACAGACAGTTAGATGAGCTACCATAATAAAATGCCCACAAAAGCAGGAAATATATATATAATCCTCACCACATAAAGCTACTAAGTTTTGTACATCAATAAAACCTTAAGGGAAGCTAGACAGTGGTTCAGAGGTGAAACGAAAGGCTGACCCATGAGCAGTTTCTGGGTGAGCCTCTGGAGTCCTTCCTGGGTCCACGTGCTGCCCCTGAGCCAGGACTGACTGAAGCTGGTGTTGGATTAAGGCATCAAGACCCTGCGGCGGAGGCTGCCTCTGCCCCTCTCTCCTACTCCTTGAAGAAATAAATAAGTAAACTCCTTAAAAACATCCTTAAGAGTGGCAATATTCCCCTCAAATCTGAGACTTTCTGGAATGAAAGATGTAATGTTTCCCATATACAGCCTAAATAAATTCATAAACAAATTAAATAGCACCTAAAAAGAGTATTTTAAAAGGGAACAGAACATGGCATGATGGGTAAGGTGCTGGATTCTCACATGGAAGATGGCAGTTTGAGTCCTGCACACGGTGGCTTGAAAATCATGCCAGGAGCATGTGTGTGTATGCCCCAAATCCCAAGAGAAGAGTGGAGTAAAAGGGATTGCAGCATGACCACTGCCCCGGGGTGATTTCTCACTTTCCCTTTTTCTGCTTCTCTCCGGGAGCACACATGCCTGTCACAGAAAACAACAACAACAAAAGAAAAGAAAAAAAGGTCGTTGTATATGTCTTTTTAATAGTCTTAATGTACTAGGAAATCTTACCCATTAAAAACAACAAAAGATTAAAAAAAATTAAACCCCACGACTTCCCAAAGAAAAAGGCAAGTGATCAGTAGATACACATAAGTGCTCAGCCTCATAATAAAAATGCACTTTTGAAAATACTGTATTTTTTATCTACTAAATTGGTACAAATCAGAAATAGTTTTAAGGTTCTGCTTCTGAGTGAATGAGTTAGTCTTCCGAATCTGTGGCTGGTTGGTCAAATCGGAGAGGGATCATGGATTTCTTTCACCAAGGCCCCATCGCCTAGGGACAGCAGTAGAAAGAGCCTGGGCCCCTCAGCCTGGCTCTTTTCACAGGGGAAGCTGAAAGGCGCACTGTGAACATGGAGCCCGACCCTTGGAGTACGTCAAGGCTTGCTGAAAAGATGGTATTGCATGTTAGAAATTCAGTCGAAGGGCCATCAGATAACCTTCTTGGGAAAATGGACCATGTCACACTTGCCCAAGATTCTCAGCAGTGTCAACATCAAAATAACTGAGAAGTAGCAGCCCAAACAGCAGATAAGCTGAAGAAGAATTCCACCAGCTTCCTCACTTTACCAATGATGG
The DNA here is from genome assembly GCA_026018925.1 of Tupaia tana. Taxonomy (NCBI): domain Eukaryota; kingdom Metazoa; phylum Chordata; class Mammalia; order Scandentia; family Tupaiidae; genus Tupaia; species Tupaia tana. The sequence goes on from JAKSZU010000003.1 coordinate 136,803,483, forward strand.
CACTGAGGTCTGGAGATGGGACGTTTCCAAAACAGCCAAATTTGTGACAAATTTAAGGGCAGACACAACAATGGTGCTAAACCAAAGCTCGAGGTCACTGATTCGTCTTTTGAACTCTTTTTTTTTCCCCCTAGAAGCCCTGTTCCTCCTAAGAGAGTCCTCACTCTCTAATCTTGAGAAAAATCACCTACCAGAGACCAGCAGTTGGCATAATGGCTATGTTGCTGGACTTCCATGTAGTCGACTGTGGTTCGAGTCCCGGACCCAGTGGCTTAAACTCACACTGAACACGTGTGCGTGCGTGCCCAAGAACCCAAGAGGAGAATGGAGGAGAAGGGATTGCGGGTGGCCATCCCCCCTGGGGAGAGATTTCTCGCTTTCTGTCTCTCTCTGTCTCTCTGTCTTTCTGGCGAGCACATGTGCCCCATAGCAAAAACCTCTAAAAAAAAAAAAAAAAAAAGAAAAATCACTACATTGCCCAGTTGTCGGGTGGTTTAACCATGTGAGTAATAATGCTCATACAGCTAACATGAGGTCTAATAATCGGGAAAGTTTCCGTCAAAGTATTTAACCAGGATAATTAAACACCGTAAGTTCATAAAGGCAGTTTAAAGTGTTTGAAGATGTTCCCCCTGTACACCCCGCCTTCCCTGCCAGCCAGGACCATGCCATGCACGTCTGGAGCAGACAGGTCTGTACGGATCCAGCCTCTCCTCAGCACTGTGTAACCGTTGTGCCACCCAGCCAGCCAACACAATTTGTAAAGAAAACCTAGTGTTAACGTTTGTTCAAATGAGGGGCCAGCAGGTGGCATGGGTGTTACGGCTCTGGATCCCAGGTGGGTGATTACATGGTTCCAGTCCTAGATCTGGCAGCTTGGAAACCACAGCGGACACGTATACGCACATGCCCAAAATCCTGAGAGAGGACTGGAGGAGAAGGGACTGTGTGTGGCCTTCCAGCCTGGGGAGTGACTTCTCCTCACTTCCCTTCTCACGTGCTGTCCCTCCCGCTCTTTCTAGTGAGCACATGTACCTATAGCAAAAAAAAAAAAAAAAAAAAGAGAGAGAGAGAAAGATAAAGTACTACGTACTAGACTTACTAATAGCACAATATGATTTTTAAGCTGATCTGCAACCCATAATAGACTAGGTATGTAGGAACAGCCAGTAACATGGTGGTTAAGGCAATTGGATCCCACATAGCCGACCATGTGGTTTGAGTCCCAGACCTGGCAGCTTGAAAAACACACTGGGCGCGTCTGGGTACATGCCCAAAATCCTGAAAAGAGGAAGAGATGGAGGAGAATGGATTATGACAGGACCATGTCACGTGGTGGGTGCTTTTTCATTCTCTTTCTTTCTCTGTCTCTTGCGAACACATCAGCTTTCTAGAAAAAATTAAAAATAACTATATAAGAGTGACCAAGGACATTTACTCATTCTCCAGCTCTAAAAACATTCCTTTCCCATGCTCTTTTGACCCTCCACCATGTGCTGTGGACCTGGGAGGACACGCCACTACCACCCCCACCAGCACTAACATGTGATTCTTTTGGGTTAAAAGTGTGCTCCCGCTGAAATGTACCTAGACACTAGAGGCCGAAGAGAATTCTTTTCTGTAAGTCACTCACATCCTAGTATGAATTACTGGGAAGTGCACTTTCCTTTTCCTGCTGGACGTCTAGATGAAGAAGTGCTAGGTGACGTGGGCTTCTAGGGCTGTTTTTCTCAACATGGGATTCCCAGACCAAATTCACCAGAGATGCTCAAGGCTGTCTGTAAAAGGGAGGTTGCTAGAACACTTCTACTTCACAGTTTTTCCTCAGACCTATCCCCCAGTTGTATTTCCAGGGTGAAAACAATTCTTTTATGGTGATCATGACCCTAGGAGGTTTCATACTTTCAAAATGCCACACTGCTTTGTTTTATTATTTATTTGTTTATTTATCTATGGAGCACATGTGCTCACTGGACAGACAGACAGAGGAAGAAGTGAGAAATCACCCCCAGGTGGGATGACCACTCCAGTATCTCTTCTCCTCTCCTCTCTTCTTGATATTTTTATTTTCAAGCAACTGGGCCTGGGACTTGAATGACAAAGTTGGCCAGGGGGATCCAGATACCTTAACCACCCTGCCACCGGCTCGCCCCACCACATTGTTTGGAAGAAAGCTCTGAGGCTAAACCAACTTCCTCTTTTCAAAACTCCTTGGCTTTCTACTCACATTGGCTAATTGCAAAGCACAGTCTTTCCATCCTAGAGTGATGGCTACATAATGTTAGGGGCTCCAGGGTGCCACAGGCACAGAAACGCCCCCATTGCTATCTCTGGCAAGGGTCAGCCGGCACAGCGGCTCGGCGCCCTGGCTCTGCTCAGAGGCGGTTCTCCCTCAGCAGAGAACAGCAGTCCTTCCGAGGCTCTGGGGCCACAGGCTCTTCGGACGCTCAACAAGCCTTTAGAAGAGCCCCTGCGTGCAATCCTAGGGACAGAACTGCTGCCGTCGTTGGCTTTAGGATCACCAAGAGAGCTAAGGATTCCAACCTGGAGGGAGCGATTCCAACCAGGAGACCCGCAGCGTGGATTCCCTCCCTGGTCCTCAGTGCTGAGGTGGGTGTGAAGCCCTGAGCTCGCCCACCCACCTCCTCGCTGCCGTCTCTGGTGTTCTCCTCGTCAAGCTGCCCTCGGTCCTGACCATCGCTTCTTTTCCAAGCTGCTCCTGTCGTGCAGGCCCCGGTCATGTTGCTGAAGGACCAGTTCTGAGTATGGCAGTCTCCTCAAAATCAGTTTCTCTTTTCTTTCTTTCCTTCTTTTTTTTTTTTTTTTTTTTTTTTTTTTTTTGCCGTAGGGTTCATGCACTTACCAGAAACAGGAGGCGACAGAGTCAAAGAGAGAGGGAGAAAGCACCTCCCCGATTGGGCGTGTGCATCTGCAATCGCAATCCTTTCTCCTACATTTCTTGGTGCTGTTGGGATTCGGGGGGAGGCAGACACAGGGACCTGGCTGGTTTTCAAGCCGTCAGGGCCAGGATTTGAACTGCATGGTTGGCCATGTGGGATCTGACTCTCTCAACCCCTAGGCCAGGAGACCAGTCCTCTCAAAATCATTGAATAGATTGTTACATTTTACAGAAGAAAATGAAAATTTCTTGGTCAGAAAATCTGTTTCCACCACTTTATCTTCCATTTCTGCTCCTCCCTGAATATCCTCTACACACACACACACAAAAAAAAAAATCTAATGTTTTCAGCCTATCTGTTAGAGCCTTCCGTTTGAATTCTGCCCACTGTTTACTAGCTGTGTAAACTTAGACTTGTTATTTAATCTCTCTGAGCTTTGGTTCTCTAATCTGCAAAATAAAAATTATAAAAGTACCTACCTCATGAGGGTTGTGGAGAATAAATAAAACAGTAAATGATAAATTACCAAGAATAGTGTTTGTCATATAATAGAAGCTACTTCTGCTGGTGAGGCCAGAGAACAACCAGAGGTATTTATAGACAGATTTTATTTCTCCAACTAGGCGGTCATCACATCAAGAACACATTTATAACTGTTTCATTTATCTTTCCTACAACCTCAAACTACTAGAGTTTAATAGTTCAAAAATGCTTACCTTTGGGACTAGCAGTTAGCATAATGGCTATGTCACTGAACTCCCATGTAGTCGACCGCGGTTTGAGTCCCAGACCCAGCGGCTTAAACTCACGCTGGGCACATGTGCGGGCACGCCCAAGATCCCAAGAGGAGAAAGGAGGAGAAGGGATTGTGGCGTGGCCATCCCCCCAGGCAGTGATTTCTCACTTTCTGTCTCTCTCTGTCTCTCTCTGTCTTTCTAGTGAGCGCATGCGCCCTATAGCAAAATCCTCTCCAAAAGAAAAAAAAAAAGCTTAAAAAAATGCTGACCTTATAAATAGATCACCAAAGCTTGTCCGTTCATTCATTTCACAAATACATCCTATGTGCACTATATATTTAGCTCCATTCATTGCAACATTAGTATTGGTGGCAGCAAAAACAAACTCGACCTCTGTCCTGGTACTTTCTAGTGTGGGAAATTGACATTAATAAATCTTTACAAAGCCAACAAAAAAAGAGACACAACATGAAAGCTATGCTCACATTTCTCCCTTTAACCATTGTGTATTCTACTGCCAGATGAACAGTCCAATGACCGGTCCAGCCAAGAGTGCGTGCACGGGGTAGTCGCTGAAACTCTGCAGGCTGAGACCACAGGGGAGGTCTGGGCGTAATTCCCAACCCACCCTAAAAAGCTGTAGTATCAACAGTTCCAGAAGTTGAGGCTGGACAGACACCAGATCTATGAAAACAGTATCAGGAAAGCTTACCTACTGTATGTGGTCAAGACAGGGCTCCCTGAGGACGCTTTACTGGCCCGTGAGCTGCTGGATGAGTTAGCACTGATAGCACGAGGAGAGCAGCAGCAAGGATCGCAGAATGCAGAGCATTCTGGCGGGAAAAGAACAGCAAAATCAGAGAACAGAAAGGTCAATATGGCTCGAGAACAGAGCAAAGGGTGTATGCTGTCAGATAAGGGTGGACTGGCCTCTTGGTGTCCTCCAGGTCATGTTAAGAGTTTTGATCTTTAGCTGGAAAATGAACGATCCTCAAGTGCAGGGTTTGCTCTCGCAGGCTAGAAGTGTGTGAAGATAAGGTGGCCCTGAGCCCTTTACTGGTGAGGCCCCGAGGACCACACTTGCCCTAAGCTGGATCTAGGCAGCACTGTGCCCACCCCTGGTGGCTCTCTCCTCCGGATCAGCAGAACCCCTATGCACTGTGTGCACACCACATGGGTGCTGAGGACACCAGTCTGTGCTACAGCCTCTGCTAGCCGTGACTTCACCCCATTAACAGATAGGACGTCTGTGCCCCACACAGACCCTATGCAGTGTCTGCAGTCATTGACACCCTCGCTCCTGGCAGCTACTTCAACACTACCCCAGAGACACCTATCTGACTGGTAGACAAACCGCATGTCCCTCCCCTACTGGGGTCAAAGGGCACTCATCCATACCTCCAGATAGCCCCCTCACCCCCAAGAAGGCTGTGTCACTGCATCTACGAAAACTTGCAGTCTCAGCCACAGAAGGACTCACAGACATCTCTCACGTAGACCCTGCTGAAGAAAATATACAGAGACTACACTGCTAAACCCTGCAAAATATACAGAGACTATGCTGATAACCCTGCTGAAGAAAATATACAGAGACTACGCTGCTAAACCCTGCAAAATATACAGAGACTACGCTGCTAAACCCTGCAAAATATACAGAGACTACGCTGCTAAACCCTGCAAAATATACAGAGACTACGCTGTTAAACCCAAACTTTTGCCTGTCAGTGTGTCAGAGAGCACTACTTGAGTAGTCAAAGCACACCACCAAATCAGTAATATAGGACACATCTACAGGGAAAAAAGTTTATCCTTTAAAAGCTTCTTCATAAATTTAGAAGAGACCATTGCCGCTAGATGACCCCAAACCAATGTAAGGACAAAAGAAACATGAAACAAGAAACTGTCTCCTTTGAAGTAACATAATATTCCTCCAGAAACAGCCTACAAGGAAAAAGAGATTGAAGAAGTGATAGGTATGAAATTCAGAATAATAATCTCAAGAAAATTAAATAAAATACTAGATCCTTTAGCTAGACAATTCAATAAGATCAGAGACACAATTCACAGTATGAATGAAAGTCAACAATGAGACACACATCTCCATAAAGCCGAAGAGAAATCCTGGAGATGATCTATATAGGAATTAAAAGATACAGTTGAAAACATTAACCATAGTTTAGATCAAGTAGAAGAAAAGATTCGTGAGCTTAAAGACAAAATTTTGAAATAATCCAGTCAGAAAAATAAATACCTGAGAGAAGAAAAATGTTCAAATAATGAAAACATATGCAACCTATGGAACACTTGTAAGTTATCAAATATCACATAATGACACTTACAAATGGAAAAGAGAGAGAAAAAGGCATAGAAACGCTACTTCATAAAATAATAACCAAAAACTTTCCAAGTATAGGAAAACATACTAACATCTAGATTCAGAAAATTAAAATAATGCCACACAGGTTCCACATGAAAAGATTCTCCCCAATGCACACTAGAGACAAACTGTCAAAAATCAAAAATGAAGGAAAAAAATCTTAAAAATTGGAAGAGAAAAGTATCACATAATGTAACAAGGAATTCCCATCAGATTAACAGCGGGTTTCTCAGCAGAAACCTCACAGGTCAGAAAATTAATGGAATAATAGATTCAGAATTTGGAGACAAAAAAAAAAAAAAAAAACACAGACAACTTCTAGCCAACAATACTGTACCCAGAAAAGTTATTTATTAGAATCGAAAAAGAAATAAAAATCTTTCTCAGACCAATGAAAACAGAAAAATCATCAATACTACACTGACTTCTTGAGAAATACTTATGGAAAGCCTACATCTTGAAATAAAGGATGATAAAGACCCATGAAAACATGTAAAATTCACCAGTGGAAGAATCACATAAATAAAGTGAAAGGAATCAAATCACTGTGGAAAACTACCAAATCCCAAAGACAAGCAATAATAGAGGAAGAAATGAACAATAGAAACGCAAAACAAACCAGAAAACAGCCAACAAAAGGTGTAAGCCTATATCTATCAATAATAACCTTGAATGGAAATGAATGAAACTCCTCATTCAAAAGACATAGACTATCCGAATGGGTAAAAATATGAGTTCCCACCCACTAATGCCACCGACCAGAAACTCACTTCATTTGTAAACTGAGACTGAAGGCATGGCAAAGCTATTTCATGCAAATGGAAATTAAAAATAAGCAATTATACTGATATCGAATAAAATATGTTACAAGCCACGAATAGTAAGAAGAGACAAAGAAGATAATTACATAGAGATCAAGAGATCAATTCAGCAAGAAATTGTCTTACAACTGTAAATATATATTCACCCAAATACTAGATACAAAACCAAATATGTGAAACAAATACTACTAGAGCTACAGGGAGAAATAGACTCTAAAATAAAAATACTTAGAAATTTCAACCCTTGCTCTCATCCTTGGCTAGATCATCTAGCAAGAAACTCAACAAATGAGTATCAGAGTTAAATTGCACCATGGACCAAAGAGACCTGACGGACATTTACAAAATAATTTACCCAATGGCCACAGAATGCTCATCCTTCTCATCGGCACACAGAATATTCCCCAGGATCATATATTAGTCCATACAATGAATCTCAAGAAATTTTGAAAAAGAGAAATTACATAAATATTTTTTCTGACCACAGTGGAATAAAACTAGAAATCAACAAAGGAAAAACTGTAGAAAATATATGAACACATAGAAATTAAATGTGTTCCAGAATGGCTACAGGGTCTATGGGGAAATTAAATCAATGTTTCAATTTCTTGAAAAAAAAATGCTGGGAACCAGCAGTTAGCGTAATGGCTATGTCGCTGGACTCCCACGTAGTCGACCGTGGTTCGCGTCTCGGACCCGGTGGCTTACAACTCACGCCGGGCGCGTGTGCGTGCGTGCCCAAGATCCCAAGAGGAAAATGGAGGAGAAGGGATTGCGGCGTGACCATCCCCCCTGGGGGGTGATTTCTCGCTTTCTGTCTCTATGTCTCTCTCTGTCTGTCTGGCGAGCGCACGCGCCCTATAGCGAAAAACCTCTCCAAAAAAAAAAAAAATGCTAAAGCCTATGGGATACGGGAAAAGCTGTACTAAGAGATCATAGCAATAAGTACTGATATTAAAAAAATAAACAAATAAAAAGACACCAAATAAACAACCTAGCAATTCATCTTAAAAAGTTAGAAACAAGAGCACCTTTTTTTAGCCATGTTGGAACCTATGGAGGCTTACTGGGAATAGGACTTCTAAAAGGCAAATGTATCTGAAAGGCTGTGGTCCAAGGCCCTTTTTGCTGGCTATGAGTGGGCTCTTGGGAACCAAAGGGAGCATACAGTTCTTCTTTTTTTATTTTAATTTGCATGTGACCACATTTATCTTTACAGTGTACAGCATTGCTTTTTCCAGTACAAATACCATGCACATCAGTGAAGATAAAGACATTACTATATACATTATAAGCAGCAAATTTCTTTTTTTGTTGTCAATTAAATGTATTTTGTTCTTCTCCTATTCCCCTTCTTCTATTACCCATCCCCATAATGTCCCTATCCTTACTTTCTCTAGTATCTAACATTGCCCTCTCTGCTTCTGTACCTCCCAAACTTTCAGTTTCTGCTATGTAGCACAATCATATATTGGGCTGTCTTCCATATTCGTTCACTTTGTATCAAATGTCAGGTTCTCACTTTTTATGGCTGAGTAGTATTCCATAGAGTGCCTATGCCACATTTTTTCAATCCAATCCTATATTTTTGGACATTTGGACTGATTTCATGTCCTAGAAATTGTAACTAGTGCTTCAATAAACATGGATGTGCAAGTGTTTTTTCAATGGAGGGTTTTTCTTTTATAGTTTGAGGTTTTATATTTAGATCCTCAATCCATTTTGAGTTAATTTTTGTTAGTTAAGGATCCAGTTTCATTGTTCTGTAGGTGGGTGTCCAGTTCTTCCAGTGCAATTTGCTGAAGAGATTTTCTTTTTCCCATTGGATTATCAGTTGGCTGCATGCTTTGTGGTTCACTTGGAGGTTCCCAATTCCGTTCCATTGGTCTCCCTGTTTTTGTGCCAATACCATAGTGTTTGAATTATCATGACTCTGTAATATGTTTTGAGGTTGGGAAGTGAGATGCCTTCTACTTTATTCCCCTTGCACAGTATTGCTTTGGCAGTACAGGACCTTTTATACTTACAGACAACTTTTGTGATTGTTTCTTCTAGTTCTGTGAGGAATAACTCTGGTAGTGTGATTGGGTTTTTTTTCTATTTCTGTGAGAAATAACTCTAGTAGTTTGATTGGGATTGCATTAAATTTATAGATTAAATTAGGTAGAATTGACATCCTGGTTATGTTCTTCCAATCCAGGAACATAGGATGTTTTTCCACTTTTTTCTATCATTTTATATTTCTTTTTCTAGTCTTTCATAGGTTTCCTTGTAGAGATCTTTGGTGTCTTTGGTAAGGTTTATTCCTAGATATCGTCATTGGTTTTGTAACTATTATAAATGAGATTTATTTCTTCAATACTGTCTTAGTTTGCCCATTGTTGGTGTATAAAAAATGCTGTAGATTTTTGTATGTTGATTTTGTGTTCTGCCACTTTACTATATTCATTTATCGCTTCCAGGAGTTTTTGTGGGTTCTTGTAGATTTCCTATGTATAACATTATATCATCTGCAAATAGAGATAACTTCACTTCTCTTCCTATTTGGATGCATTTTATTTGACTCTCTTGTCTAGTTACATTGGCTAAAACTTCCAGTACTGTGTTAAAAAGGAGTGGAGAAAGTGGGCAGCCTTGTCTGATTATAATTTTTAGTGGAAAAGTGTGCAGATCTTTTCCCATTCAGCATGTTAGCCATGGGTTTTTCATAGATGGCTTTTATTGTGTTGAGAAATGTCCCTTCTATGCTGATTTTGCTGAGACTCTTAATCATGAAGGGATGTTGCATTTTATCAAATGTTTTTTCTGCATCGATTGATATGAACATACAGTTTTTATCTTTCCTTTTGTTAATGTGATGCATTACATTTATTGTTTTGCATGTGTTGAACCATCCTTGCATCCCTGGAATAAAGCCTACTTGGTTATGATGTGTAATCTTTTTAATATGTGTTGAATACCACTTGCTAGTACCATCTTGGAAATTTTTGTAACCATATTCATCAGGATATGGGCCTAAAGTTTTCTTTTCCTGTCATGTCCTTGTCTGGTTTTGAAATTAAGATGATGGAGGCTGGGACCAGCAGTTGGCGTAATGGCTATGTCGCTGGACTCCCACATAGTCGACCGTGGTTCGAGTCCCAGACCCAGCAGCTTAAAAAACTCACGCCGGGCGTGTGTGCGTGCGTGCCCAAGATCCCAAGAGGAGAATGGAGGAGAAGGGATTGCGGCATGGCCATCACCCCTGGGGGGTGATTTCTCACTTTCTGTCTCTCTGTCTCTCTCTGACTGTCTGGCAAGCGCTCGCGCCCTATAGCAAAAAAAAAAAAAAAAAAAAAAAAAAAAAGAGGATGATGGAGACAATTTGGGAGGTTTCCTTCCCTTTGAATTTTTAGAGATAGTTGAAGGAGAATTAGGGTTATTCTTCTTTAATTTTTTTATAGAATTCAGAAGTAAAGCTATCAGGACCTGGGCTCTTCCTTTTAGGATATTATTTATTACTGATTTAATTTCATTGCTTGTTATGGGTCCATTCAGACTTTCAGTTTCTTCCTGGTTCAATCTTGGGAAGTTATACATGTACAGAAATTTGTCCATCTCTTGTAGGTTTTTTTTGTTTGTTGGCAGGTAGTCACTCATGCATGATAGCTGGCATGTACTCTCTGATGATATTTTGTATTTCTGTTATACCCATTGTAATAATGCCTATTTCCTTGCTGATTTGATTTCTCTAGTTCCTTTCTCTGTTCTTCTTGATTAATCTAGCTAACATTGTGTCAATTTTTTTTCTCAAAATACCAGCTTTTGGTTTTGTTTATTTTCTGTATAGTTCTTTTATTCTCTATTCCATTTATTTATGCTCAACTCTTTATTATTTCTTTTCTCCTGCAATTTTTCTTGAAGTTTTTGTTGTCTTTCTAGTTTCCTGAGTTGTGTCATTAAGTTGTCTATTTGCCACCTTTCTGCTTTTTTCTTGTGGACACTAATTGCTATGAACTTCCCTGCTTTAGCTGTGTCCCATAGGTTATAAACACTTGTTTGTCCTTATCATTGGTTTCTATGAACATTTTTATTTCAGCCTTAATTTCTTCAATAGGTGCAAAGTCATAAGTCATTCAGGAGTAGGTTGTTTAGTTTCCATGTGTTTGTGAATTTTCTAGGGCTCTTTCTGGAGTTGATGTCAAGTATCATTTAGATCATGTATCTCTTTGCTTATTTTTTATCTAGATGATCTGTCCAGAAGAATCTGTATGGTGTTGAGATCCCCTACAATATTTGTGTTGCAGTCTTTCTCTCCCTTGAGATCTAACAGTCTCTCTTTGATGTATTTAGGTGTTTCAGTGTTGGGTGCATAGATATTTACAAGTGTTATATCTTCTTGGTGAACAAGTACTTTTTGTACTATGTAATGTCCTTCTTTGTCTCTTCGTACATCTTTCAGCTTAATGTGTCTTTTTTCTGATGTCAGTATAGCTATTTCAGTTTTTTTTTAGTTTCCATTTGCATGGAATATCTTTTTCCAGTCCTTCAATTTCAGTCTATGTATGTCATTTTCAGTGAGGTGTGTTTCTTATAAGCAGTATATAGATGGCGTTTGTTTTTGTATTCATTAAGCTAGTCTGTGCCTTTTAATGGGAGAATTTAATCCATTAACAGTCAACGCTATTATCGATATTTGAAAACTTATTCCTGTCATTTTCTCAGTTGCTTTTTGTTCTGTTTCTGTTTGTCTCTCTTCAGTTATCCTGATACAACACTCCCCTCAGTACTTCCTGTAGAGCTGGTATATTACTGGTGAATTCTTTATTTGTTCTTCCAATTTGAAAGATAATCTTGCTGGATATAGTATTCTTGGTTGAAATTGTTTTTCTTTTAATGTTTTGAATGCATCTTTCCATTCTTTCCTTGCCTGTATTGTTTCAGTTGAGAGGTCTGGCATTAGCCTAATGGGATAATTTTATAAGTAACTCAATATTTCTTCCTTGCCATTTTTAGGACATTGTTTTTGTCTTTAATTTTTATCAACCTGATTATGATGTGCTAGGGGAGGATATTTTATGTTGACTCTACTTGCGTTTTTTTTTTTTTTCTTGGTTCTTAATTTCTCCATGTTTCTCTATATTTGAAAATTTTTCAGATAGTACTTTGTGAAAGAGGTTTTCCATGCATTTAGCAGAGTCTTCACTTTCTTGAATATCCATTATATGGGTATCTGGACATTTCATGGTGTCTAAAATTTCCTGTATGTTGTCTTCATTTTGGGTTTTTTTTTCCTTTCTTTTTTGGTGATTTGGTCTATGTTGGGGACTTTGTCTTCCAGGTCAGAAATTTTTTCTTCTGCATGATCCAACCTGCTGTTAATGCTTTTTAGGGAGACTATCATTTCTTGAATTGTATTCTTCATTTTTAGGAATTCTGTTTTATTCTTTTTTAGGGTATGTATCTCTTTACAGAATTCCTCTTTCATGTCCTTAACTAATTTTCTCATTTCATGGAACTGATTGTCTGTTTTCACTTGCAACTCATTGAGTTCTGTCACTATGAATATTTGGAATTACTTTTCTGACATTTCTGTGTATTTCTTCGTGCTATCCACTGATGGTGAAGGACTATTACACTCACCTGGATGAGAGTTATCGCTTTGTTTTTCCATATTTTTTCAAGATCTGTGCTGGTTTCTAGTCATCTGATGCAATAGTCACTTTTACCTTTTTATTGGAGTAGATTCTGTAGTAGTGGCAGAGGAGATTTCACGCGTAGTTCCCAGCGTGTTCCTAGTGGAGGGCTCTGTCTCCCAGGTCAGACCAGTTATGGGTAACTTCAGGTGCTTGGCTCCTCTGCCCAATGTTCAGCTCTTGATGAGGTGGTCCAAGCTAAGGCGATATAACTTAGTGAAGACAGTAAGTTGCATACTGTGCAAAGCAGGTAGGTGTACCAAAAGTTTCAATGTCGTTGCCAGGCCGAGTATGGAGTCACCCAAGGAGGCCTACCCAGATCAGGCTTAAGTATCCTGGTAGGCAGGCGGGCAATCCCAGGCTGCCAGAGTGGTGGGCGATAATGTGCTGAAAGCCCCAAATTTGCTCCCCAGCCCTGAGCTTGGGCTCAGCCAAAGAGGCCTGCCCAGACTCTAGCTCTTTTAATACTGAAGGTGTTTGTGCCCAAGATAAAACTGATTCTATTTGGGCAAGAGACATGAGTATGTGTGCAAGGCAAAGAATAATACAGTAACTCCTGGTGGCAAAATGAACAAAATGAAATAATATCAAATAACGAATAATCAAAGAAAAGGTTATTTGTGTCCATAAAAACAGCGGCATGGTTTATATGAAATACTGAAGTAACCTTCTTGCTAAGGCCATTGGATACAGAATCCCAGTGCTGCTATAACCTTCAAGGGTATAAACTAATGAGAAGTAAATAAATAAAAGTGGAATGTAAAAATGAACAAACAAAAAAATAGAACAGGAACAAACTAAACCCACAAGTAGTAGAATGAAGAAAATAACACAGATTAGAACAGAAGTAAATGAGATAGAGATCAAAACAATAATACAAATGATCAACAACATGAAAAGTTGATTTTTTGAAAGGATAAACAAAAATCAACAAACCATTAATTATACTAAGAAAAAAAGAGACGAGACCCAAAATAACCTAAGCCAGAAATGAAAAAGGAAACACTACGATTCACAGTATGGAAATACAGAAGATTACTACAGACTCTTATGGACAACTGTATGCTGACAAACTAGAAAATCTAAAGGGGGATGATACATTTCTGGACACCTACTGTCTACCAAGATTTAACCTGGAAGAAATAGAAAGCCTGCACAGATCCATAACAAGTAACATGACTGAATCAGTGATAATCTCCCAAAACAGATAGGTCTAAATCCAGATGTTTTCGTTGCTGAATTTTACAAATCCTTTAAAGAACTAATACCAGTTCTTCTCAAAGTATTCCAAAAGATCAAATAAGATAGAACCATTTCAAACTCATCTTATAAGTACCATTACCCTGATATCAAAAGCGGACAAGAGCACAAGAAAAAGAGAAAACTTCAGCCAAAATTCACAATGAACATAGATGTATAAACTCTCAACAAATACTGGCAAACCAAATTTAACAGCACATCAAAGCTGATATGCTGCAATCAAGTAAAATATAGCCCTGGGGGTTTAGCAGGTGGCATAATGGTTAAGGTGCTGACTTCCACACGACCAATTATGGTTCAAGTCCCAGGCCTAGTGGCTTGAAAATCACACCAGGTGTATGTGTGCTTGTGTGTGTGTGTGTGTGTGTGTGTGCCCAAAATCCCAGAAGGAGAATAGGGGAGAAGGGATTGTAGTGTGGCCATTTTCCCAGGGATGATTTTTTCTTTTTCACTTTCTCTCTGCCTCTTGGGTGAGCACACATTCTCTATAGAAAAAATCTCTCTCAGAAAAAAAAAAAAAAAAAAAGATAAAAACTCTGGGATGCAAGAATAATTTAACAGGGACCAGCAGTTAGCGTAATGGCTATGTCGCTGGACTCCTATGTAGCCGACCTTGGTTCAAGTCCCGGACCCGGTGGCTTAAACTCACACGAGGCATGTGTGCGTGCATGCCCAAGATCCCAAGAAGAGAATGGAAGAGAAGGAATTGCAGCGTGGCCATCCCCCTGGGGAGTGATTTCTTGCTTTCTGTCTCTCTGTCTCTCTCTGTCTTTCTGGAGAGCGCACACGCCCTATAGCAAAAACCTCTCCAAAAAAAAAAAAAAAAAAGAATAATTTAACATACACAAATTAATAAATGTGATACATTGCGTTAACAAAAGGAAAGGTAAAACAGTATGATATCAATTGATGCAGAAGAAAACATTTGATAAAATAAAACATCATTTTATGAGTAAGACACTGAACAAACTAGGTGTAGAAAACACATATCACAACAAATTCGAGGCCATATTTCACAAACTAACAGCCAACATCATATTTAGTGGGGGAATGTTAAGCTTTCCTATAACAACTGGAACAAAATAAGGATGCTCATGTCTCTATCCTTACTCACCATAGTACTAGACGCCCTAGATAAAGCAATTAGGCAAGCAGGAAAAAAAAATAAAGGACATCTACATTTAAAAGGTGGGAAAAATTATCACTGTTTGCAGATACATAGAAAAACCTAAAGAATATACACATGCACACAAAAAGAGCCTCTAAGAACTGATATATGAATTCAGTAAATTTTCATAATCTAAAAATCAACACACAATAATCAGTAGCTTTTTTGGACATCAACAAAAAACTAACTAAAAAGGAAATAAAAAAATAAAATCCCATTTACAATGGTTAGATAAACAGACAGAAAATTAAGAAATAATTTTAGCCAAGGATGTAAAAGATCTCTAGAATAAAAACTATAAAATACTGATGAAAGAAATAGGAGAATATGCCAAAAAATGGAAAGGCATCCCATGTTTATGGATTGGAAGAATCACTGTTGCTAAAGTATCAATACTATTCAAAGTAATTTACAGATCTGGGGTCAGCAAGTGGCGTGCTAGTTAAGGTGCTGGAATTCCCACATGACTGACCATGGTTTGAATCCCAGACCTGGCAGCTTGCTCCTTCATCCTCTCTCTCTTTCTCTCTGCCTGTCTTTCTCTGGCAAAAATTCATGTGAAATAATAATAATGATAAGTAAACAAAATAAATAATTCTTAAAAAAAGTAATCTATAGATTTAATGCAATCCCTGTCAAAATACCAATGGCATTCTTTACCAAAATAGAAAAAGAAATGATAAAATCTGTATGGAATCACTAAAGATTCTGAGTAACTAGAGTATTCCTGAGCAAAAGGAACAAAGCTAGAGGCATCACACTACCTGATTCCAACATATATTAAAAATCTGTAATACAATGAAATGGAATAGAGAACCTGAAAATTAATCCAAAACATAAAGTCAATTTATTTTTGATGAAGTTCCCAAGAACATGTAGTGGTGAAAGAACAATCTCTTCAGTAAATCAGGACGGGAAAATCAGATAGCCACATGCAGAAGAACGAAACTAGACTACTGTCTCTCATCGTATACAAAAATCACTCGAATTTTATCAAAGACTTGGATGTAAGACCTGAAACCAAAAAATGACTAGAAGAAAACATAAGAGAAGTACTTTAGTACACAAGTCTAGGCCAAGATTTTTCAAGTAAAACCTCAAAAGCAAGGCTAGCTAAAGTAAAAACAGACAAATGGAATTATGTCAAACTAAAAGGATTCTGTGTATCAAAGGAAATAATCCACAGAGTAGAGAGATAACCGACAGAATAAGAGAAATAACCCCTAGCTACACATCCAACCTGAGATTAATGACCAAAATGTATAAGGAACTCGAACAGCTCACCAGCAAAACAACCTAGTTAAAAAGTGAACAATTCATCTGAACATACAGTACTCAAAATAAGTCACATAAATGGCCAAGCAGCACTTTAAAAATGCTCAACTAATCATCAGATAAAGGAAATCAAAATACAATAAAGTAACATCTCACCTCAGAGTACCTATTACAAAAAAAAACAAACAAAAAAAAAAACAAAGAATAATAATTGCTAGATTGCTAGGAAGGCCTTGGGGAGAAAGGAGAGTTTTTATGCACTGTTAGTGGAAATGTAAATTAATACAACTATTGTGGAAAACACTATGGAGGTTCCTCGCAAACTAAAATAGAACTACTGCATGACCCGGTAGTTCCGGTACTAGATTTACGCCCAAGTGAAGCAGTATGGCCAAGAGATACATGTGTTCCTAAGTCTATTGTACGAACTAACGTAGCTAGCATAGCTAAGATATAGAATCAAACTAAGTGTCATATCTTTACCAAGTTCTTTTTTTTATTTGTCAGAGGGTATGTGTGTTTGCCAGCAAGAGAGGAAGTGAGGGGAAGTGGAGTGTGATCATGTCTCAATTCCTTCTCCACCAGGTCAGGATTTAAGGTATGCACACACACACACGCACACGCACACACACACACATGCCTGGCATGTTTTTTAAGCCACTGGAGCTAAAATTTGAACTGTATGGTCAGCCATATCTTTTTGTTTGTTTGTTCGTTTTTGTCATAGGGCATATGTGCTTCCTGAAGAGAGGTAGAAAGAGAGAGAGAAAGTGAGAAATCACCACCAAGGGGGAAAGCCACACTGCAATCTCTTCTTGTTTGCTCTCCTCCTGGGATTTTGGACATATACACACATGTGACCAGCATGATTTTCAAGTTGCCAGGCCCAGGACTAGAACTGTGGTTTGCTGTGTGGGAGTCCAGTGCCTTAGCCACCATGCAACCTGCTGGTCCCTGGGATCTGGCTCTCTTTGCCATTAAGCCATAGGACAGGCCCATCTATATCCTTATATCCATTTCTTTATTTATTTAACTGATAAATGGATAAATAAACACACACAATGGAATATTATTCAGCTATAAAAAATGAAATCTTGTCATTGAAGCAACATGGGTAAAACTGGGGGGTATAATGTTAAGTGAAATAAACCAGGCTCTTCAAGACAAATACTACATGCTCTCACTCATTAGTAGAAGTTAAAAGGTCCAATTACTTAAACATGGGGAGAGTAATGGTAGATACTAGAAGTAAGGAAACGGATGGGGATGGGGGAATAGGGAGAACGTGGCTAAAAGATATAAGAACACGGGTGGTTAAGTGCAATGAATTCTTGAGTACTAAATCACAGTAGAGAAACAGCAGTTGGTGAGAACTCAATGTACATGTCAAAACAGAAGAGTGGATTTCAAATGTGCAGAATACAAGGTGATGGTACATATAAATGTATGGGATGGCATAAATACGTGTTGCCCTGATTTGATCGCAGCAGAACGTATTGTTGAAAATCCACACTGTACTATATATATCTGTGTTTCAGTTACTACTGCTGTGTAATAAATCACTCCAAAATCGCCAGCTAGGAGTAACCTCCTTCTCATGCTAACTGATTGTATGTGTCTGGAACTTGGAGAGGCCATGGAGGTAGATGATTGGAAGAGGAAATGGATCGTTTAGAGATGCTTCAAGATGGGAAGGAAGAAAAACTGAAGATGACTTAATGGTCAGGGGCTGGAATCATCTAAAGCCTTCTTGCTGACTTGACTAAATGAGAAGACGTCTGAGGGTCTGGCCCAGAAAGGTGATCATCATCTATCTGGAAATTGCGTCCACAGCGTTAAAGGGAGTGTATGGAAAGTGAGAAAGCAGAAGAAGCTTATCTGAAAGGAAGGACGGAAGAGACCCAAGACTTTACAGTCTCCAGTGAGCTCCACTTAGCTAAGCCCGGTGAGTGATTTTTCTGACCTCCCTTCTACTGATGCTTCTGATCTGGACACTTTCAGCCACTCTGCCTCTGTAATATTTTACAAATGAGGGCAACTGTTTTTACATTTTCTATTTCTCAGCAACCAGATACTGCTCTGAAAACTCTCCTCCGTCATTTTGCTGACGGTCTTACCACCACCATTTACCTGTGGGCATCCCTCATGCCTCAGAGCCCAGTACCTACATCCTCCAGGTGACTGCTCTCCCTCACAGTCTGGCTGTCCCTGCTCACAGACTCATTCACCTTGCCATTTCACACCTACCTGGTAGATGGTTTCCAGATGCACAGCTCCATCCCAGGGATTTCTTGGTACAAGATTTATTTCTGGCTTTTTTCAAAGGCAAAATCGATGAATTTCTGGCTGAAGCTAATAATTTACCATAACCAAAGTTAAATTAAATCACTCCTGTACATTCCTTTTGCCATTGTCTTTCTCTATTCTACTTCCCTATAACTCAAACTCTGAGGTCATACACTTTGGTTCGCTTCCAGCTTCCTGCACTCAGCCCACCCTCCTTCCTGTCTCACATGCACGCATATCCAGACCAGCCTCCTGCCTTCTTGTGGATTTCTAGTAGTTTCCACATTCGCAGAAATCACCCAGATCCTCTATCATGCATGTGTGGCTCTCAGAGCCACAGACCAGGTTCCATTTGAACAGTTTCTCAAAGTCATCTTCTTAACAATTGCTGTAGTATAACGTACTCATCTGGTTAAAACAGAAAGGAGGAAATTGAGAGTGACTAATACATTCAACGTGTTGCCAACTCTGATCCTTTGGCAATGGTTTTCTGGGACTCTATGGTGAGAAGGACTCTGAAATGCTATCCATCCTCAGTATCAGGGTCCCATGATGGATTGGTGCTGTTTTAAGTAAATTGGAGGATAGAATTAGTAGCCTAACACAAGTCAAATGTAATTCCTGGTAAGAGCATTGAACTAATTAGGCCTGTAGTTTAATCCCAATGAAAGGGCTGATATATTCCATGTAAACTCCAAACATCCTATGAAGTATGTTCTTGTGTGTAATTGTGTGCGTGTGTGTTTGTTTCCTTTTTATTTTCCCAGGCCTTTAAACTCAACACTAAGAAACTGGAGAGATTACCATTGAAAGACATTCTTTCTTTCTTTCTTTTCGAACTCAAAAATGCAATCATTATTTATAGGATGATGCTTAGTCATTATGACAACATTTAATTTTAATTGACTTGTGGACAGAAATAAATGAGGTTTAACAATAAAAGCAGTTGGAACTTAACTTGATGTTCTATACCTGAACAAGCTCTCAAGTCCTGAGGATTCAGAAAACCAAACCAAACCAAAAAAAAAAACACATAAACACATCCAGACAGAAGCATCACCACTGGCCCTATTCCTCCTAAAGTGGTTATAATTTGCCCCAAAAATATCTTTCTTACTCTCTATTTCACCCAGAGAGTAGAAAGAGATCCTTTGAGGTCAAAGTTCCACATGTCCTCTGCCAGTCTCCAGCTGAAGTTTGATTCTACTGATATATATTAGGAAGAGCCATGGTTCAACTTTTGTTCAAGTTACTAGTTTGTATTCATCATACGGCGATCGTTGTCATTTCTGATACAAGGACCCCTTAAAAGAAATTCCTGACACAAAACATTTGCGTCTATCACTCAGTTATGACCCACTAGTACCTCTTTGGGTTGTGATGTGACCCTGGTATTTTGTTCGTGCATTCAACAATATTGATTTTATTTTTCTGCACAAAGAAGGGGTATCTTGGGAAAATGTACCTTTTGAAACTGTCTTGGTTGTTTTACACACTTTTCAATAGGTGATCATGTCTGCCTACAAAATAATAGAGAGTAGTTCTTGAGAACTGCAGGCAGACCATTCTGAGAAAGGTGCTTCTGGGAACTATCATTTTGCAATATCATTGTACATGCTTGATGGATACTAATCCATAATGATGCTATACGCCATATTTGGGCTGTTAAAACACTCCATAAGAATTTTTCAAGATTTATAGTTAGAATCAGACACACTAATGTATACTCTTTCATTATACAGGGTAAACTCAATTGCTGTTTCCAACAGACCAGTACCTACTTCGGAAAAATACTTGGCATCCCTGACAGCATGTAGTGGCTTCTTGGTTGGACCTACTGGTGAACAGTCTCAGAATAATCCACCTAAAGGAAATTTCTTTTTTTTTTTTTTTTTTTTTAATTTGCCAAGGAGTGGATGTGTTCACTGGAGAGAAACAGAGGAGGCATGATTAAGAAAGTCCTTCAAAATTTCTTCTCTTCTTTTGGAATTTGGGACATGCACACACATGTGCCCCGCATGTTTTTTAAGCTACTAGGTCCAGGACTAGAACCACACAGTCAGTTTGTGGGATCCAGTTACCTTAGTCTCATGCCACAGGTTGGCCCTAGGAAAATGTTCAACAGAATTTCAAAGTATCCTTTGAGAACTATATAGAGCACAAGTTGCTGACACATACTAGGTATCGAAAATAGATGTGCAGAAAAAACTAAATTATTCTTTTTAAAAAAGAAACTCATTTACTAAAGGTGTAGATATCCATCGGTTATTCTTCTCTAAATAGAAGACCTAACGAAGCATTTACTGGGCGAGTTGGCAATGGCGGGCTGAAGCCCAACCCCTGGATGATGAAGGGGACCCCGGGAGCAGCCAGGTTAGGGGAGTCCGGAGGGGGGGCAGCTACAATGTAAGTGCAACAAGGTGGGGCAAGGCCCGACCGGCATTCTGGGGGATCTGGGCCCAGCGACGCTGCACAGCCTGCCTGGGGACAAGAGGACCATGCTTGCCAAGCCCAAGGGACAGGGTGAACTGTGCCCCCATAAGCCCATGGCCAGGTTAGGAGTTCAAACCTTTCAGAGGGTGCATGGTGGATCCAAAGAAGATGACAATCAAGGGTCATCTGAAGTTGTGATTGGCTCACTGAAATCTGAGAACAGTTCAAGATCGGCACCCAACATAAGTTTTCCGAACCACTACAAACGTGTCTGACATAAAGGCTGGGGCTGAATGTGTTGTGGAATGGGCTGCAAGGGACCCAGAGGGCTTCCTTAACAGCAGTTAATCTGGTCCTTACGCCACTGTCCTAGCAAGTGCTGTATGTCCTGGAAGTTGGCCAAGATGACTGAGGCCAGGGAGAAGGAGCAAAAGAAGAAACAAAAACATCAAGAAAATACTGTGAGAGCTAAACGACTGAAAAAGGATCGAAGGAATGAACAGATTCTGCAACCAGTGGCAAATCATTGGGGAAATGGCGCAGCTTTGGAAGGACTCATTAAAGGTTTCTTTGGATTTCATGACAGTGTTATTTAGTAAATGACATCTGACTGCTCATAAGAAAAAATCTTGTTCTGATCTCAATACAGTAGGAACTTTTAGGCTTGGGTGTAGTTTGTTGGTGTCTGTTGACAGTTACTGTAAATTACCATTTATTGTGGCACAAAATCTTTATAGTGACTGGGTCATTTGCCATTTGGCAGCTTGCATACTGAAATGAAAACGTCCTGTGGAGAAAAAGACAAAATGATGGGGATCAGCAGTTAGCGTAATGGCTATGTTGCTGGACTCCCATGTAGTCGATCGCGGTTCAAGTCCCGGACCCGGTGGCTTAAACTCACACTGGGAGCATGTGCGTGCATGCCCAAGATCCTGAGAGGAGAATGGAGGAGAAGGGATTGAGGCATGGCCATTCCCCCTGGGGTGATTTCTCACTTTCTGTCTCTCTGTCTCTCTCTGTCTGTGTGGTGCATGCAAGTGCCCTATAGCAAAAACCTCTCCCCCCAAAAAAAAGAAAAGAAAAGAAAAGAAAAGAAAAGAAAAGAAAAGAAAAAGACAAAATGATGAACTTCATTCAAATAATGGTTTAAAATGAGATCCTGTTCTGGACAAAGGAAATGAAGAATGCAAAAGTCAGAATTGTCATCTTCCAGGTGAAAAGTATGCTTTGGCTTAAAAAAGATACCGTATATTAATCACATCTTTTACAATTATTGCTTATTTCTTGGAAGATGATAATTTCTACCCTTCTTAAAGTACAATAATGCTAATAAAAAAGAATTCTATTTTCTGCATTTTCCTGATTTTAGCTTTTTGGGACAACTGGTAATTATCAAGACATTCTACATTTTTTATATCTACTTTAATAAAAAATTATCTCGACTATGTATTACAGATTGCCACCTATACGAGGTGACAGTTTTTGTACTTACTTAGGAACACTGCCACTTTCTCAGAGATGACTTGTTGAGAAGAGGAATGCTATGATGTGAAGCTTGCAGTACAAATGCCAACTACGGTCAGTATCTTGGAACCAGTTTATTCTTATGCTTAGGAGAACTGTGAAATAGTTAAAATGTCTTAAGTAATTTGCTGATATAAAGGGAACCCTTTTGTCTTATATTCCATTCTTCCTTTTATCTCACATGGTAGTGATGTCTTACATTTTTTATCAAGTAGGTTCAAGGTGAAAATTAAAATTTCACATCTCTTAAGGCACTCTTAGTTATAGCTCATAGTTGTAAAGAAAGGCTTAAATTTGGGAAAATGTTGTTGACCATAGTGGTGATTATGAAAAAATGAATATGTGCTGTACTTAGAGGTACAGAGCTAAAGGAATGGATCTTTGAGTTGTGAAACTGGAAATTTTAATGTTACTAATGGATTTGATACATGCATGGCCTAGTAATTGTATTCACTGTCAATATTTAATAGCTTCTTAATGTTTTCTGTACCTTTCATAATGTATTTTAAGTTACAAAAAATATATAACAACTCTAAAAACAAAACTAGATATTGAAATACATTTGATACTTTCTTATTAAAAAACAAAAGAAGCAGCATTTACTTTCTCAGCCAAAAGTATTTATGAACGCTGAAGCTCTGCAGGATTTGCTGTATGGCAGACGCTTCACTGATCACTTTATACGCATTATCTGTTTCCTTCAAGTGAGACCTTTGAGGTACGCATGGTAGGTACTTTATTGGATGGTGAAACATAAATATAAAGAGAATGAGTAATTTGCCCAATGTCAGAAACCTGTTAAAGAGCTGATGGGGCTGGCAGGTAACATGGTGGTTAAGGCACTGGGTTCACACATGGCCAACTACAGTTCAAGTCCCAGACCTGATGGCTTTCTCTCTCATCAAATTAATTTAAAACAAATGGAGCTGGGGCCCTGCCATGATGGTATGTGCCACCAGACTGCTGTCCTTCCCAAGCTGGGACTAATATACATCAGGGAGGCCTGGGTTCAATCATCAGTTCAACCTAGTGACCAAGTGTAAGGCATATACATAGAATCTCAGCAGCCTGGGAGGCTGAGGCAAGAGAATTGCGAACTTGAGGCTGACCTAGGCAACACACTAATATAATAAGTCATACTTGTAAGTGAAAATGCAAAGAATAAATAAAAATCACATATCATCCTGCCACATGTTAAAAGATATTTGGAAGAGCTTGATTGTGAAGTCAGTCTATTGGCCCCAGCTCAGTCTCTGCTAAGAGTCAGCAGAAACTAGAAATTACCTTCTGCCTAATGCCCCATGAACTTGCAAATGGATGCTGCCCCAGACATGGAGCTGAATATCAGGCTGAAGTTCCTACGAGACCACATCCAACACTCTATCATCACTCTGCCTTGAGGCCCCGTTATGCCTCAAGTTTCTGCACTCTCAAGCCACTTATTAGGTCATGCGGTCTGAGCCACACCTCACACTGCCTTCCCCTTTTCTAGGGTGAGGTTCTGATATCCACAAAACACTAAACCAAATGCCCACTCGAAGAAGGACGAGCAGCAAACCCAGAAGTTTTGAAGCTGCTCTATCTGCTCTGTAGCTTCGATTCTTTGCAAATTAAATCCTGTGTGTCTTGTACTTAAGTTTTCTATCCACCCTTTGGCAAGCAACACCAGACTCCTCAGGTGCTTAGAGTGACTCCCTGGTGTCTCCGTTCCAGAGAAACTCTGAGCTCCATCTTGATGGGGTTTGGAGAGTCCAACCCTCTCTAGGTTCTAGCTATTGAGTACATACAAGACATCTGCTGTGGACTAAAGCACATGATCAAATTTAGCGGTAAAGCTGGCTTGTGGAAAAAAAAAAAAACACAGAACCTCCTTGAACAGAAGCCTCGGGACCACAAGACCTTGATTTACACTGATTGTATGAACAAAGTAAGCCTGTGTGTGTTACATAGGAAGGAGGGTCAGAGATAACAGAGTTAGGAAAAGAGGGGAGGGCACAAGAGGGAGAGAAGGAATGACCCATCCTCGTGCAATACTCGCACTCAGGCTCAATAGCAGATGTCCCCTGAGGAACACACAGAAAAAGGGCTTATCTATCTTTTTTTGAGAGGTTTTTGCTATAGGGCACATGCACTCACCAGAAAGACAGAGAGACAGACAGACAGAAAGCGAGAAATCACCCCCCAGGGAGGATGGTCACGCTGCAATCCCTTCTCTTCCATTCTCCTCTCTGGATGTAGGACAAGCATGCACACATTCCAGGCATGAGTTTAAGTCACCAGGTCCGGGACTCGAACCACGGTCGACTACATAGAAATCCAGCGACATAGCCATTATGCCAACTGATGGTATCTTTTAACCTTTCTCAATTTAGTTCTCTTCGTCCATTGGGCTTAGCACTCAAGCCTCTGCCTAATCGGCCATGACCATTCCCTTTGGCAAAGATCCCAGTAGCCGACTGGGAAAGCCCTGCTCTCGTGCTATGAGGCCATTCATTAGAAAAGCACCCGCGATGCCTCTGTTCCAAGGAAGAGAAATCCAGCCTCGGTCCTCAGATTTCTCTGCAGAGGGTCAGTGCAGATGTTAGATACATCTCCACAACTATGGCCAAAACTCTGAGACCTCATTGTCTAATCTCAAATTACACCCAATTGGAATATTCAAATAGATCAACAGAAATTGAACAGTAAACCCAAGTGACAACATAATAATATCCCAATCCCAGAAACAACAATATGTCCCCAGTTTGAATTGCCTGGCACTCTTCAGACCTCAATGAGAAGTGAAAGTTTTAGCTCCGTTGAACTTCAATTAAAGAACAAAGACCCAAATATTTTATTTTTCCTTTACTTTTTTAAATCCTAATACTCAGCCAGAGAGCCCTGGACCCCTTTGGCATCAATTTGATCTTTTTCTTTTCTTTTCTTTTAAGACATTTTTGTCATAGGGTGATTGCATTTACTGAAGAGAGACAGAGACAGAGACAGGGAAAGTGAGAAATCATCCCCTGGTGAGGAGTGGGGGTGGGACTGGCCACACTGCAATCCCTTCTCCTCCATTTTCCTCTTAGGATTTCGGTCACGCATGCATACGTGCTCGTCTTGATATTCCAAGCCACCAGTTCTGGACTTGAACCGCAGTCAGCCATGTAGAAGTCGAGCACCTTAACCACCATGCAACATGCTGGCCCCAGTGTGGCCCCTTTCTACCGGAAGCTTCTCCCTCTGAAATTGACTTCATCCAGGCCTGTTCTTCATGCATCCTATTTTGCCAAATTGCCCCGAGTTTAGAACATTATTATACACCAACCCCACTGACGCATAACGTTTAGGAAACTCTGATCCTGGCCAGATGCAGTGACTCTCAGTTCTCAGTATCTGTGCTGGCCATGTCATGTGAGTTTGCCATGAACACTGCATGGCACACTGACCCTGCCGAGCGATTGCTCTGAAGGGACATCCAGGGTGAGGTTCCCATGAGCCTCTGGGCACATTTTCATCAACCATCGATATGCAGCCTTCTTTAATGTGTGCTCCTGTTTAAAGATGCCTTGCTAATAGTTATTAATTTTGAGCACACAGGTAATAGGACTATAATCCATGCCTGAATAAAGTTTATGTAATGCAGTATTTTCTGCAACAGGTACATCATAGTCTTCTTGCACTTAAGCACACTAGAGGGCCTTTCGTACTACACTGGGGCTTATTTTGAATAGCAGAATCCCCAGAAAAGGCACAATAATGCTAAAAATGTGCCACAAGATAGACCATAAAGAGGAACTTGCTTTTTGCATGAGAGTTGAAAACAGAAGGCAGAGCGACAACTTATTCCTCCCCAACTGAGAGCATGGACATCAGGGGCTCTCATTGTTCAACTTGAGAGTTGGAAGTCAACTTTAGGGAGTAGGAGAATTCACAATACCAATTCTGTGAAAAAGAGGGTACGTCAGAGCCCAGGACATGGTACATTCTGACCCACACTGTGTGGCCATCCAAAGGTCACAGATAATATCTGACTTGCCTAGGGGGAGGATGAGGCCAGCAGCAGTGGCACAGTGGTCATGCAATGCTCTGAGATGCCAGTCCATCTGGCAAGGTCCTGAGTTCATGTCCCAGGGTCCCCTGTACACGCCAGGTGCACATCCATGCCCATGATCCAAGCTGGTAATAGCTGAGAGTGGGTAAATATGAAGACCACGTTGGGAATATCTGTCTAACTCTCTCTGTCCCTGTCGCCATTTCTCTCTCATGGGAGAAGTGTGATAAAATAAAGCTATATAAGGGGACTTCAGGAGACTTGTGGCAAAGTAGTTGAAGTATGAGTTTATTTTAGTACAAAATATTTTGAAATTCATGCACAGCTTTTTCATATTATATATTCTGGATGAGCTTCTGGAGGATGCATGGTCATTTCCCTGGGGGAATGGAGCATAGACAAAAAATTAAGTGAAAAGGAGAACAGTTGGCCTGTGACTGGTCTGTGTCCTCAGCCTCTGATCTTCCTCTTCCTTACTTAGAGGCTGTAGCTCCTCTCACCCAAAGGCTGGGGTCTCTAGTGTGAGATTTCAGGGGGTGTGTGCTTCTCTCCTTCATTCTGTTTCTCATCTGGGAATCATTGCAAAACTGCGAGGCGTGTGTGAGAATTCTTGTCCTGTTCTCTGGTGCCGAGTGGGGAAGAGTGTGCAGGGTAACAAGGCTAGGCCAGCTGTCCCCATTAAGAAATTCTTTATAATATAAGGGGGGAACTTTATTGCTGAGGGGAACTACTTCTTGGGTTCAGGAGCCTGTACACAAGTCCGTCAGCAGAGAAGAACAATCTCTGCTTTAATTCTGGATCATTAATTACATCATTTTTGATAAAGACTGGATTTCAGGGAACCAAGCTGTGGGTTCCACCACTAGAGGTGGTTGATTTTTATCACAGAGCAGATAAAGAGAACAGCCAACTATCTTTTTTGGGTCAAAATTGAAAACAAAACTAAACTAAACTAAACTAAACTAAATAAATAAAAATTTCAGTATGAAATCTATAGGAAATTCCACAAGATTTATAGTTTCTAAGAATGCTGTTCACATCCTTATAAATTCTATAACCCTTATCTCTTGGACATAGAAAATGCTCTTCATTTAAAACAAAATAAAACAAGGAGCCAGCAGGTGGCATAGTGGTTATGGCATTGGAGTCTCATGCGACTGACCACAGTTCAAGTCCCAGACCCAGCACCTTGAAAAGCACACCAGACACCTGTGTATGCATGCCCCCAATCCCAGGAGAATGGAAGAGAAGGAATTGTGGCATGGCCATCCCCACAGGGAGATGATTTCTCACTTTCTTTCTCACTGCCTCTCTCCGGCAAGCACACATGCCCTATGAAAAAGAAACATACATACATATATATATACATACACAGGTGTCTGGACTGCAGTCAGAACTCATGCGATGCTAAACTTTTATTTGTTTCTTCAACGCAGAAGGCACATGAACACTGAGTTTAAAAAGAGAGGGATGGTGATCGTAAAGAGTAGGATGGGCCCTTATTAAAGGGGAAGGAAGATGCATTGGATCTGACTATTCACAAGACTGAAGACTACTATCAACTCCCAAGACCACAGGAAGAGGTAGAAAAGAAAGAAGCAAGAGCGTTGTAGTAGATCAAAACATGTCATCTCAAAATATATTTTTCAGCATATTTGGGGTGGCATTTACAGGGGCTACAGACACAAGAAACTTCTTTCGTGAAAGAAATGTCTATCTGTTTGTGTTCACTAAGTGGGAGTGTAAATGGGCTCTCACTAGTTACCCTCTATCTTTGTGCATCCAGGTCTTCAAGAGAGGTTCCCAGGATGAAGAAATGAATCTCCCAGAGGCAAGTGGCACCCCCACTTCCAGCACACGTCACAGATGGCCACACCATCTCTGAAAGTGTGTGCCTATAAAATAACTCCAGCAAGACTGATGAATTTGTGTAAGAAAAACAGGAAAGCGTAATCAGAAATTCCTTAGACTGTACTACTAGCCCTTATGGAAAAAAAAAGATGAACTCTGTGATGCAATTGCTCCAAAATAAAACAAGAAACTCAATTCCCACTGAAGCTATTCAATTTGAATTATATAATTTTTTATTTAGAGAGAATTTTTGCTATAGAGTATGCGTGCTTGCCAGAGAGACAGAGAGAAAGTGAAAAATCACCCCCTGGGAGGAAGGCCATGCCACAATCCCTTCTCCTCCATCCTCTTCTCAGGATTTTGGGTACACACACACACACGCACCTGGAATGAGTTTTAAGACACCAGGTCTGGGACTTGAACCATGGTCAACTACTTGAGAGTCCAGTGATGTAACTATTTCGCCACCTGTTGGTCCTAATACCTTTTAATGAGAAAAGGAAATATGAGGAGTTGCCATCAGCAAGTGGTGTTTTAGCTCTGCCGATGAATGTGAAAATGGACCCAGAGTCCTCTTACCACGGAAGTGTCCTCTTGCACAGGTGTTGCCGCTCCTAATCTAAAGAGCTTGATGACATCAAGGCTCTGGATGTGGCCCCTGTGGAGTGAACTAACACTACTGTTGCTGTTTCAGGGGCCAGAGGGCAGCTGTTTTACACATGCAGATCAAGGCTTCTTTTAGAACTCTCTTTTTCCTTCTTCTGTTCCTTTTCAGATTTCTTTTTTTTTTCTCTTAGTTTTGTTATAGGGCATGTGCACTCACCAGAGAGAGACATACAAAGAGAGAGAGGGAAAATGACAAATCACCCCTCAGGGGATATGGCCACACAACAATCCCATTCTTCTTCCATGATCTTCTCAGGATCCTGAGCTTGCACACACATATGCCCAGAGTGATTTTCATGCTGTGAGTTCTGGGACTTGAACCACGGAGTAGGCCATGTGGGATCCAGTGCCTTAACCCCACACCACCTGCTAGCCCCCCAGGTTTCCTTTTAAAAAATTGGCCCACCACCTATGCAAATTCGATGCAAATTTTATTGCATTACATTCCCTGAACATTCAGTTCCCTAATGTATTTCATTAGTCACCTCAAATGACAGACTCTCTTACTGAATCTAACAGCAACTATTGACTTGTCAGAAAAGGCATGACACATTTTTGCAGAGAAAAACAGAAAACAAACAAACAAACAAACAAAAAACATGTCATGACTTTTCCAACAACCTAATGTTTTAAGGAACTCAAGGCCAGGAGCTGGAAGACAGCTGAACAGTGGTTCTGAGACTGGGCCGCCTGTAAGGCTTACTTACCAACAGGGTTTTATTTATTTTTTGAGAGGTTTTTGCTATAGGGCGCGTGCGCTCGCCAGACAGACAGAGAGAGACAGAGAGACAGAAAGCGACATCCCCCAGGGGGATGGCCACGCCACAATCCCTTCTCCTCCATTCTCCTCTTGGGATCTTGGGCACGCACGCACATGCACCCGGCGTGAATTTAAGCCACCAGGTCCAGGACTTGAACTTCAGTCGACTACATGGGAGTACAGTGACATAGCCATTATGCCAACTGCTGGTCCCACCAACAGGATTTTAAGAAGTTATTATTTATTAGTATTCTTATTGGGCTTTGTGCAAATAACATTCCAAATTGAGAACTTATTTTTTTTTTTGCCAATAAGTTAGTTTATGCTTCACTTTGGTAAAGGGGGGAATGGAGAGAGAAAAAATGTTTCAGAAGAAAACTATAGTGCAATTGTTACTAGACATTAGCTCTGTCCATATCTGTTTTTTGAGTTTTTAGTATCTACCTACTGTTCTGACAGAATCCTGTTTCCTGGCTGTAAGTCTTAAGCAAATTTTTCTTAACTTTTTAAAATTTTGATTCATTAAATCTAAAACAGTTTTCTCAAAATTATAAAATATTAATAATAATAATAAAGACAGTATAGGAGAAGGGTGGGCAATGGGGGAAGAGGAGGGAATCAAGGGAGGAAAAAAGCAAAACATGTAATGGACACGAATGTGGAGAATTGCTGATAATAACGTGTATGATAACATCTTTGACCGAATGGATATGCAGTGTACTCAAGGTGTCAAAATTCACTTTGTATGCTGTAACGATGTACAGTGATTAAATGTAAAAAATAAAAAGAATAATTTGGGACCAGCATTTAGCGTAATGACTATGTTGCTGGACTCCCACGTAGTCAAATGCAGTTCGTGTCCCCGACCCGGTGGCTTAAACTCATGCTGGGTGCGTGTGCGTGTGTGCCCAAGATCTCGAGAGGAGAATGGAGGAGAAGGGATTGCGGCGCGGCCATCCCCCCGGGGGGTGATTTCTCGCTTTCTGTCTCTCTGTCTCTCTCTCTCTCTGTCTCTCTCTGTCTGGCGAGCACATGTGCCCTATAGCAAAAACCTCTAAAAAAAGAATAATTAATTAATTAAAAAAGATAAAAGAATAGAAGTATAAATCCAATATCAACTATTCTAGCATGACCAGAACCAAAAATCTACTATACATTCTTCAGTCCTCAGGTTAATATCACTTACTCAGCCACTTTCTGAAACAATTAAACTAAGTTCAGTCTAAAAAAAAGATGTTTATTTTCACACTAGGTCTTACTGTGTTGCAGTCCTGCCTCCTGAGTACCTGGGACTACTTGCATGTCCCACTGCGCCTGGCTTGTGGGATGGACCAGGAGTCAAACCAGGCCTCTCCCGTGGCCTCAGCCTACTGTGTATCAGCATCGACCAGTGTGGCTACAAGAACTGACCCACCAGCAGTACAATCCTGGGCAAGTTACTCCACATGTCTCAACCTCGGCTTCCTTATCTACATGGAAGTCATCATTACAGCTTCACAGGATGAGCCCAATGACACATGAGGAAATGTGCGAAGTGCTTCCTTAGAGTAACACAAATACTAGCTACTCTTTTCTATGTAACAGGATATAACAATTACTACTATTATCCCACAGAGGCTTCCAGCCTCATCTCCTGGGAGTTAAATTCACCTTAGTATAGGTTTTTCTTTTTTATTTCTTGGTGAAAAATACTTGGGTGCTCACCAGGTGTGTGATAAGGGTGAGTTGGAGTCATTGTCCTAGGAGAAAAATATAACCAAACTCTTTGCTTATATGAGTTTAGTGAAAGCTGCTTCTACGGGGAAATAGAATGTGCTACACAGATACCGAAGGGTGTCTTAGGGGAAAGAGACTGTTTTCAAGTGACCAAGTTAAAGGGGCCTATTACAGGTGTGAAGATAAATTTTATCTTGAGATTATTATACACTATTTATAAGAATTAATAAATAAGGACTAGAGAACTAAGAGAAAGAAAGGGTGACCGACCAGCCCACTCACCAGTTGCTATTCCTCCTATCGAGTCTGTAGTGTAGACTATGTGACTGATCACCACCAGACATTGGTTTGCAAGATCATTCCAGGTGTACAGCCTTAGGCTGATCATGCATCCCACGGAATAGGCCACCGTCACTGCTGGTGAGTTGCTTCAGACAGCTTGTGCTCACAGATATAAACTAATCCTCTTCCTTCTCTCATCTCCATAAGACCCTCCTCTGTTACCTCTGCCCATTGTAAACTCTTTCAGAATAATTTCTGTGTGCTGAGACCTTTTAACCAGTATAAAAGACCCTCACCTTTTCAGGGTTAGTAAATGTGCTGTCATTTCCATCTGGCCCTGCTGCTGGTGGGCCAGGCTGTGTATCCTATGGTCAGGTCCTTATTTTGTGCTAGTTTCGTAAGACTAATAAATTCCTTTTTCTTTATAACTTTTACTTTGCAGTTGTCCTTTTAGTTTGATATAGATGTTATGATGTACATTCTGCAACATTACAATTTTCATTGAATATAAAGAATTATACTTTATTCATGAGTATGTTTTGCCAGTACTAACTCCTTTTTTTTTTTTTTTTTGGAGAGATTTCTCGCTATAGGGCGCGTGCGCTCGCCAGACAGACAAGAGAGAGACATAGAGACAGAAAGCGAGAAATCACCCCCCAGGGGGGATGGTCACGCTGCAGTCCCTTCTCCTCCATTCTCCTCTCGGGATCTTGGGCACGCACACACACGCGCCCGGCGTGAGTTTTAAGCCACTGGGTCCAGGACACGAACCGCGGTTGACTACGTGGGAGTCCAGCGACATGGCCATTACGCCAACTGCTGGTTCCCTAACTCCTTTTAAATGCTCTGATGAATCACTCCATTTTGAGTGTATAAATTGTTTCTTTGTCATTCCTGCTGTAACTGGACAAAACAGACAGATAGCCACCTTGTCGATATGTGTCATAGGCTAATGGGTTCTGGAACATTCTCCCTCTTCAGCTTTTGACATTTGTGAGCTGAGCTAACATGTCTTTGGGGGTTATAAATAACAGTGCCTCTGAACTGAATCTAAGAAACATCTCCCTACGACAGGGCAGCCAAAGCTCTGTCTAACCGAGTAAGTCCCCAAACCTCCATGCTGACAACTTGAAGGCATTCCAGACCCGTCTGAGTGTCATCTTCAAGGGACATGACCAAGTTATAAGCAACCCAAAGTTATTGCATATTTTATTTAGTCTTAAAGTCCATCTTAACAGATTTAACTTCTGTCTTTCACGTTCCTTACAATGAACCTTACAGAACCTAACCTTTTACATTTATCACAATGGATCTTAGCTTAATGCTTATCTAATGTAAGTCAGCAATAGCATGGCTAAATCTTTGCAGATATCAGGCTATGAATCTAGAGAGGAAGAAGATGCCACCAGCTCCCTCCTGCAGGATCAGCTGAGAAGATTGTATCAGCATTGCAAAGCCACCCACAGACCTTTGCTGCTTCTAAAACAGGATCTAAGAGCTGTTTTCACTTATTCCATTTTGCTCCCACATTAATCATGGTCTATCTTTTTTTTTTTTTTTTTTTGGAGAGGTTTTTGCTATAGTGCGCATGCGCTCGCCAGACAGACAGAGACAGACAGAGAGATAGAAAGCAAGAAATCACCCCCCAGAGGGGATAGCCACGCCGCAATCCCTTCTCCTCCACTCTCCTCTCAGGATCTTGGGCATGCACGCACACGCGCCCGGCGTGAGTTTAAGCCACCGGGTCTGGGACTCGAACCGCGGTCGACTACGTGGTAGTCCAGCGACATAGCCATTACGCTAACTGCTGGTCCAATCATGGTCTATCTTTGAGTCCATTGCAGGAGACCTAAAACTGGCCAGAACACAGAAAACATTCCATGCATGGAGTGAAACTTCCCTTCAGGCATTAGTCATCTCCTCCTCATGATTTTGTCCAGACACAATGACAAGGCCCCCTTCTAATTTCACCTCAAGGTAATAAGTAACTTTCCCATTTGCTGGTTTATACACACTGACCCCTACCCCAGATAAGTTTAGAGTTCTACCCACTAATTTGGAGATGGTGTTGGACTTAGGTCCACTATCTCCCCAGCACTGGCTTCATTGAATGAATTCCTTTCCTTATTCACCAACTCCTGTCTGTCCTGTATTGGCTAAACATAAGAGGCATGAATCTGATTTTCTAGGCATCCTGTCCCGTTCTGACGAGAGAGACTGACCTCCTGGACCAAGTGAAATATTCCACCCATGGACAAATGCAATTTGGTTCACTATTACACAAATGTACTTGTGTTCCCCTTTCCATTCTTTTTGCTTTTCTGTCTTTTACTTGCTTGATTATGTGTTTGCCTATTCTCTACTGTGTGTGTGTTTTGTAATAATCCAGTTTACTCTGAAACTCTCCTTACTCCATCCACTCGTTCTTCCATATAAACATGAAGAACCTACCCCTCTCATAAAGAGATTAAGTTGTCACTAGGTATTAGAGAAACCAGGTCACTCTTATCGGTCCAGAATAGGGCAGCCTTGGAGCTCCACATAAGGCCCTCAACTTACGAGTACAACCTCATTACCAAACTCTCCACCATAGCATGTTCCACTAGGAAACAACGAATACCCAGGTCTGGACGTGTGGACCCCAAGTCAGTGTCTCCGAGCTCCCTGAGAACATTCTGGCAGCAATGACCGTCTCCAACCATGACCCCTGTTGGAGGAGAGTGGTGCAAAGATCCACAAAGACCCAAGTTGTTCACAGAAGGTTGCATCCGTAATAATTGTAAAAGATTTTATTAATGGAGAAATGTGTGCTATTATCTAAGGACCTCATTTTGACCTAAAGGCAAAAATCCATATTTATTTTGCAGGACTATTTGATGGGAAGTCCATGGAAGAGAATTCCCTCCTACGATGGCTCATTATTCTTCCAGGTTCATTTCACATCTCACTGCAGCAGTCTAAGTCTTACACCAGCTGTCAGATTACTGGAGCAATGATTATTGCTAATTTGTCTATAATATCCATGGACACCTAATCCAAGGTTATTTTTCCTCATCCTTCTCAGAGAAAATCATCAGGAAAGAACTTTTATTTTATTTATAATTTTATTTATTCCTTAAATAAAAATGCTTAAAGAATAATAGAGATCCAAAGAACTGTTGTTTGTAGGAAGGAATTGTGCAGTGAAAAAAAGGTGTATTTTTAAGAAAATAGAGGGAAGTCTTCCTTTTGTCCCCCCTACCAGTCCTATGCAAACTAATCTTCATTACAGTTAAATATAAGAGTCAGTTTAGATCCTAAATTCTTATGGGAGCAGGATAGATGACCAGACGTAACCAACAAGAAGTTGGGTTACTTAATCAGGAGACTCCTGCAATAATCCCACCGATAAGTGGTAAGAGCTGGAATTTAGAAATGAATGTTAGAATGAACAAGAAAGGAAGAACAAAATTCTATTTTTTTCCAAATAGAATGAAGTGACTTTACATTGGAGGAGAAAGAAATGCAGGAGTCTGGAATTTAAAAAGCTGTGTCCAGGTCTCAGCTGGCTCTTAAGGAATGTGAATTAGGTGGTAGTAACAGGCCCTGACCAAGGCCTTGGAAAGTATGCAGCTCACCTTGGAGAGGGAAGGAGTAGGGAAGAGGGGCAAGAGCCAGGACTTTGGAACTTCACTCAGCCAGATCTGGGGGTGACAACCCACTTGTGCTGATGGGCTGGTGTGTGGTAACAGCAGACTGACCTCTTCATGTCCTCTGCCTAGCAGTTTTGTCCTGAGTGCCAGCATGAAAGAGGCCGTGACAGCCTTGGAAGCCAAAAGTAGACACATAGTTGGTAGTTATCACCCAGGACTCTGGAAAATTCAGCCTGCACCTGCTCGGTTTTACCACATGTGTGATAAGTAATGTGTACTTTTCATTTGATCTTTTATTTGCTACAGGGCATGTGTGCTTGCCAGAGACAGAGAGAGAGAGGAAAGCATCCCCCAGAAAAGATGATCACACTGCAATCTCTCCACCACTCTACTCTCAGGATCCTGACCATGCACACATGTGCCCCATGTGTCTCCCAAGCCACCAGGTCCAGGATTGAACCATTCCTAGTAACATGGGATCCAGCTACCCTAACCACCATGCCACTTGGCTGGCCCACTAACACTTTTGAGAGTGTCATAAGACCTCCATTGAACCTTTATGGAAGCCTTCTAGTTCCAGACACTCCCAGGATGGTGAGACCAATCTTAGTTTTCTGAACTAGGCCAAGGTTCTAGTTTACTCTGTCCCCATCAGGAAGCAAATCAAACATAAATGCCACCATCCACTCACGTGACCGTTGCATTTTCTCTTCTTCTATCATTGTGGCCATAGTTAGCTAGCATTGACTAAATGCTAATTATAGGGCAAAGCCTTCACTGCACACCTTATTTTCATAGTCTCTTTTAGTCCCCTGATAGGAAATAGTATCCCCATTTTGCAAACCAAAATCCTGAGGCTTAATAAAGTAAAATAAGGGTACATTTGTGTGGTAGAGAAGACAAGGTTCTGAAACTCAGGTCAGAATGCGTAGCCTACAATTGTTCATTATTCTTGTCATAAAGTAAGTAACTTTTATGTTTACGTAAAATACGTAACAAACTTTTAAGAGTACAGTTCCGTGACATTCAGTATATTCATGTTGTTGAGCAACCAACACCACCATTCATCTCCAGAACGATTTCACCTTCCCAAACTAAACCTCTGCACCCATTAAACTAACTTCCCTCTCCCCCTCTTCACCAGCTTTGAGTCCACTTTTTCTCTGGCTGGCTTGTTCCACTTAGAGTAATGTGCTCAAGGTGAGCAGAGTCATGACAACATGTGGTTTTAATGCCACTAGTTCTGGTTGGGGACCCACTGTACCACTGGACTGCTTAAGCCCACACTCTTAATTTCTCTATGGGCACCGTATGGACAGAATTACAGCCCCCTCAGAATGAGTATGTTGTAGTCCTACTCCCCAGTACATCTCAGAATGTGACTGAATTTGGAGACAAGGTCTTTAAAGAGGGGATTAACATGAAATGAGATTCTATGGATGGGTCCTAATTTAATGACAATTTCATTCTTATGTGATGATGAGCACAGAAGAAAGACCATGCGAGGACACAAAGCAGGTGGCCATCTGTAAGCCAAGGAAAAAGCTGTCAGGAGACAGTAACCTAGCCCACAGCTTGATCTTGGACTTCCAGCCTCCAGAGCTGTGAGCAGATACATATCCATTGTGTAAGTTCCCAGTCTGTGATATTTTGTTATGGCAGCCCCAGCAGATTAATATAGATGGGGCTTCCTTGTCACTTGATAAGAAGAACCAAGGTAACATACAGGCCTCTCCCAACTGGCCGAGACTCATTGCCTCTTATTTGTGGCCTGGAAAATAGTGGTTACTGGATTCTACAGATGGAGATGTGAACAGGCAGTAGATGGCCTTTCAAGGTTTTGAGTTTCCACTAAGGCAGCACTGCAACTGTCCTTCTTACCAGTGGTTTCATTGTCCTCACTCACATTATTTTTATCTACCACACAAGTTCTCATAACCAAGCGTAACCACAGAAACCTAAGGCTGTCACCAACTGTGTGAGTCACTTCTCTCCAACCTGCTGCTCTCGGACACTAGGAGAGGAGAAAAGACCACAGAGAAAGTGACATGGCCCAAGAAATGAACTACCTGGGATGAAAGTCACCAGTTTCATTAGTAAACGTTGCAAGACCCTGACTACAAATAGGGAATAATTCTCCTATTTTCACTGTGTTTGACATTATCACTGTTGGCTCCAAAATGTATGTGCAATTTTTGCTTTTGAAAAAACAAGTGGGAGGCCAGACAGTGGCACAGATCGTGCAACACTCTGTAGTACTGGACCTACATGGGAAGGTCTTGGGTTCACATCCTGAGACTTCCCTGTACAAGCTGAGCACATATGTGTGTGCCCAAAACCCAGAATGGCTGGGGCTGGAGATGTATCATGGCATGAAGACTCTGTTAGGGGCGTTTTCCTTCCACTCTGATTTGGAAGGAAAAAACAAATTAGCAATATTAAAAAAAACAAAGTGCATGAAAATTCTTCCCTTTTTCTTCATTGGAAGACACATCATTAGTTCAAAAATGTAGCCTCCCAGATGGGCCAGGAATCTGATTGCCTTGAAAGGAGCTGAGAACTGTGGAGGGGCCAGGAATGTAATTGGAGATTCAGAGACAACAGAAGGGAAAGCCAGATGAACTTTGTCTACAGAAAGGGGTTGAGAGAGCCACACACTTCCTAGAAGAGATTCAGTGAATAATCCCAGGAGACCTAACGAGCCCTACCCATGCCCCATAATGATCTTAGAAATGTATGGAAATGCATAGCTCAGCACAGGGAAACAGCAAGAGGGAGAATACCTCTTACTGGAAATGAGATTCATTAATTTTGATGTAAGATAAGCTCAGCTGCACTGATGAGGCCACAGGCTTTTAAGATAGATGTTTCAATCAGAAATCAAACTCAGTAAGACATAGATCCCAGGCAGGGTAGAGGTCACCATGCTCCAATGACCAGAAGAGAGATGGGTGTGGGAGGTGGGAAGTAATGATGAAGCCAAAGAGACTAGGTTAGAGTGGAGGACCCTTAGCACAGTGGGTCAGATCCCACATGGCTGACTGGGGTTTACATTCCAGCCTCGGTGACTTGAAAAACATGCCAGACAAAACTCCTGGTGGAAAGGAAGACTGGAGGAGAAAAGGGCTGTAATCATATGCCGTTAAGAGGTGTTTTCTCTCTCCATCTCCACTTTCCTTTCTTTCTCTGGCAAATGCACATGCCCACGGGCAAAATAAAATAAAATTAATTAATTAATACAATTTACAATTTAATTTAGCATGGAACTATAGGGTAGAAATTACAGAAACTTGGGGCCAGTGGGTGATGCGGTGGTTAAGGGCCCTGGAATCCCACATGGCCGACTGAGGTTCCAGTCCTGGACCTAGCGACTTGCTTTCTCACTTTCTCTCTCCTCCTCCCTCCCCCTCTCTGGACAATATTAAATACATAAATAAATTTAAATAAAATAATGAAAAAAGTAATTAAAGAAACAAAAAAAAAGGAAAATATTGTTTGCAAAGGGGAGAGTCCGCAGGAAGAAGCTGCATCCTTTAATGACGAGTGACTCCAGGACTAGGGCTATGGATGGCTTTACACTTCCACTGAGCTAGTAGGAGGTCCCCTGCCATGACCCATGCCACCCCTTGGATACCTGTATTGGTCACGCTCTCCCTGAGGAGCAGGAATTATTTGCACACACAGTGGTTGCACCAAACTAAGTGGATGTGTTAAAGAAGAGGAAATTGACAGAAAGGTTAAAAGTGGAAAGTATCCATGACCCTCGGGTGAGATCACCCTCTTAATTCAGTTGAAAATGACAAGGGGAAGTTAGCCAGCAACACAACAGCAAACAAACCACGTATTTGGTGGGGGACCCAGGGTGGGGCTCCATTGGTTCTCTGTCTTCCCTTTCCCTAGTTCTGTTTTCTCCACTGGCTGCTAAGTAAATGCTGGTGGTATTCACCTCATTTAACTGATCATCACAACTACAGAAAGTATTAAACAACTATTTATAGAGTACTGTGTTATATCCCAGGAATTCAATGGAAATGGAATGGAGAATGCAATAAGCATAGTTTCTCTCTTCACAAAACCAGCTCAAGTTATCCAACCACAGTCAAAGGACATGACAGATTGTCCACTGACCCTCTATTCACCCAGGGGTTATTTACTTGTCATTCTCGTAGCATCTTTTCAGAGGTTCTGTTTGGCTCAAACCTGACAGTTCATCACCAAGATCTAACTGTAAGCCATTGGTTCTCATGTTCCAGCCACTGAGAAAATGGCCACCTTCTGATGGACCACTTCTCTCTCCCCCTCAACATTTCCCAGAATCTTCACCCATCTTCTCCCTCCTTCCCACTCCTCCTCCTTGAGAAAAACATGCCTTTTTCCATGCTTAGCATCTCCCTTTGTGTGCTAGATTTTTCTGTCCTCTGAGTCCCAACCCAGCCTTACCTTTTAAAGGATTTTGCCATGCCTCACTTGTAACATCTGTCTCTATGGGCTTCTTCCACCCAATCTCTAGAGATGTTATAGACTTCCCAACCATAGCTAAAGCCTTATTTGACCTTTACTTTCTTTTAAACTACTACCCTACCTCTCCTTGTCCTTTTCCTACCCTAATTTTTATAAGAGTTATACTCCAGCTTTCACCACCCCCACCGTGCACTTACCCCTTAGAGCTTTAGGGTCTGATTTTTGCAATAATACTGAATGCCCATTGGAACTGAACACTTTATGAGTAACTGGCTAGTGGAATCTTCTCAGTTCTCGTCTACTCTCCACTGATACTATTTGACACTGTGACCACTTCCTCCTTCACACTCCCTTCTTGCTTCCATGACACCACCCTCCCTTCTCGATTTCCTTCCCATTACTCTGATTTCTCTTCTGGGGTTCATTCACTGACTCCTCTTAAATGCAGGCATTCTGGAAAGATCTGCCTTTCTTTCTTTATCCAGGGACTCTCATGAAGTCCTACTGCTTCATCTATCAGAAATGCTGAAGGCTTCAAGACCCATATCAAGTGGTTCTTCTTCTCACTTCATTCCACTTACAAACTCATTTACGTCACCTACACAATACCCATCATACTTGCCCACACATTCATTATTGCCACTGTCCCAGTTCAGGCCTCATGATCTCTCCCAGGACACTAAACAGCTTCCCAGTTATTCTGTGTGCCCTTGTCTTAAGGCACTCAATTTAGTTTTCTCCTCAAAACCTGACAATGGCTTACACAACTCATAAAAAAAAAATGTCCAAAGTCATTTTTTAAGGATCTTCACTCCGGTTACAAGTTTCAGCTCCAAATGAGCTGTGAGACTCCAGATAAGCTGTTCATCTACACGGGACCTCTGTATCCACGTCTTGGCATTGTTGTCGGAACATCTGTTCAGATTGCATGCTGTGGGATTGTGTCCAGCGTATACACTAGGGGTTAATCCCACCAATCTGCACTCCACCTTTCAGTTCTTGAGTTCCATGGCCTGGGCTGCTGAGTCGGAATCTGTTCATAGGAGGAAGCAGCTTATCTTTTTTTATTTTTTATTTTTTTTTAGGTTTTTGTCATAGGGTGTGTGCACTTACCAGAAAGAGAAAGAGAGAGAGTTAGAAGAAAAGTTAGAAATCACCCCCTAGAGGGTATGGCCATGTTGCAATCTTTTCTTTTCCATTCTCCTCCTAGAATTTAAGGCATAAACACATACATGTGCCAGGTGTTATTTTCAAGGCTCCAAGTCCAGAACTTGAACTGCTGTCAGCCATGTGGGAGTCCAGCACCTTAGTTGCCATGCCACCTGCTGGTCCTGGAAGCAACGTATCTTACTGTACAGAGGGCACAGTAAAGGCGAGGACCTCTCCAGAGTTCTTCTTCAGCACATGTATGTCCTTTTCCATACTTTACACTCAAACTCAAACCTTCTAGTTTCCCCGAATATGTCAGCCACCTGAACCCAACGCTTATGTTTCCACCGTTCCTGCAGCATTCAACCTCTTCTTCTCCCCTGGAGGAAACCTCCCCATTCTCCAGTGGTCCCAGTCTGGGAAGACCACGAACCCTTCCCAGCTGGAACTTCCCTGGAGTTTCACATCCTGGTTGCACTTCTATTGACTAAATGGCATTTGGTTTGGATAGTCCTTTTTTTTTAAATTTAACTTTATTATTTGTTTATTTATTTACTTATTTTAACTTGACCAGAGAGAGATAGAGTGAGAGAGAGAAAGAGAAAGTGAGAAAGCAAGCTACCAGGTCCAGGACTTGAACCATGGTCAGACATGTGGGAGTCCGGCACCCTTCACCACCACGCCACCTGCGGTCCCCTGGATAGTCCTTTTTTAAATTCATTTTTCTTTACTCATTCATTTGTTCCATGAGAAAGACAGACTGAGAGAGAGAGAGAGAGAGAGAGAGAGAGAGAGAGAGACCTATAACAGGTGTCGTCATTCTCAGCCCAGATCACAGGCACACATAGTCCTGGCAAGCACAGGGAGGTCACAGGACATGAACCCCGGACCTCTCCCATGTGAAGCCGTTTAGATAAGCACCGGGCCATCCCATGGTCTCTTGGATTGTACTTTCAGTCAAGAATTCATCTGTTGGAGAGGGGGACTAGCAGTTAGCAGAATGGCTATGTCACTGGACTCCCACGAAGTCCACCGCGGTTTGCGTCCTGGACCGGTGGCTTAAAAAAAAAAACTCAAGCCGGGCGAATGTGCGTGCATGCCCAAGATCCCGAGAGGAGAATGGAGGAGAAGGGATTGCGGCATGGCCATCCCCCCCTTGGGGGGTGATTTCTCGCTTTCTGTCTCTCTGTCTCTCTCTGTTTGGCGAGCGCATGCGCCCTATAGCAAAAACCTCTCAAAAAAAAAAAAAAATTCATCTCAGGGACTCCCTTGGGCTTAACGCCATTTTCTCGGACCTTGGCGCCATGAGAGCCAAGTACAGGAAGAAGCGAAGGCGCAAGCTGAAGGCAGCACAGAAGAAGGAAGCTGAGGCAGAGGTCGGGGTAAACAGCTTGTGCACCTGTGGAGGCCACCGCAGTGGAAACGGAATGTCGGAGGCTCAGGGCGCTGGTACAACTGCGAGATACTGTCGACTCTGTCTGGATCTAGAACTTCCATGGCCTGCAGATCGCCAAGACCTCTAAGAGACCCACATTGCTCTAACACAACAGCCCCTGTGGTCCTTTACCCCGGCCCTGTGACGTTCTCGGACTGGTGCTGTTACTTGCGGCCGAGTGTAATATGTGTACAATAAATCACCTTTTCTGTCATTAAAAAATGAAAGAAAGAAAGAAAGAAAGAAAGAAAGAAAGAAAGAAAGAAAGAAAGAGAAAGAAGAAAGAAAGAAAGAAAGAGAAAGAAGAAAGAAAGAAAGAAGAGAGAAAGAGAAAGAAGAAAGAAAGAAAGAAAGAAAGAAAGAAAGAAAGAAAGAAAGAAAGAAAGAAAGAAAGAAAGAAAGAAAGAAAAAAGAGAGGAAAGAAAGAAAGAGAGAGAGAAAGAGAGAGAGAAAGAAAGAAAGAGAAAGAGAAAGAGAAAGAGAAAGAGAAAGAGAAAGAGAAAGAGAGAAAGAGAAAGAGAAAGAGAAAGAGAAAGGGAAAAGGGAAAGAGAAAGAGAAAGAGAAAGAAAGAATTCATCTCAGGGACCAGCAGGTTGCATGGTGGTTAAGGCGCTGGACACTCCCACATGGCTGACCGTGGTTTGAGTCCCGGACCTGGCAACTTGCTTTCTCACTTTCTCTCTCTCTCTCTCTCTCTCTCTCTCTCTCTCTCTCTCTCTCTGTGTGTGTGTGTGTGTGTGTGTGTGTGTGTGTGTGTGTCTGGTCAAATTAAAATAAAGTGAATGAATAAATTAAAAAATTAAATAAAAATAATTCTTAAAAAAAAAAAGGAATTCATCTCTTCCACTTCCTCTGAGTGAGAATGTAGAATGAAGCCTGCCCATGTTTGCTGGTTTGAGCTCAATATTTCTGGTAAACCTGGGTTTGTAGCCAAGCAATACACAGTTGCACCATTTGGAATACCAATATAGAATTGAAAGAAAACTTTAAAGAGGGAACACATGTATATGAAGGATTTAGATCAGAGAATGGTTTTTAAATTACCTTAATGAATGCAATAATATACTGTGAATGTAGAAAAATAGAGATAAAGAACAGGAAGATAGATCAAAATTATTTATAATCCCACTACTTGGTCATAACATTGTCATTTTGCTCTATTACCTTCCAAGTATCATTTTAAATATGCAATTTTTACCCAAAAAGGGGTTTATTTTATTCTCTTCTTTCTCATTTAGTATATCATAAGCATTTTCTCATGATACAGAACATTTTTCTGTAGTATTTCTTCTTTAATATCTGCATAATATTGCTTTAGATGTTTCTACTATAATTTGTTAAACATTCTTTGATTATTTTAACTTATTTAACATAATTCTGGAGTCAACATTATTGTAACTAAATATTAGTATGTAATTTAGATCTTAAGGCTAAAGGCCTAGAAATAGAACTGTTGGGTCAAGGGCTGGGTAGCTTTTACACGTTTCTGATATTGGGACCAGCAGGTGGCATGGTGGATAAGGACATTGGACTCCCACATGGCTGACCATGGTTCGAGCCTTGGACCTGGTGGCTTGTTTTCTCACTTTCCCTCTCTCACTCTCTCTCTGTGTCTTTCTGGTCAAATTAAAAGATAAAATGAATGAATAAATAAAATAAAAAAGTTTTTGATATCTGTGACTAAACTAGTCCTTAGAAACACCATACTAACCTAACCATTCTACTTAAGATCAATGACTTCCAATTTCACTACTTTTACCAAAATGGGTATTTTCAGATCACAGCATGTTGATGTTGTCAGATCCCATGAAGTTTAATGGCCTAGGAAATGACCTGATCCCAGGGTCTCACGGCTGACAGCCACAGAATCAGCAGGCACTATGTATTTTCTTAAGCTCCCCAGGTAATTCCTCGGGGCAGCCAAGTTTGAGAACCACTAATGCAGCCTCAGTTCCTTACTCTAGATCTGAAGAAACTCAGGGCCAGAAAAGGTACATAATTTGTCTAAATTGAGCCATGGATAAAACATAAATAAAAATGTGTTCAAGGATAAAGAAAAAAGAAATCTTGTATTTGGATAGATCTAAATCTAAGTCTGCAAAGTATTTAAGAGCACAGAATGCAAAGAATGGTAATTTTTTTCTTTCTTTTTTTCTTTCCTTTTTTTTTTTTTTTCTTTTTTGCTAAGGGCATATGTGCTCACCAGAAAGAGAGAAAGTGAGAAATCACTCCCAGGGAATGACCAC
Source organism: Tupaia tana (assembly GCA_026018925.1). Classification (NCBI taxonomy): domain Eukaryota; kingdom Metazoa; phylum Chordata; class Mammalia; order Scandentia; family Tupaiidae; genus Tupaia; species Tupaia tana. The sequence continues at coordinate 136,848,171 of JAKSZU010000003.1, forward strand.
AGCACAATCCCTTCTCCTCACTTCTCCTGCATTCTCCTCTCAGGATTTTGGGCAAGCATGCACATGCACCTGACATATTTTCCAAGCCACCAGGTCCAGGACTTGAACCACACTGTTGGCCATGTGGGATCCAGCTGCCTTAACCACCGTGCCACCTGTCAGGTCCAGGAATGGCAATTCTTTGACCATAGCATGGAGGAACCATTCTTAGCAAAGAAATTCATAACCATTTATTTATTTTAAAACTTGTGTATTTTTAAGGGTACACTTATAAAGAAGGGGGGACAATAGCATGGATCTATAGAGATGAACTATTTATAAGTAAAGTGTGAGAGACATAAAAACACATCTTTAAACAAAAACAACCCTGAATGTGCAAATTATGCCACTATTTCCTTGTGAAGGAAAAAAATTTGTGCAGTTTCAAAATCAGATACTTTCAATAGCAACACAGTACTATAACCCTGTGGCTCTAAGAATTTTTAATGAAAAACAGTAAAAATACAATTAGATTTTGTAATTACTTTAGATTACATTCGTTTTATGGGATGGCCCTGTAGCCTAATGGTTAAGGCAGCCAGATCCCACATGGCTGACCACAGTTTGAATTCTGACTCTGGCAGCTTGAAAAACATTCCAGGGCAAGAGAGGGTGTTCTCTCTCTCTCTCTATCTCTCTCTCTCTCTGTCTAGCTCCCGCCCTCTGGTGAGTGTACATGCCCTCCAATAATTTAAAAAAATCAAAATAAATGAAAAGATTACATTCATTTCAGGTTGAAGAACAAGGGTCAGTTTGGGCGACATGTCTGCCTCAGACTTGAGCATGTGGAGAAGACAACTGTGCGTGTGTTTGGAGGGGAGGAGGTGGAACAGCCAAAGAACCATGTTTGAGAAACTAAGTCTTTCAGAGAGCAGCTGACTTGGCAGTCGTGACCAATGGTTGCTTCTTGTTACCACTTTACAAGAAAAAGTGATTTTCACGCCTTTTTTTCTGAGAAAGGAAATGTTCTCAAAAAGGAAAGAAAAAGTTTTTCACTTTATTTATGCTGCTCTCCGGAGACAACACCACTTGTGGTTTTGAGAGTTTTAATTGTCACTAAACTCACCTTGCCTCTCCCAGCAGTGAAAAGAAGAGCAACTCCTCTGCTGTTTGTCACGGATGGGTGGCCCTCCCGCGCTGCTGCAGCTGCATGAGATAGGGTCCTGACCCCAAATGCTTCAAACCAGACAGTCCATTTCCCTGGAGCCACCCTTCCTCTAGGCTCTGCAGCAAGCACTTTGCAAGCTTTCCTCGTTACCCAGACTCCCCGAGGAGGCTCTCTATGGAGACAGGGTGCATGGAAGAGACGAGCAAAGAACCGCAGCATTTCTGGGGCTCTGCTGCTCGTGGCTCAATGAGTGGCCAGTGGCACACGGAGAAATCAGAATAGCTTCATTCAGACCTTACCCTGCTCTCAGACGGTTACACTAAACCAGAAATAGGGCACATCGGAGCCAACTGGGAGAAACTCTCCAGGTGATTCTGAGGCTGTCTCCTTCCCTCGTCATCCAGAGAGGGCTTTCTCTGCCTCAGCATGACAGACACTGGGGCCTGGCCCTCATTGCTGTGCCGTGGTCCTGGATATTCAGATGGCCAGCAGCACCCTGACCTCTACTTGCTAATGCCAGCAGCACCCCCTTCCCCAGCTGTGACGATAAGAATCTTTAGATATTACTAAATGTCTCCATGTCCCTGGGGGTGCAGTGACCCCAGCTGAGAACCATTGCTGGAGGAGAAGATGCAGATAAAGATGGGACGCAGTCTTGAGTGAAAACCTATCCTGCAGAAGGAACGCATTTTCTGCTGGGTATGAGGCGTCAAAGCTGCTGGAAACAGTGGAAACCACTGCTTGAGGACGTTCCATGTTCCAGGCTCTTGATTTTATCCCAAACACTCCCACGTGTAGGCACTGGTATGTCCTGCAGTTGAGAAAACAAGGGTAGCAAAGGGTAGGCGGCACTGTTAAGGTCGCCCAGCTATTACGTTACTAGGTTGGGAAACCCTACCCTATTGTTATGGCAAGTCACAGAACTAATGTGCATGGATGTTGAGCAAAATAGAGCACAACGAGGTGGGACCAGCAGATGGTACCATGGTTACATTGCTGGACTCACGTAGTCAACTGTGGCTCAAGTCCCAGACCCAGTGGTTCAAGTCCCAGACCCGGTGACTTAAAACTCATCCTGGGCACGTGTGTGTGCATGCCCAGAATCCTGAGACGAGAATGGAGAAGTAGGGATTGTGGCATGGCCATCCTCCTAGGGGGTGATTTCTCCCTTTTTGAATTTCTGTCTTTCTCTGTCTCTCTGGAGCGCATGCACCCAAAAGCCAAAAAAAACTCTCTAAAATAAAAAGCAAAACAGGGTCACAGTGGTCACGGTGAAAAGGGCTTAGACTGCCAGGATGAGTAGCTGGTTTTTTAAATGTAGGTGATATTCTTCTCACTGGTTTTGCACACTTACGACTAGGCAATTAGATATTGACTTTGAGTAATAATGTAAATTTTAGGAAAAGAGTGTTCAGGTACAGACAATATTAAAGAAGAATATACTGGGACCAGCAGTTAGCGTAATGGCTATGTCACTGGACTCCCATGTAGTCGACCACGGTTCCCGTCCCAGACCCGGTGGCTTAAAACTCACACCAGGCGCATGTGCATGTGTGCCCAAGATCCCGAGAGGAGAATGGGGGAGAAGGGATTGCGGTGTGGCCATCTCCCCTGGGGGGTGATTTCTTGCTTTCTGTCTCTCTGTCTCTCTCTGTCTGTCTGGGGGTTGCACGTGCCCTATAGCAAAAACCCCTCAAAAAAACAAAAAAGAATATACTGAGAGCAAAGCACCTAGCTAGAGTCCAGTTAGACTTTTAAAGGCAGGCACGTGATATGTCACTAGTGGTCTGAACACAGAAGAGAAAAAATTGAAATTCAATACAGATTTTTTTTTCTTACATATTGAGTGACTATCACAGAGCTATGGAATCAGAAATTGAACTTAAATGCGTGTGGAGACAGTAGCCCTCTTCGATGAGAGGAGATTCCACTGTGACCTAACATAAGGAGGGACAAGAAGTTGAGTTCTACAGAGGACACCCTCATTTAAAGAGCCTGATCACCTTTGAATCATTGACAGTTTCTTCCTTGGAAGGACAGGTTCAGGGAAGAGGAAAAAAGACAGTGATTGTCCTGGGGGGAAAGAGTGCCACCATGCAGGGGAACGGGTGTTGGCCAGAGAGCAAGAGCAGATGCAGGAGTGCACTGGAGAGATCCTGACCCGGTGCCCACTGTAGCTGCCAGGGCGGTGACCCTTCCATGATATTCTGGGCATACCCTACGGTGGTAGCTTTGCTGATGGGGATAGCACCCCATCTCTCTCTCTGTCTCTGTCTCTTTATCTCTCTCTCTCTCTCTCTCTCTCTGAACAAGTAAATAAGCAGCAACAACAAAAAGATCACAAGCTCTGTAATATATTTTTACAAAGTCATCATAATTTCTACAAGACCAAGTTCGAAATAGTAAAGTTCAATTTCATTTGCAAATATAAATGAGTATCTCAAGTAAAATTACATAAATCAGACTTTTAACAGATATGAGCACACTGTGTACTCAGAAGTGGAAAGATGGTTTCCTACCAGGAAGGGTATTAATATCTTTTATCACATAAAAAGGTCAAAGGAGAAAAGGCATATGATCATCTTAGTATATGCCAAAGACTCATCTGAGAAAACCTGATACTAATAGCAAAACTAATAAAAAAATCTTTAATGGCCCCACCTCAGTGGCACAGGCCATACAGTACTGAGTTGCAGGGTTGAAAGCCACATGGCCAGCCCAGCCACTGTTTGCGTCCCTGGCCCAGTCAACCTGAAACAGGCTGCGTGTGTGCACACCCAAGATTCTAATGAGCTGGAGGGCTGGGGGAGGGGATTGTGGTGTGGAGAAACCCCGTCTAAGGTGCTTGTCTTTCCCTCTCTCTCCTCTCTCTGGTGTACATGCATGTGCTCTCTATCATGAATAAAATGAATAAACTTTAACAACACTTTCAAACTAGGCTTAGGAGGTCACTTCATTTAAAACAAGTTCAATTTAAAACCATGCTTGTTTGCTTGCTTTTGCTCTAAGGCACACGCAGTCACTGGAGGGAGACAGAGGACAGGCAGAGACAGGGAAAGTGAGAATTCACCCCCAAGGAGAGATGGTCTTGCTGCACTCTCTTCTCCATTCTCGCCCTGGGATTGTGGGTATGCACGCACATGTACCCAGCATGATTTTCAAGCCACCAGATCTGGAACTCAAACTGCAGTTGGCTGTATGGAATCCACTGCTTTAACCTTTATACCACCAGCTGGTCCCCGTAAATAATTTTTTTAAAAGAAAAATATAAAAGCAGTCAACAGTATAGCTAAGAGCAAAACCATAGAGACTTCACAAATTCTCATTCCTATTAAAAAAAATTTTAAACATTCTAACAATTATACAAGAAAAGGAAACACACAACATAAATAATGGGAAAAAAAGACAAATAATTATTATTTTCAGTAGAAAAAAGTAATTAAATCTGCTAAAATATATTAAAACTAAGAGCAGTTGACCAGTTAGAAAATAAAATACAAAAAAAATCAGCAGTATTCCACTAGTCAGAAATGAACTAATGGGAAAAAACTTCAGTAACACACACACACGAAAAAAAATTCTAAGACATTTGCAAGATGCTTAGAGTAGGATCTATATGAAAAAATATATTAAATTATATTGCGACAATGAGGGAGGGGCACCAAGTGGTGTGGTGGTTTGGTGGTTGAGGTATTGGACTCCCATGTGTCTGACTGAGGTTCAAGTCCTGGACCCTGCAGCTTGAAATACCAGGCACTGAGTGTGTGTGTGTGTGTGTGTGTGTGTGTGTATGCCCAAAATCCCAAGAAGAGAATGGAGAAGAAGGGATTGAGGCATGATCATCCCACCCTGCGGGGTGATTTCTCGCTTTCTGTCTCACTGTCTCTCCGGCAAGTGCCTGCACCCCATAGAGAAAAAAGTGTTACATTAAGGAGCATCTTATATTGCCAGATGTTGAAACACATTATAAGGCACAAAAATATTAGTGTTTTTATGTCCATTTCCTAGGATTGCGGATGATATTTTTTCATTGTGCTTTTTGCATTTTCACTTTTTTTTTTGAGAGTTTTTTTTGCTATAGGGCGTGTGTGCTCGCCAGACAGACAGAGAGAAACATAGAGACAGAAAGCGAGAAATCACCCTCCAGGGGGGATGGTCACGCCGCAATCCCTTCTCCATTTTCCTCTCGGGATCTTGGGCACACACGCACACGCACCTGGCGTGAGTTTTAAGCCACCAGGTCCGGGACGCGAACCGCGGTCGACTACGTGGGAGTCCAGCGACATAGCCATTATGCTAACTGCTGGTTCCCGCATTTTCACTTTTTTATTCCAGTTTTTCTCATCAGAAAAATCTTTTAAAATGTAATACAAATAGGTGTTTCTGAGTCTGGGCAGTGCTCCGAGCTCCCACGTGAGCCCTTTCCCCACTCCTCACCCCATCTCTAGCTCTTTGCCCCATCTTCATCCTTAACTTCATGTCCTTGGAACTCTGAACAACTGTTCCAGACACCTCGCAGGACTTGGTGCTTCTCTCCTCACTGGCCGCCCGCCTTCATCCTCCACCACACCTGCCATCTCCACCTGGTCCCGGCTCGCTGGGGAGTAAGTTTCTACAGAAAGTTTCAGGTCTCCTGCTATAATTTGAATATATCCCTCCAAAATTCACGTGTTGAGCTACTGTAATGGGATTGGGAGGGTGAGAATGTGATCCAATTATGGTCTCTAATGGTGTGGCTTTGGGGAGTGATGAAGTGGTTAGGGTGGGACCCCAGGCCTGGCTCCTGGTGGGACTGTAAAGAGAGGAAGGGAAATAGATACACACAGATGGACACAGCAACTCTGTGTGGCTCTTGTCCTTGTGATGTGACACTGCAGGACCCTGCAAGACCCACCAGAACTGCAGCCCCTGGGCCTCCGAACCAGGAGCCGAAGGAGCCTCTATTCTCCTACGTTGCCCAGCCTCCGGTAGTAGCCAGGAAACGAACCAGAACAGCTCCTGTGCCTCATGCTCCATACACTTTCTACATCACGTGAAAATTACATATAAGAAAATCGATCAAAGAAAAACATACAGTAGCATAGTAATTTAGGAAGCTAGATCACACATAACTGAGCGGTTCAAGTCCTGGACCTTGTGGCTTGAAAAACACACAGGAGGAGAATGGAAGAGAAGGGATTGCGGTGTGGCCATCCCTCTGGGGAGTGCTTGCTCACGTCTCACTTTCTTTCTTTCTCTCTCTCTCTCTCTCTCTCTGTTTTTCTCTCTGTTTCTCTGCTGAGCACATGCACTCTGTAACAAAAGAGATACATAAAAAAAGGAAAACACACTTAGATGGAAGATAGTATTTTACCAGGGAATATATTTTATTATCTTATGTTGAACTCTATCTATGTATTTCTTAATCAGTTTATTTTCAAGATCTAAGTCCTATTCATGTTTGCAACTTAGACATAAAACCAGTTCATTGATCTCAACTCAAAACAATTTTTAACACAAATTGTTTATATTACTAGAAATGCTTATAGTCTTATCCGCCAGTTAGATTGCAATACTATGTTTGAAGGTGGCAAAAAAAAAATTAAACAGGGGCTTTTTGTACATAGGATCTCTGTTTAGATACCCAACACAGAGTGTCCTATATGGCCTTCAATGCACTCTGTTGTTTTGCTCAGAATATTCTAGAAGAGTGCCCCTGCCTACTCTGCTTATCTCTAACATCAGTGATCCAAATCTTCTTCTGACATTTTAGAGCAGCAACGACTTTTCTTTGAATGCTCCCAGTCAGCACTTCATGCTTCTTTATTATTTTCTTTAAAAGGGATCTTATTAATGACCTCAGCGGTTATTAGGCAAGGTAGAGAAAGAAATCAACTCTGTCCAGGGCAATAGGAGTAAATAAACTTGCCTTTTTACGTTTGAATTCACACATGGTCATGGTGGTAAGGTGGTAAGCAAGCCAGGGCTTCCTAGCCAGAAGAAATCAGTGCCTATTAGCAAAATTTGTTTACCTTTACAAGGAAAAGAGAGGGAGAGAAGAGAGTCAGAAATAGGTATTTTTAAATCAATTTGTTCATTTATTTCTTCCATGAAAGACAATGAGACAGCACCCCCAACAGGGTCTTCACTCTGCAGCCCAAATCATAGCACACACATGCACCCGAGCATCTACAGGGAGACCTCAGGACACGAACCTGGGACTTTCTCATGAGGACTCAGCCTCTCAGAGCATTGTGTTACTGCTGCACCACTGACTGGCCCCCAAGACATAGGTATTTTTGACCGGATCTTGCTGTGTCACAAGCCACCTGTCCCAGACTAGCTACAGGCCACCACTGCTGGGCTTCTCATAGAATTTGTTTCCCTAGCCTATCCTGAATATTATAGGCACCAACGTCAAAACAAGAAGAAAGAGGAGGGAGGGGAAATGGGGATAAAAGGGAGGGAAAACTTCACAATGCTCTGATAATTCTGTTTTTTTAAAAACGTTTATTGCTGCCATGAGAGAGAAAAATAGAGAGGAAGACAAGCACCCTCAGTAGGGTCCCATGCCAAGGCCCGCCCCTACTCCTGGCCCTATCCAGCTAGGACAGTGGGCATGCTACCTGGTGTGGACAGCCATATCAAGAAGCTGAACCCATAATGATCCATATGGATGGACCTAGCATTGTCTGACCAGTGCATTTTCTCTGTGCCAGCAAATCAGACCCATGCTCTGATAATTCTAGTACATGATTCCAGTTAATAGAAAAGGAATTCTTTTTATTTATTTATTTTTTTGAGAGATTTTTGCCATAGGGTGCATGCGCTTGTGGGAGAGATAGAACAAGAAAGACAGAAAGTGAGAAATAACGCCTCAGAAAGGATGGGCATGCCACAATCCCTTCTCTTCCTTTCTCCTCTCAGGATTTTGGGCATACACGTACAAGCACCTGGTGTGAGTTTCAAGCCACCAAGTCTGGGACTTGAAACACGGTCAACCATTACGCCATCTGCTGGTCGCAGAAAAGGAACAGTTCTTAAAGTACCCAGAAAATCACTCCCAAAAGTTCCTCTCCTTCAGTAGCCAAAGCAAAACCCAACAAGCCCAGTCACCACCATAATCAGAACTGGATTCTTCATGGAAATGCCACTGTATAATGACTTATCTAAATCCATCTGTGTGGAGTGACTCAAGTAGTCTTTAAATCAGGTATTGGGAAAAGACAAAGAAAGAAGCCTGTTCTTTTTATTCAGATATGTTGGACGCAAAAATTAAAACTCTAAACTCAGCCAACACCCTACCAACACCAAACTGAACCATGTTCACAACCCGGACATTCCTCTTCAGACAGATGATGGCAGAGGGACATGGGATGCCAGTGACCTCCCTTGAACCAAATTACAACTGTGCTTGGCTACCATTTTGTGTTTGCTTGGCATCTTCTTGTGAGAGAAGTGACTGTGTTTTTCTTTTCTTTTTAACGACAGAGCCTATGTGCATTAGAGAGAGAGAAAGAGAGAGAAGCACCCTTGACAGGGTCTCATCATGTCAGATCTCCTGTCCCCACATCTCCAGCTCCTCAGGATACTGCCCTGTGTTTCCAAGCCCACCAGGGGATCTGAACCTGCTGTTAGCCATGTGGCTTGCAGCCTCATGACACACTTCCCTTACTGTTGAATCACACGGCTGGGCCAGCCCTTGTGTCCTGAAGCACCACCTGAACAGGCGCTAAATGGCAGTTTCATTTCCTGCCTGGTCTGCCCTCCTAGATAGCCGCCCTCCTCCCTTCCTTGCTAGTCCCAGGAAGATCTGTTTATAGTCTGCCTGCTTCAAGCTGCTTCATTAGAAGCAAGAATCAGCCTTCTTTACTCATTCCTAAGACGTGTGTGTCTAGGGGGGAATGGGTAAGCAGTGAAGGAGCAGTCGAGAAGCATGCCCTTATTAGTTCAACTTTAATCCCATTTTCCTGACTATAGAAACCATTTACTTGGTTAAGTTGCACCGAACAGATACTTTAAAAGTTGCACCTGAGCCATTTGATGATGTAAGCCAAATGCACTCATCATAGGGGCTTCTGACATAGCGTGGGTCTTTCAGGGGTTGTCAGGATGATACTGTGAGATCCTGAGAGATTCCCTACACTTTTCCTACCTTGGTGTATGGCTTTAAGTAAAGAGCCTGTTCAATGATATGGGCTTAACCCTTGTGGTTTAAGAAATTTGTGTGTGTGTGTTTTCTGGGGCCAGTGGAGGATTGCAGAGTCAGTGTTTCAGTCAGTTCTCAGAATGTGCTTTCATTGCTTTCTGTCGAATCAGTCACACCCTCTTCTAACTCTGCTGCCTTTTTAAAAGATAGAGATAAAGATCAAAAAAAGGACCTCCAATCCTTACTTCCTCCAGCCAGCCAGCGCGTGGCCCCGGTTGTAGTGAGTGGTTGGAGAATCCCTTTAGAAATAAAAAGTAGCGCCTATGCGCCCCCTGCAGGACGGGTGGAGCAATCGCGGGCTTTAAAGTGTCGTCCTTATCATTGAGGTTAGATTAGTGGGTACAACACAGAGACGTCCACGGAGTGGCCGAGGCAGCGACAGCAGTTCTGAGGACAAGCCACTCTTCCTCAGTTAGCTCCAACCTCAGCAAACCAGGACCCATCTCCCTCCTCCACGCCAAGGCCACTGCTCTCCCTGCCCATAGGTGATCAGGGGCCTCAGGCATTCTCCTCCTATTGGTTTTAGCGAGTTTCCCCCAGTAGCCAGGGAAGCCCTCTCCAAATGATTGATTCTACATAATCCAAAACGCCCGCCCAAGGGTCACACTTAGTGGAGGGTGTAGTCTTGGGTGTAATTTAAATCAGCTGGTTTATCACAAAGAATGCTGCCCAGTTCCCAGGCCATACCATGTTCTCATGCTGGGACCTGACTCAGGGACGACTGTAGGCCATTACCCATCTGCTGCCCAGCCCTGGTCAGAGACGAAAGGGGGCTGTGAACTCCTCCTTTAGGGAAGTCTCATTTGAGTCAGTCACACCCCCTTCTAACTGTGCCGTCTTTTTAAAAGGCTAGGTAGAGATAGAGATCAAAGAAAGGACCTCCCATCAAGGTATTTCCTCCAGCCAGCGGGTGGCCCTGGTTATAGTTGGATCCCACATGGCCTAATGCTGGTTTGAGTCCCTGACCTGGGGTTTGAAAAACAAGCCAGGCATTTGTGCTTCTGGTCCCAAAATCCCAAGAGGAGAGTGGAGGAAAAAGGATGGTGGTGTGGCCACCCCTCCTAGGGAGCACTCACTTCTGCCCTCTCTCAGGCAAGCTCACTCACACTATAGCAAATTAAATAAATACGTATTCTCTTCCATGATTATCTTCTTTCTCTGCTTCGCATCTCCCCATCTCATCCCCAGCCTGCTTCCCTGCCCTGTCTAGTTGCTGCCTGGCCCATCTTCCCATCTTCAGACTGTACGTGCTGTCCAGATGGAGAGCAGCTCACTTGCTCGCCTTTGTAAACAACGAGAGGCCCCCTGGTTCAGAAGCAGGGCACAACGATGCCAGGGTCTTGGGGCCAGCAGGTGGCATGGTAGATAAGGTGCTGGATTCCTACATGACCAACAGCGATTCAAGTCCTGGACTTGGTAACTTGAAAGTCATGCCGGACACACATGCATGAATGCCCAAGATCTTGAGAGGAGAATGGAGAAAAGATTGTAATGTGGCCATCCCCCAGGGACTGATTTCTCACTTTCCCTCTCTCTCTCTCTCTGTCTTTTTCCATCAAGTGCACATGCCCTACGGCAAAAACCTAAAAACATAAACAAAAGCAGAAAAGAAAGGTACAATGAAGGTCTTCAAAAGAAAACATGAAAAATGTGTATGATGATAAAATGATGCATATTTTTCAAAATTTTTGCACCAAAATTAACTTGTTATTTTAATTCCATTTTTTCCATAAATTTTTTGAAGTCCCTGGCAAACTAGGAAAGGCCAGTTGGGGTGTTTATCATAGCATCACTAAATAGCTACACTGTTCTTTCATCACTGCATGAAGTGTTTACAGTACAAGACACTCACCTGCCCTCCGGAAGTTGAAGGGTTGGGTGGAAGGAAGTACAGGACTGGTCTTAGGAGATCCATGGCTGCCTGCTGTAGAGGTGGGGTTTCCTTTTTTTTTTTTGGAGAGGTTTTTTTGCTATAGGGCAAGTGCACTCGCCAGACACAGAGACATAGAGACAGAAAGCGAGAAATCACCCCCCAAGGGGTATGGTCACGCCGCAATCCCTTCTCCTCCATTCTCCTCTCGGGACCTTGGGCACGCATGCACACGCGCCCGGCGTGAGTTTTAAGCCACCGGGTCTGGGACGCGAACCGCGGTCGACTACGTGGGAGTCCAGCGACATAGCCATTATGCTAACTGGTTCCCTAGAGGTAGGGTTTCTACAAAACCAAGCAATGCTGCCTTTTGGATTCCCTAGTTCCAGTCACACCCCTGAGAGATGGGATAGACACATTCTGAGGAGGCCATGCCCACCCAAGCTGGGCTGCCCATGTGGACTCTTGGGAGCAGCATGTGCAAGTCTGAAAAGCAGCCTGCAGCATCAGAACAGAAATCTCCCACCAAGAGATATTTGTCCTTCAATCCCAGGCTCAGATTATGGATACACACTCAATCAGGTTGGATGGTCCTGACTTCGCTTGGAAGCAAGGGCACAGATTTGTACAATAACTTGGACTAGGGAGAGACTAAGAACGTATTTCACCGTTGCTCTTGTATCTGAGTCTCATGATTCATTTATTCGGCAGATCTCTGTGGAGGGTCTGGGGATGCCAGCACCAGACCCAGGATCTCATCTCTGGAGAAGTTCATGGCTGTACTTTCAAGGGCATATATTGGTCATGAAAATGTAGACTCTCTTTTTCTACATAGACTAAGATAGGCAGAGCCAACCTATTATTCATGAACTCAGAAAGTTTCGTGGGTGTTATTGACAGTCAACTAACTAGTGTTGATTAAAACAGAAAAGTTGGAAAACCAACAAGGAATCAAGTTTCAAGCATAGAAGCTAAGAATCCACCTGTCCCTATAAAATATTTGGTTTAGTTGATTTATTTAAATGAATAGACATTGAGTGCTTACTGGAAAGACCTACAAGCCTCTCAAGGTCCCAAGAATCTCTTTTAGAGATGTCTTAAGAATATCTGTACCTCAGGTACTATGATCTGTGAAGTGAAACCAGAGAGGGTGACATCAAAACAGGGCCAAGGTGGCATAGTCCATAGTGTGCCAGACCACAGTGCTGGAAGTCACATGGCCAACTGTGGGTTTGGATCCTTGGTCTCATTGACCTGAAGTCTATTAGCATGCCCATGCCCATGCCCAGGGTCCTGACAAGCTGGAGGTCTGAAGAAAGGGGATCCTGGCATAAGACTAGACCCTGTTGAGGGTATTTCTTTCTCTCTCTCATGCACATACTCATGGTTTCTAATGTGAACCACAGCAAAGTAGGCATATCCTAATATCACAAGCTACTAATCTCTTTATAGAGGAACACTTCCTTTTTGCAACCTGCTGAAATTGACCCTCTGTTTTTACCCTCTGTCTCTCTAGGACCACACGGCTTAGTGTTCCACATGAGATCTTAAATATAAAATATCTCAAGACATACTTTCAGATTTTTTTTCTTTTTTGCCTTGGGTGGAGAAGTGTATTACTGGGTCCTTCAAGACTGAAACATCCTATGCAACTTGTTGATTATTTCTTTTGAAATGTGCAAAAATATATTAAACAAGAAATATTCCATTGCCATTATGAAAATATGGAACTCAAGTTTGAGTGTGTAACTCTTCACTGGTACATCTTAGAATACTTCACTCACTGGCATCTTTAGCGAATGTCAGTGGAAATGACAATTGATACTCACTTTCTGGAGATAAGTTTAGAAGGAAACATCAGATATTTTAACCTGAAAATTCTATTTCCAATTCTTTATCCAGGACTAATTACAAATTAATGTACTTTGTTTGCAGAAGTAATAGACGGGAAACTAGAAACCTAAGCATCCATGTAATGGTTCATTCTATGTGTCAACTTGATTGAAAGGTGCCCATATTAAGCAATATTTCAGGGTGTGTCTGTGAGGGTGTTTCCAGATGACATCAGCACATGAATCAGTAGACTCATAAAAGCAGGTGGCCTTGTCGAGTATGGGAAGACTTCACCCAATCCAATGAGGGTCTGAAGAGAACCTATGAAGAAGGAATTACCTTTTTTTTTTAACTGATTCAGCTGAGGCACCTCCTCTCATCTTCTGCCTTCATGTTGCAACTGACCTCATCAGCTCTCCTGGTTCTTAGGCCTATAGCTCCAATGGGAAGAAAAAAAAAAAAATACAAGGACCTTCATGCCTCCAGCTCCAGCTTCTCAGCTCCATAAACATGTGAGGCAAGTCCTATAAATATAAAATCTCCTATTGGTACTATTTCTCTGAAGAACCCTGACTAGCACAGTACTTTATCATCCCTTCCCTTTATTCTGATCCAAGGTAATATACATCTATATTTTCTAGTGTTTCATGGTTTTATAGTTTTTCCTCAGTTCATATAAACTTTGAGAGCTACTCTTTAATCTAGTACTATAGTTTATTCTTTTATTAAAAGAGCAAAAGTGGGCACTAGGTGGTGGTGCAGTGGTAATGCAACTGAATCAAGATGGGTAAGGTCCCGAGTTTGCATCCCAGGACCTCCCTGAGCAAGCTGGGTACACAGAAATGCCCATGATCCAGGCAATCAGAGACTGAGGGTGAATCACAACTAGAAAATCCTGTTGAGGGTGTCTGTCTCACTCCCTAATGGAAGAAATAATTGAATACTTTTTAAATTAAGTACAAATATAATTACTTCCCTAATGTATGAGCTTATGCTTTTTTTGTTTGTTTGTTTAGAAATTTTTGCTATAGGGCAGCTGCACTTGCCAGAGAGACAGACAGTGAGAAATCACCCCCCCCCCCAGGAGAAATGGTCATGCTGCAATCCCTTCTCCTCTATTTTCCTCTTGGGATTTTTGGCATGCACGCACATGTGTCCAGTGTGAGTTTTAAGCCACCAGGTTCAAGATTTGAACCATTACTGATTACTTGGGAGTCCAGCGACATAACCATTATGTCATCTACTGGTCCCTGAGCTTAAAATTTTTGTAGAATCAGATTTTCCTTAAGGCAGAATCATTCTACAAATAACCTCAGTTTCATAAGATAGCCCAGGGTTTACCAGGTTCACAGTAATATCAATAATCAGTTTTGTCTAGGGCTTAAAGTACTTTTCATACACTGCACTTACTCCTTACAATCACCCCATCAAGGGAGAACTATTATTCCTGGGTTCTGGAGATGGAGCACTATGACTCAGAGAGGTCAAACACCTGGAGCTCAGTTTCCCCTCTCCAAAACCTCTTCCAGCACTGCACCATGCTTTCCTTTCCTCATCCACAAAGTGGAAACCCTTAGAGGACTCACCTCGTAGAACTGTTAGTACATCAATATTTGTGAAACTGGGCAAAGGATTATCTGAACTGTTGTGAGCACCTAGTAAATGTTAACTATCACCATCATTATCACTAACACAACAATAAAAATGGGTGCAGGGGTCAGCAGATGGCATAATGGTTATGTTGCTGGACTTCCACCTAGTCAACTGTGGTTCAAGTCCAAGACCTGGTGGCTTAAATCTCATGCCGGGTGTGTGTGCGTGTGTGCCCAAAATCTTGAGAGGAGGATGGAAGAGAAGGGATTGTGCCATGGCCATCCCCCTGGTGGATGATTTCCTTTCTGTCCATCTTTATTTCTCCAGCAAGCTCACATGCCATACAGCAAAAATATCTCTAGGAAAAAAGGGTGTAAAATAATTAGAGTAAAAATAACACCTATTGTTATTACGATAGAATAATAATGAGTCTATGTCCCAATAAGCATTCTACTTACAGGTATCCTAACAATGTGAATACTTTTTATTATCTTCTTTTCACAGACGAAAAGACTAAGTCAGAGAATTTTTTATTTGCATAAGGAGTTAAGATATTAGTAGTTTAGTGTATAAGTGAAGGAGCTGTGATTAAAGACCAAGCACAGACCAATATCCCTAATGAACACTGATGCAAAATGTTCAACAAGATACTAGCAGACTGAATCCAACAGCATATTGAGAAGATTATATACCACGATCAGGTAGGCTTTACCATGGGGATACAAGGATGGTTCAACATATGCAAAACAGTAATATAATATACTACGTTGACAGAAAAATAAAAAATCATATGAACAGATCAATCAATGTAGAAAAAGCATGTGATAAAGCACAACACCCTTTCATGACCAAGACTCTCAGCAAAATAAGGATGAAAGAGACATTCTTCAATAAAAGCCATATATGACAGACACACTGCAAACATAATACAGAATGGGAGAAACCTAAAAGCTTTCCTACTAAAAACTGGAACAAGGCAAGGCTGCCTCTTCTCTCTACTCCTTTTTAACATAGTGCTACAAGTCCTAGCCAATTCAATCAAGCAAGAGAGAAAAAAAAAGGCATTCAGATAGGAAAAGAAGAAGCTAAACTGTCCCTATTTGCAAATGGTATGATTATACACATATAAAATCCAAAGAAATCCACACAAAAAAATCTTCTAGAAGAGATAAATAAATTCAGTGAGTTTCAGGGTACAAAGTCTATATGTAAAAGTATATAGTATTTTAATACACCAACAATGAACAGTCTGAGACAGAATTGAAGAAAGCAATTCCATTTACAA
Organism: Tupaia tana; assembly: GCA_026018925.1. Taxonomy (NCBI): domain Eukaryota; kingdom Metazoa; phylum Chordata; class Mammalia; order Scandentia; family Tupaiidae; genus Tupaia; species Tupaia tana. Next base: position 136,864,087 of record JAKSZU010000003.1, read on the forward strand.
TATTTACAAAACAAATAAAATACCTAGGAATAGACCTAACTAAAGAGGTGAAAGACCTCTACAGGAAAACTATAAAAAACTGAAAAAAGAAATTGAGTATGATACAAAAAAAAGGAAGGACATGACATGGTGCTCTTAGATTGCAAGAATCAATAGAAATATGGGACCAGCAGTTAGCGTAATGGCTATGTCACTGGACTCCCATGTAGTCTACCTTGGTTCGAGTCCTGGACCCGGTGGCTTAAACTCACACCGGGCACGTGTGTGCGCATGCCCAAGATCCCAAGAGGAGAATGGAGAAGAAGGGATTGCGGTGTGGCCATCCCCCCTGGGGGATGATTTCTCGCTTTCTGTCTCTCTCTGGCTTTCTGGAGAGCGCACATGCCCTATAGCAAAAATCTCTCAAAAAAAAAAAAAATCAATAGAAATAAAATGTCAGTTCTACCCAAATTAATTTATATATTCAATGTGATTCCAATCCAATTACCTGAGACATTCTTCACAGAAATAGCAAAAAATTATAATATTTACCTAAAATAATAAAAAAATCATATTGCCAAGGCAATACTGAACCAAAAGTATAAAATAGGAGGCATCTCATTACCTTACTATAAAGTATATTACAAAGGAGTAATAATCAAAACAGCATGGAACTGGCAGAAAAATAGATACATAGATCATTGGAACAGAGAAGAAAATCCAGGAATAAACTTCCAATTATACAGCCAACTGATCTCTTACAAAAAGTACAAGATGATGCAGTGGAGAAAAGAAAGCCTTTTCAGCAAATGGTGCTGAAAGAACTGGATACCCACTTGGAGTAAAATGAAAATAAACACCTATCTCTCACCGTTAACAAGAATCAACTCAAAATAGACAAAAGAAATATAAAGCCTCAAAGTACAAAACTAATAGTAGAAAACATAGGGGAAACTTTTGAAAACACTAGAGAAGGCAAAGATTTCTTAAATAAGATTCCTAAAGCACAGGCAATAATCCTTAAAATAGACAAGTGGGATCACAGCAAGCTAAAAAACTTCCTATAAAAAGAAACTATAAAAGAAACTTCCTAGCAAAAGAAACTATCACTAGAGTGAAAAGATAACCCTCAGAATGGGAAAACGTATTTGCAAAGTACTCCTTAGACAAGGGATTGATATCTAGAATGTATAGAGAACTCAAGCAGCTCACTTGTTAAAAAAAAAAAAAAAAAGTTCAATTAAAAAAAATGGGCAGGGTCCAGCAGATGGCATAATGATCACGTCATTGGATTCCCATGTAGTCAACCACGGTTTAAGTCCCAGACCTGGTGGCTGAAAACTCACACCAGGCATTTGTGCATGCATGCCCCAAATCCCGATAGAATAGAGAAGGGATTGTGGAGTGGTCATCCCCCCTGGAGGGTGATTTTTTGCTTTCTGTCTTTCTGTCTGTCCAGGGAGCACATGAACCCTATAGCGAAAATCTCTATTAAAAAGGGGGGGTGGGGCAAATGAACTGAACTGAATAGACCAACTCTCCAAGAAAGACTTATGAATGGCCAAGAACTATATGAAAAATTGTTCAAAGTCTTTTGTTATAAGATAATTGCAAATCAAAACCACAATAAGATACCATTTAACTCTAGTTAGAATGGCTAGATTACAAAAATAAACAGTGATGAGTGTTGGTAAGGCTATGGTGAAAAGGGAACCCTCTTACACTGTTGGTGGAAATGTAAATTAGTCCAACCTCTGTGGAAAACAATATGAAGTTTTCTCAAAAACCTACAAATAAAACTTCCATATGACCCAGTCATTTCACTTCTTGGTGTTTATTCAAAGTATAGGAAAACACTCAGAAAGATACTTGTACATCCATGTTTGTTGCAGCATTATTTACAATTGCTAAAACATGTAACCAACATTAGTGTCCAAAGACTGATGACTGGATTGAAAAACTGTGGCATATGCACTATAGAATATTACACAGCTATAAGAAACAATGAGATCCTATTATTTTACTCAAAATGGATTAATATTAGAAGGTTTAATATTGAGCAAAGCGAATCAGACTTTGAAAGATATACATTTTGTATCACTACTCAACTTGTCCTCTGCTATGGCAGACTGAGAAATCTGAAGATGTGATGGTGGAGAGGATAGGTATAAATGCTAGAGACTGAAAGGAGAGAGAGTGTTTGATAGACAGTGAGTGGTGAAGGATGGATGTGAGATGCAAAGGCAGGAAACATTTGACAGAAAAAACTCAAGTTCTCTGTTGAACTAAAAAAAAAAAACAGATATCAGCAGTTTAGTGTACAAGTGATGGAATTGTGATTGGAGAGCCAGCAGTCTGACTCTCAGGCCACCTTTGTGGAATCACTATAACTGGTGTCCTTACTTGTGGTGCAAAACAAGTAAGGCCAGTGGAGCCCCAGTCATAACTCTTGGACATATGGCTGCAGTCTCAGAAGTTAGGGACAAAGTGACAAGCCTGGAAAATGGTATTATTTCAACCTTCTCCATTGTCTAAGAAAAAAAGATATTCTTGATCTTGTGTTGAAGACCCCTGAGAGACTTATATGCACAACCCCCCAACACACACACACACACACACACACACACACACACACACCTGATATTCTTTTATTTATTTATTTATTTTTGCTTTCTTAGGTAGGTTTTGGCCTCTTGCCTGTGGGTGGAGCCCAGCTCTGTAACCTGCGGAATGGAGAGCATATCCTCAGTCGCCACTAGAGGGGATCGTGGTGCTGCGGAGAGACCTGGAGGTTCCTCTATTTTCTGCCAAGTCAAAAGCGCAAACTTCAGGTTCTCCTGTGTCTCATGATGAGAAATGTTTTCTTTTCTTTGACAAGGTTCTTCACCCTACTACAGGATGCCTTTTTTTCTTCTTGATGTCAGTCTTTCTCATAGACAAAAAAATAGTGTTTACTGAAAATTTTGCTGTTGGGAAGGTTTCTACGATCCTATGGTCACTTGAAACAACGAAGTTGATTGACCCAGAAGTTAGATAATTAAAATAAACCAAAATAAACAGGGAGACCCTGCAACCCCAGAGATAGAAGAACCAACAGGCAGGCCCACGCCATGCTCCTTGACTTGAGTTCATCAGCCAGAAATCCCACCCAGACTGCTGTGGGGAAGTAGGGATTCTCCAGCCCATACCATGTGCTTGCTGCACCATGCAAATTGGTCTACCATCTTACATTCTACCTGGCAGCTCAACTTCCATCCACATCGGGAGCAGTTAGGTTTGGGTATACAGGAACCAAACACCTGAGAACAGGAGACTCTGGAGGAATTCTTTCCCCATAACTGCCTTAGCAGTAAAAGGAGAGAAACCCCCTTCTTAACATCTGAACCCTAAACTCCTACTGTTGATTCCACACTGTTACCCACAGTAGAGAAAGAAAATTGGCACAGAGCATATGCATATCACAAAGAAGTGCAGGAATATACAGCTATAGAAACATATTCCAAAGAAGTACAAAGAATGCACCAACAGATGACTGAAAAATCAAGTCAGAGCCTTGAGAAATAGGAGAAAATCAGGAAATACCTCTCCCTCAAAGGATCATAACTTCTCATCAGCAATAGATAAAGTACAAAATACTGTAGAGATGTCAGAAAAAGAACTCAGTATATTCACTGTAACAATACTCAACAAGATGCAAGAGAAAACAGAGAATCAATTCCAGGAGACGAGAAAATCTTTCCATGACCTGAAGGAGGACCCACTTAAAGAGATAGACACACTAAAAAAAGGGAGAGAGAGATAGACACACTAAACAAGAATCAAACAAAATTTCTGGAGATAAAGAATACAATACAAGAAGTCAAAACTTCCCTCAAAGTATTAATAGCAGATTAGACCACACACAAAAAGGAATCTCTGACCTTGAAAACAAAATCTTTTATTTAGTCCAAGCAACTGAAAAGAATACAATAACTGTTAAAAAATGAGTACAATATGGGGCCAATAGGTGGTGTGGTGGTTAAGGCACTGGACTCATATGATTGTCCATGGTTCAAGTTTTAAATACGATGACTAGAAACTCATGCCAGGTGTGTGTGCATGCATGCCCAAATTCCCTGGAGAGTGGAGAAGAAGGGAATTGTGGTGTGACCATCCCTATGGCAAAAACCTACAAGGAAAGAAGGAAGGAAGGAAAGAAGGAAGGAAGGAAGGAAGGAAGGAAGGAAGGAAGGAAGGAAGGAAGGAAGGGAAAGAAAAAGAAAGAAATGAAAAGAAAGAAAGATGGAGAAAATATACAAGAACTACTAGAAACCATTAAACAGCCAAATATCCACATAATAGGTATTCCAGAAGGTGAAGAGACAGGTACAGGTATAGAAAACATCTTTCATAATATATTAGCTGAAAAAATTCCAAATTCAGAGAGGCATGCAGACATCCAAATTCAGGAGATAGAAAAAACACCAAATAAATATAACATAAGAAGATCCTCTCCAAGGTATATTATAGCTAAATTGATAAAAATCAAAGACAAAGACAAAAATTCTAAAAATGCAAAAGAGAGATGTCAAATTACTTACAGAAGTTACCCCATTAGACTAACATTGGATCTCTCAGTTGAAACAATGTAGGCAAGGAAAGAAAGGGAATATATATTTAAAACTGGGAAAGAAAAGCAATTTCAGCCAAGAATACTATACTCAGCAAGATTATCCTTCAAATGGGAAGGAGAAATCAAATCATCCCTAGACAAACAGATGCTGAATGAATTCACCAAAGTAAAACCAGCTCTTCAGGAAATACTTAGGGGACTACTACACCAGGAAAGCTAAAGAGAGACAAACAGAAGTAAGAGAATATAACTAGGAAAAAAAAAGTATAGAGGACCATCTGGTGATGTGGTGGTTGGGCTGCTGGACTCCCACGTGGCCAATCACAGTTTGAGTTTCAGAATTGGTGGCTTGCTTTCTCACTTTCCCTTTCTCTCTCTGGTCAACTTGAAAAATAATAATAACAAATAAAATTAAATAAATAAAGGTTAAGTTCAAACATATTGATAATAACATTGTCAGGATTAAATGCAAATTCAGCTATTTTACACACAAACAGGTTTAAATACAAATCCATCAATTATTTCATAGACTGTTGTCTCCACAGGTTTCAGTTTATATACTTATTATAACTATTACTCATTGTATAAAACTAGATAATAGAGGAAAAGTACAAAATGTTACAGCTGAGTCATTCTTTGGAATGAATTTAAAAAAGAGGGTAAAATCAAGAACAAAGTCTGTAAATCACCAAATCACTGGCCTTACCATGTCTTCACTTTTAAACATCTCTTTCTAATTTTGTTTTGTCTCTGGTTTTTCAAGGACTTTCTTTTCTTATGCGTAGTACAGTACTATGGTCTTTTTTTTAATTTTATTTTCTTATTTTTTAAAAGCAACCACTGTATATCTTTGCAGCACACAACTATGATCTTAAAAGAACTCATAGAGCATGAGTAAACACATTCTTTTTTTTTTTTAATCTCTTCCTAATGAGCTATTGTTATGTATAGTTTTAAATTTCTCTAACTGGACCAATGATTGATACCCACGGATTCTTTTTAAATTATGAACTCTTATCTCCCACAGTCCCTTATACGGAAATTACAAAATTCTTCTTTCATTGACTATGTTAAGATTATCTTTGTTAATTTATGAATTGTTTGTTGCCTGATTTTTTAATCATTATTTTTTAAAAAAAAAACCTATACCTCACAGTGAAGAATGTCGTAGACAATTCAAAACATACTTGCAGATTAATCATTGGAGTAGGTTTTGAATGTTCACGACATAATATGTTAAAATGTTGAAGGTGGTAAATATATTTATAACCTAGATTTGTTTATTTTAAACCATATGTGTGTGTGTGTGTGTATATATACATATATATATATGTATATATATACACACACACACACACACTTTTAAAGACCATTCTGTATCCTACAAAGATGTGTAATGATTGTGTATAAATCATAAATTACAATAAATATTTAAAGAGAGAAAAAAAAAAGAAGCCAAAATAAGTCTTGATAAAGCCTTGTTGATTGAAGAAAACAAAATGTCATGATTGGCCAGTAGTCTGGGAGGCTGTGTTTCTCAAACTGCATTGGACATACTAAGGCTGTTCATTAAAACCAGTTGGCAGACTATGACTAGCATTTTTCTGAACTAGATTAGAACAAAATAGAACAAATAACGCAGAACTTTTCTCATTCTCTCTGTGTGTGCACATATACTGAGTTGCAAAGTGAGATGTGTTTCTTCTTGCCCTTTGCAGTTTTAAAATTGTAAGAACCATTGGCAGTGAGTGTCAGCACTTCAGCTAAAACTCAGGGGTTTAAGTGAACACTACCAGCTCAGTCTGGTGCCTGGCTTAGTCTAGGATGGAGAGAGAATGAAAATGGGGTCTGTAGCCTGGCCACATTGTCTGATATGGGCTATAGTAGTGGTGGTGGTAGGGGTGTGCAGGGAGAGGCAGATAATTATAATAACATCCACAAAGAGAAGTAAGAAAACGAGAGAAAAATGAAGGGGTCTGAAAGGGTGTGGGGACCACAGCATCCACAGGAGCATAAAGCCCTGTCTCCAGGGCCCCTCAGGCTAAGGGCAAGGAGCAATATCCAAAACACCGTTGACAGATGTCAGTGACTCTGATTGAAAAAAAAAAAAATACACTGAGTAAGAAAAAAAGCTCTTCACATGGTACTCATATTTTTCTGTAACTGCAAGGACAGTTTGGGTTTTGCCCAATTTTTTCAGTTGACACCACCACCAGGGTAACAGAATTAAGAGGGAAAACATGTGAATGTTGAGAAGCTCATTACTGAAATACAGTAGAAATAGGTTTCAATTTTCTAGACTGATGGAATTTTTTGAGGTTTTCACATGGGTGTCAACATAGAAAAACTGGGATTTATGTTTCTAAAATGAGAATAATATTTAGTTCATGGACTTCTGAAATTTCAAAGTATTATTATTTCTTTCCTTCTTTCTTTTTTTTTTTAATAGGGGAAACTTTATATACTAGCCAGTCACTAGCTTCCTAGTAAGGCACAGCCCACGATGAATACGCGGTAGTCTCACTCACCATGACCCAGGTGATACCCTCAGCTCTCACCCACCACAATGCTTCATTATATCTCTAGATCTCATTCATCATGACCACAGAGATGGCTGCTGGCTCCCACCTTCCATGTGACCTAATGACTCCCCCAGCTATCATAACCTACCATGACCCAAGGTGATGCCCCAGCCATCACCCACCATGACCCAGGATGATGCCCACAGCTATCACCCACCATTTCCATGGTGAGGCCCACAGTCTCAACCCATCCAGAGCTCCCTAAATCCAGATTCATCTATTGTCTAAAACCCCACCTCAGCCTCACCCTCGAGCAGGTAAGTGCCATGTAGGTAGAACGGGACACTGAGCAAAGCTGGCATACTTTGTTAAAGGTTTTAGTGCAGAAGGTCTGAAGACGTACATGGGTTCCAGTGACCTTTTGAGCCCAGTTCTCAGCCTGTAAATAGCAAGATTTGCTTTCTTTCTTTATGGAGTGGCGGGAGGTGGGGACTAGCAGGAATCCCATGATGGAATGGGAAACTACACTCCTGTACTCCAAATTATCTGATGGCATATCTTCGTGGGCTTCATTCCTTTACAGGGAGATAAGGCCAGTAGAAACTACTATCTTTGATAGGAGGGCTTCAGAGGAAAGATGAATTTGGAGGCTAAGAGCCAGTGCTTTGAGATCCTTTCCAGCAGAGTCTCCGTGGACAACTGTGGTGACTAGGTGGCAATTGCATTACTTCGAATGGCCAAATTCCCTAGAAGCTCCCTGGGTAAGACAGGGTTGGGATGTCTGTACACAGTTTCCACCTCTCAAAGGCCCCAGATGGCTTCTGTTTCAGAGTTTGGGAATTCAAAACCAACCTTCCTCAGCTCTAAGAGCCAGGTCACCCTCAATATTTCCTTCCAGCCTTGATTTGTAGAATATCCTGTTCGCTATAGGATAGTTCTCTGTTTCACTTTCTAAATTTCCCCGACAGCCCTGAACCAATCACGTACATGTTGGAGAAAGGTTTACAAATATGAAGCAGCATCAAGAGCTAAAGAAAGGTTGAATGGGACACAGCAGGGAACCTCTGAGTCACTGGATGGTTGCAAAGGGGTGGGAGGTTCCCGGCCCCCACTCCCCATTCCTCCTGTGGTCAGACATCTCCTCCCTGGAGAGTAGGGTCTGCTGAGCACATTTTTCATGTGTCTTCATCTCAGCTGACCTCAGGGAAAAAGGTCATACCTTCCTGGACCATTTACTTGATGTCAGTTCCCTCTCACTCCAGTCCTTTCTCACGGGCAGATGTTTAAGGGGAGAAACCGATTCGGTCATTATAGGAAGGCGAACTGAAAGATAACTTTGGAACACGTCACCCCTATCTCCCCTTGTCTATGACCCAATCATTTCTCTCATCCCCACCTTCAGGCCAGCCCCACAGGTTATCCCAGCATTTACAAGGGGCCCATCTACAAGGACTGGGAAGACTCACTCACCGATCTACATCTCATCCTTCTGTTAAAACATGAGAGAATTAATGTGGCCCTTAGCTTATAACCTATCTTTTTGTCCATTGGCCACTGACCATCTAAATCTTTCTTTTGCAAATTTGGCCATGAGCCCAATCACGGATGAATGAGTATTTGATTTCTAGCCATTCCTGAAAACCTACATTTCACTGGCAAAACCAGACATGATCCAAATATTTGGACTATTACTTCATCATATCCATATTATTTCACTAAAAAATAATGGATATTTGAAAAATTAAAGTGCCTAAGCTAATAATAATAAAATTGAAAATGACATGGGACTTGCAGAGTGTTCGAAATGCAAATACTTGGTATGAGTTTTACACTTGATATTTATTAACAGCAGCTTGACTCTGTGTTCAGTTCTTGAAATAAAAGAGTAAAGAATATGTACAAAATAATGAAAAGGCACATTGTAAATACTGCCTTGTAGATAAAAATGAAGTAATCTCGGTGAGCGGGTGGAAAGAATTTCAGCATTCCTTCCTAAGTCCCATTATGACTCAGCATATTCTTTGAGTTAATGGTTTCTCCATCTTATGTGCAAGGCTATACAAAACTACTTCAAGTCCTCTGTCAAACAAACAAAAAAAGCCCTCTGAATCCCTGAAACGGACATTCTTGAGGCCTCTGGAGAGAGGGAGAGGCTTTAGGGAAAACTGCCAAGTTTCATCAAAATAGTGCTGGAATGAAACACATGGCAAGAAATGAAGCAACTGGATCCACATGAGAAAAGGTTCTGGGTCTGCATCCTGGGACCTCTCGGAGCACCTGCGTGCATGTGTCTATAATCAGGCTGGTTGGGACTGAAAGAGGTTCATGGCATGAGGATTCAGTTGGGATCCCTCACCCTGGAAGAAATAAATGAATACGCTTTTGAAAAGAAACAAGTTCCAGCACTTTGAATTTTGCACAACTTGTTTGGATTCAGTGTCTAAGAGGTGGTAGGGCTGCCTCAAGTTCTATCTATCACAGCCTCATCCTCGGGAAGCCCAAGCTAGAAAGGGCCTTATAAGTGAGGCTGCCCATTTCAGGCGCTTCCTTCAAATACTCCTCTGGCTCCGCAGACTGCTTGGTGGATGGGTCCCACCAGAAGTTAGTCCTGGTACCCGGTCTTCAGCATTCACTTGTCAGTCTCAGGATTCAAAGCTCCTTGAGCTCCCCACAGTAAGACCAAGCAGTATGTGAGGACAATAACCCAGCAGGAGAGGAACCTGTGAATATTCAGGGATACCAAGAAGAGCTAAGGTTCTTTATCTAGTGGGAGAGGGCACCAGCCCAAAGACCAGGAAGGCGGCCTGGTCAGCTACTCCATCCCAGTTCTCACCACATGGTGTGGCCACAGACCCTATAGGCCCCAAGAGGGAGCACCCTGCCTCCAGGGGCATTTTTTTGTACAGCTTTAAGAAATTAGTAGAGGGACCAGCAAATGGCGTAATGTCGGTGGACTCCTATGTAGTCGACTGGGGTTTGAGTCTCGGACTTGGTGGCTTAAAATCACGCTGGGCATGTGTGCGAGTGTGCCCAATATCCTGATAGGAGAATGGAGGAGAAGGGATTGCAGCATGGCCTTCCCCCCTTGTGGGGGTGTGATTTCTCACATTCTGTCTCTCTGTCTCTCTGTCTTTCCCACGAGCGCACGCGCCCTATAGCAAAAACCTCTAAAAATAAAGAAAAAAAGTAGAAAATTTAAGATTCTTCACAACCATAAGGTGCCTACTATAAACTATTCAAGGTGATTGATTTCTGTTTTGTCCCTCAAAGCTTTTCCCCATTACAGCCAGAGGCTCTTGAGTGTGTCTAGGCTGTTTGTAAAGAAGGACTAGTTACTGCCCCCTCTTCTGTACGTCACCCACTTCATCCATTTCCCCTCTCACCAGCACTGAGTGAAGAAAGGAGCTCTGAGAGGTCAACCCCCCGCTCCTAAGGACTGTGCAGGTGCTGCGTCTCTAACTGGAGTCCTTCTTGCTCTTTCTCACTGGGCATACCGTCTCCAGGTCTCCAGATTCCAGGAGGCAAAGGACGCCAGCAAGAGATGACATTCAGTTAACCCATGGCTTGATGCTAGAGGTGTGTCTCTGAAAAAATTGCCCCGGGGATTCGAGGAGTATGAGTAATTGAGGCCTCACTCATTGACTCTCTCATCTTAAAGCCCCCAGAATTCGGAAGCATCCTTTTAATACACATGAAACACATCCAAGACATTCTCAGTCTTGAACATTAAGTCCTCTTGACACCAGGTGGTAGTGCAATCGTACTACAACTGGACCAAATGAAACAGTGAAAGGTTCATGTCCCAGGGCCTCCCTGAAACTGCCAGGCCCACAGTCCAGGCTGGCTGGGACTGGGAGTGGGTCATAGCATAATGACATGCTAAAGGTGTCTCTGTGTCTTTCTTTCATGAAAGAAATAAACCTTAAAAAAAAAATTTCTGACTCTAAATGTTCTGTTTGTTCACAGATGAGCAAAAACACAAAACACAATTTTGTAAGCTCCTCCTAAAGCCCAGAGTAATCAAAGGATTACTTCGAAGCCTTCATTGTGCACTTCTAGGAATCAGTTTCCAGATTTTTACAAAGTTATCCATTTAGATCTAACCACAGGTTGGAGTCACAGGACTGGGAGGGTGAGATCCATAGCGCGGTCTGAGGACTGGGGCATCTGTCCTGGTTCTGCCACAAATCACCGTTTAGTGTCTAGTTTCACCACACCACCGGCCTTGCTTGCTTCTCCATGATGGTCAGGACAGCTGGACTGGGGTGCGGGTTACCCAGCCATCTGCATGTCATGGCACAGAGACGATCAAAGCACACAGGGGTAACGGATAAGGTCGAGGCTCTGGACACACCATGAAGATCGATCTCAGGGACCTACGACTCACTCACGGCAGCCTTGCTGGGAAGCTCTGGTGTGACAACTGTGCAGATGCTGCTGACACCTGCAATCTGCGTTACTTCCCAGTTCATTTTTGAAAGGACCCCCAATGACTCGCTTACCCAAGTTGATGATCTCTAGACCTGTGAAATTCTGAGATCACATCTTATAAAAACAGAAACAAAAATCCCTGCTGTAAATCCACTGATGAGCTCAAAAAAAGTCTACCAACCTTCTGAAATTATAGCCAAGGTTTTATGTACAAGTGGACTTCAAAAAGTTGGTGGAAAATGAGATTAAATTATGAGTTTGTGTTGGTGCAAAAAAAAATGAAATCTGTGTAGTATTTCTTTCATAATAAGCATTGCTATAAGTTTGTTGAAGATCTCTAATCTGTACATTTTTCTAGGGAGGTAGCCATGGCTTTCACAAAATTATCAAAGGGAAGCCATTATTAAAAAGGGCAGGACTGAAGCCAGCAGGTGGCATGGTGATTAAGGTGCTGGACACTCCCACATGCCACACATGTTTCAAGTCCCGGGCCTGGTGGCTTGTTTTCTCACTTTCTCTCTCTCTCTCTCTGGTCAAATTAAAATAACTAAATGAATAAATGTAATTTAAAATAATTTAAAATAAAAAATAAAAAGGGTAGGACTGGGCTTGGCAGGTGGCATGGTGGTTAAGGTTCCAGACTCCCACATGGCTAACCATGATTCAAGTCCCGGATCTGGTAGCTTGCTCTCTCTTTCTCCCTCCCTCTTTCCTTCTCTGTGTCCTTCTCTGGTCAAATTTAAGGATAATAAGAGTAAATAAAATAAGATAAATAATTATTAGCAAATTAAAAAAAGGCAGAACTTGGGGTAGCAGTTGGTGTGGTGGTGAAAGTGATAGCTCTCACTTGGTCAACTAAACAGTTCAAGTACTAGACCCAGTGGCTTGATAAACATGCCAGGCACATATGTGTATGTGTCCAAAATTCTGAGAAGAAAATGGAGAAGGGATTGTGACATGGCCATTCCCTCAGGGTCTGATTTCTTACTAGCCCTGTCTCTAAATCTCTCTCTTTTCAGTGGGTGCATGTGCCCTATAGCAAAAATTTTTTAAAAAAAAAGAACAAACAGAAAGAGCGGGACTTATCGCTGTAGGATAAACCTTGTCCACCTTTTAAAATATGTGATTATATTTTATATTATATTTTACAAATCCCAAACCAGGGAAATAACCTGATGATATAGTCAAACCTGAGAACATTGGCGCAGCCTCAAAATATGTCCTCAAAATATGACAGTTCTCTTGAGGAAAGGGGACCAATAAATTTTAATAAAAATAAAACATGCTGATTATGTGAATGGTAATATCTTTGATGAGACTAATATACAATGTATTCATGCTGGGAAATTTCATTTTGTATGTTGTAAAGATGTATGGTGACTAAATGTAAAAATATAAGAAAATAAAAAGGAAAAAATAATAAAATAAATTGTGGACATAATTCACTAACATTGTTATAGTAATAAAACATTCTGAATACTTTTAAATAAAAACAAACTTAAGATACATATGGGAGAGAGGGAAGCTTTGTTTTCCTTTTACTCAGAACGTGTGTGCACACACGAGACAGAGCGAGAGAAGCACTCTCCACAGGACTCAGTCATACCAAGATCCCCTTCCTGTGGGCACATGCCCAAAGTGTTTGTTCCAGGGTGCCCATACAAGGAACCTGTGGTTTCCAACTCTGCAGTTCAACTCGTTGCTGACTGCACCACAGAGGCTGGGCCCGGGTTTTTGACTTAAAAATAAAATTTCCATTAAAGATGGAGGCAGACGGTGGTACAGAGGTAAAGTACAAAACCCTGTGAGGCAATCCCACATAGGAAGGTTCCAGGTTCATGTCTGGAGACTTCCCAGGGTACCCTGGCACAGATATGCCCATGGTGCAGGGCTGGGTGAGGCTCGGATGGATCATGGCACCAAGACCCCATGGGGTGCTGCCTCTCTGTCTCACCCTCTGTTTCTGTGTCTCTCTCTTAGAGAAGAAAAAGAAAATCCACCAACACTGCAGGTTCCTTATGAGTCACAGATCTGCAGAAAATGTCTTCTCTTTTGATGGGTTGACTCTTTTTTGCTGACAGCCTGACTTGATGTCCCATGGGTATAGTAATCGATTTATAAATAAGTAGTTGCCAGAAAATCAGTTATCTAAAACCCATAGGCACATCAGATAACCTTCAAGAGGACACATCCCAGTATCTCCCACCTCCAGACACTCCAACTGCTTTGGTCTCTCTATCCTATGGAGGCAAATGGCTGGGCAGGGAGAAGGAAGGGTTCCCCAAATGACAGTGGGGTGGTGTATTCCCACATCCTAATCAAACTGCCAGCTGTTTACCACTGGTCTGTCGCAGCTCAGATTTTACTGCCCAATCATCAACCAAATGAAACAAGATGTGCCACCTGCTTTGAGGAGGTTTCCTGGGATGCCAGTTCTCCTGAGCCAGTTACTGTCACATGGGCTCCACATGAAGAAGACAAGGTGCTATGACCAGCCGACCACCACTCAGCCTTCTCCAGCAGCAGGGGCAGTCTCTGTAGACTAACCCAGAGACAATTAGACCAGAGGGAAATGTGGGCCAGGATGTGGGACAGGTCAGTGATGGCCATTCTTCTCTTGAGTGAGACAGGAGAGGCCTATTTTACTTAACCTAGCAAATCTCCCATGAGGAATTATGACTCCCACATTGGAGAGATCACAGAGAGGCAAAGAACCGACAAATATCTGATTAGATCATTAATGAGCTTATCACTTGCGGGAAGGGGAGCTGTCCAGAAATAAAATATCTGCTCTCCTCTCACTGCCCCTTCAAGGGGGAAAATAAATTAATTAATTAATAAAGGAAAGAAAGAAGGGAGGGAAGGATGGGGTAAGAGTAATGAAACAAAAAGCAAGTATTATGGATGAACCTTGAGGAGATGTTGCTAAGTGAAATAAACAGAGTGGGACAAACACTGTGTGAGTCCATCAGCCCAAGGCCCCTAGAGGAAGACAGAAAGTGGAACTGAGGTCACCAGGGCTGAGGAGGGAGCCGCTGTTTAGCAGGGAGAGAGTTTAAGCTAAGAGGATGAAAGGTACTAGAGGTGCATTGGGGTGTTGTTTGCACAAGAAGAATGAGCTTAATGCAATCAAATTAATTAAAATCCAAAGTGGCTAGCATGGTAAATTTTGTGTCCATATATTTTACCATAATTCAAATGTTTAAAATTAAATAGTAAATAAAATAAAGGGCAGCTCAATGTTGAGTCAGTGCTTCAGTATGATGATAAACCATGTATAAATCTAGGTCACCTTGGGTCATGAAATTTTTTTAAAGGTTGTTTATTTCTTTCTTCCATGAGAGAGAGAGTACCCTCAACAGTGTACTCACACTGTGGTTCACCCATCTTAGCCAGCCCAGACCATGGCCCCAGTGTACTCAGGGAGGTCCTGGGAAGAAGACCAAGACCTTTCCCATGTGGATCCAGTTCTATCACTGCCGTGGCACCACCTGGCACCTCTACTCATGAATAGAGCATGTGTGTGTGCCAGAGAGAGAGAGAGAGAGAGAGAGAGAGAGAGAGAGAGGGAGAGAGAGAAGAGCACCTTCCACAGGATCTGGTGTCCCTTCTCGCCAAGCCTCCAGCCCATTAGATCTTGGGCCCTTGCAGCTGTGCCCAGCATGTGTCTGGATGACTAGATCAGAGATTCCAACCCAAACGCCATGTGGGATTAGGCTATTCCTGACGGGCTCATCACCAGTGCTGTGCCTGGCCTGGCATAAATTCTTAAACGACTAAAATGAACTCCTTAGCATGTAACAGTCTAACCAGATGCCCCACCCACTCCACGCCTATAAAGCAGAGGCATGAGCCCTCTGGATTCTGCTCCCATTCCCCCCACCTCTCCTTCTATACCAGGACCACTGTCCTCCCAGCTCCCCCGTCCTCCCCACACCAGGCTCCACTTGTCCTGCCTATGGGTTGACTCCCTTCTGGCCCCACCAACTCCGTATTAGTCTCACAGCTGAAGGTCCAGGGTTGTCAACTACAGACGGCCAAGGCTGAACTATATCTGGGTTCTTCAAGTCAGAGTCTTAGAAAGTAGTGAGGAGGGTATGAAGTTAATGTTTAGTACTAAAAATCTTTATGAATTGCATACTCACAAACTGGCATGTGGTGAGGGCATGCTTGCTTTCTGGAAGCTTATGTTACTTTACACAAACTAGAACGATATCATCTCTCCCTGGGAACTGCATCTCTCGTGTGCTGCTCAAGATTCTGGTTGACACATGATGGGGAGGGCGGATGTCTTCAAAAGTTCATGGAAAAATGTGTATTTTGAAAAAATGATGTCTGGATTTCAGAATGTTTTCATCAAAATTAACTCATACTTCATTTTTCCGTAAACATTTTGAACTACCCTCATAAGTGTCTAAAAGGAAAAGTAAGTAAATTCGTACCCTGGTTTGACAGTCTGTATATGCATGGGGCCCACTGGGATTGTGACCAGAGAGCAGCTGTGGCCGCAGCACAGTGGGTCCCTCTGGCCTGGGAGCCCTCTCAAGTGTACCATGCAAAGCCTGTGACTGTGGTTGTTTATCTGCACTGGAGGAGCAAGCGAGACACAGACGCTGAAATGTTGACACTGGGCCGGGGCCTTGCAGACACTGAACAGACACGGACAAAGTGTGGTGATCTCACCAGCCCTTCTCAAGCATAGCCTGCCCCCTCTCATCTTCTGAACATCCGGCCTCCCTTCTCAGGTCCCTTGGGTGCCGCCTCACGGGCTAAACTTTCTGACATCTCAACCATCTCTACAGCCCCTTGTCCCATTCCTAATGCTGTCGCTACCCCATGCTCTTCAAGAGTTTTTGAGTGTTGAGGAGCCAATGAGCTCACAAGGGCCTTCTGGAGAGACGAAGTCTTTCCCTCAAGAAGTAGCTCTGATCAAGATGAACGAACAGCAGCCAACACAGCCCTCTTGCAGGTATGTGACCACAAGCTTCTGAGGCAGACGGTCCATATGCTTTGCACCTGCATTGAGCTCTGAGCCACCACGTGACGACAAAGTCTCCATCTGTCGGTGATGGGTGCTCCTTGGCCTCCCACCTGCCTGCCGTGCAGTCTCAAGACTTGTGCTTCAGCAGCTGGTCTGAAGATGCTGAACAGCCTTGGGGTGGCATGTGATACCTCACTCTTTTCCAGAACTTGGTCTTTGCACACTGAGACTGCTCTGTGAAGTCTCCGCTCCACTGGATGGACCCGTGCTTCTGTTTGATGTACTGAATTGACTCTGGCATGGCTGTATAGTCCTCGACTCTCTCCAGTTCAATTAGAATAACCTTCATCCCATCCTGGATGAGAGCATTGTAGACCGCAATTTGTTCTTCAGACATGTTCTTTAATAAGCTAAAGCTCAGTGATTCGGGGACTATAATGACGATCAACCTCCTACACAGCTTAATGTTGTCATCGATGACATTAGCCACAGCTGGAATAAAGGAAGGAAAGTCAGAGATTTCGTTGTTAAAACAGCCTACTGCCAAGTATATTATATAGAAATGGCCTTAAGAAGAGAAAATAGATTTAAAAACAAACACAACTTAGGGCAAATTAACGAAGTTTTGGAAGTATTTATCACCTCTGTAAAGCTTTCCTGGTCTTCCCTGAAGAATTGTTCTTCTATGGTCATGCATCACCTGCTTTTTTGGTTTTGTTTTTATTTTGTTTTCTTTGGTCTTTGTGGTTTCTTGGTATGTCACTTTCCCTGTCCAACAAGAATCTCATTGTGTCTAACTCTGTATCTCAAGACTAGCTGAAGGTCTGGTATATATCAGATGATGAACACTTTAAAAAATATATAGCGTTTAAAAGCACAGTGAAGATGTAATAAATTCAGATGTGTTAAACTTGTACTTGTGTTTTCCTCTTGTTTCTTAGAGCTATTTAAATGACCAGGAATTATAGGACTAATTTAGAAATTAAGCAAAATGCCCCATTTATTGTCAGGGGGGGAGAGGGAAGAGTTCTTTCAATATCCAGCTCTGTAGATACGATTCAGTCTGCAGTCGCCTTGCATAGACTATAAGACTAGATTGTAATCTCCCCAAGGGCAGGTTCTTCAGCTTGGTTTACTTTTGTATTTCTAGTGCCTAGAGCAGTACCCAGTACAGTGAGATACTCAATAAATATTTGTTAGATATGTAAGTGAATGGCATTTCTTGGTGACTAGAAAATGAAGTTTATTCTAGATTTCGGCCATGTGATTGTATAACTTTCAAAGGAAGAGAACAAAGAGGACAAGAGGAAGCTTCTGCTTTGAGTGTGTAATGGGTGTTGAGTGCCATACTGGTTCCATCCTCATTAAGGTTCTCAGCTGAGTCAGGGAAGTGTTCTTATCCCCATTTCACAGAGGAGACAACTTAGCGCCAGTGGTGTTCACTGAATTGCTAAAAGCCACACTGCTATTTATTGCAAAAAGTAAATAAAACTCTTTCTTTTTTGGGGATCAGTAGATGGCATAATGGTTACATCGCTGGACTTCCACATAGTTGACCGTGGTTCAAGTCCCAGACTCAGCGACTTAAAACTCACTCCGGAAGCATGTGCACATGTGCCCAAGATCTCAAGAGGAAACTGGATTGTGGTCTGGTCATTCCCCTTCGGGGGATGACTTCTTGTTTTCTGTCTCTCTGGCAAGTGCACACACCTAACAGCAAAAATCTCTCTAAAAGAACAAAAAAAAAAACAAAAAAATTTCCTTTTCTTTAAGTGGGGAAGGAGCCAGTAGGATTGAAAGTTTATAAAAAGAGTTCTAAGCATGACTTCATTTACATATTCAAATGGGAGACACTCGGCACTTAGTCTTAATGGCTTGAGGGTGAATGACCACCGTCTCCTTCCAACTTTTGGCCCAAACTGTCAGTGGATCCCTCTTCAAGTGACTGTGTCACCCGCATCCCAAATGCAAAGTGAGACACACTACTGCAGCCAGTAACCTGACATTGTGATGCAGGCAGGAGCCTAGTAAAAGAAGAGAGCTTGGGGCCAGCGGGTGGTGTGGTAATTAAGGTGCTGGATTCCGACATGGCTGACACTGGTTCCAGTCCTAGACCCAGCAGCTTGAAAATCATACCTGGCACATGTGTGTATGTGCCCAAAGGCCCCAGAAGAGAATGGAGAAGAAATTGTGCTCTCACCACAGGGAAGGCCAGCAGCCTTGCCGCCATTTGTAAAGTGAAGGAAGACAAATGTTATTTCCTTTTTGTTGTTTCATTTGTGGTTTTTATACTTCCCTTAAAGCCTACCTTGTCCTGGGAATTCATCCCTGCCAAATATAAATAACTTATAGCCACATTGCCGCTCCAGCACCTCGGGCAGGATCTCCAACACCAGCCTCTCCACGTCGTGGCTCTGGCTTTCTCTTTGAGGCTTGGGGTACAAGACATAAGCGTCATACAGCTTCCCATCTGCAAAGGAAATGGGACATATTCACGGAACTGTTCCTCCCAATGTCCCCCATGCTAACAAAGTAACAACCAGAGCAGCTACCGCGACGTCCTGTGGCTTGGGTTCCAACGTCAGCAAGCCTAGCTGGTCCACTTGGCACGAGGCCCTTCATGCAACATCTCATTCTCACATGGACCTGGGAGGGAGGCCCCACTACGCTGGGAAGAGACGGAGACTAGAACGCCTGCGTCACTCCCACAGTTCCTAATTCCACCCACGTCTTTTCATTCCAAGCCTACCACTCCTGGAGGTATGGCTGGAAGTGAGAATTGAGAGCAGGAGTTGCCACCAATGTTCCCGCCATGGGTCCTGTGCAATGGAGGACTATCCTCACTCACCACACCAGGCAGAGTGGAGAGGGAATCTCTCCTCATTCAGCCCCACCAATGTCATTGCAGTTGTGCAAACTCAGGTCACAGTCTGAGCAGTATCCAGGACTCCTCTGTGCCATGTGGAGACGTCGAAGACAACAGCTCAGCTCATTGTCAACAGAACGAGCAAGATTTTATTCAACCACCACAGAACCTTTGCTTGCCAGGGCAAAGATAAACAAGACAAAAGATCTAACTGGCAGACCATGCACATATCCAGAAAGAAAACAACAGAAGACACTACAAAATGACAACAGCTGAATGAACAGAAGAGACAGAAAGGAAAATTCTGCAGAGTCTGGAAGAAAGGAAAATTCTGCAGAATCTGGAGTTCTTGAAAAAATAATCACAGAAGACCTGGGACAGCACCTGGGTTTCAAAGAGTGGGGCCAGTATAGAAAAAGTGAGGGTCTAAAGGAGGAGGTAAACAGTTAAGAAAAGGAACAGTGTAAGGACACGAGGGCTGGCCCACCGTGCCACAGTAAGGCCTGTGCAGAGGGAGCCAGTCCCACAGGCCAACCATGGTTTGAATCCTGGTTCCAGTGGCTTGAAAAACAGGCCAGGGGGAACCAGCAGTTGGCGTAATGGCTATGTTGCTGGACTCCCACGTAGTCGACCGCAGTTCGCGTCCCAGACCCGGTGGCTTAAAACTCACGCCGGGCACGTGTGCGTGCGTGCCCAAGACCCCGAGAGGAGAATAGAGAAGGGATTGCGGCATGACCATCCCCCGTGGGGGGTGATTTCTCACTTTCTGTCTCTATGTCTCTCTCTGTCTGTCTGGCGAGTGCACGCGCCCTATAGCGAAAACCTCTCAAAAAAAAAAAAGAAAGAAAAAAAAAAATAGGCCAGGCACTTGCATATACTCAGGGTTCTTTCAGATGGAGAGATGGGTGGAAAAAGGGTTGCAGTGTGACCAGGTCATATTGGGATGTTCTCTCTCTCTCTCTCTCTCTCTGGTGTGCATGTGCTCTCTGACAAGAAAAAACAAAGAGAGAGAGAGAGAGAGAGAGAGAGAGAGAGAAATGCTTAGAAGGTTAATTAAAAAATAAGTGTGTGAGAGGGTAATATTTATGCCTTACTTAGGAATCCTACGAATAAGTAAGAACTTCAGTAGGACTAGAGGTTTTGAAGGGAAAAAGAGGTAATTGTGGGTATCTCATTGGAAAATGTGATTTCAAACCATAAGTTGTTTGGGAAGTCAAAGTCATCCTAATGGGTACCAGAGAGAGGTGCTGGCTTCTTCTGGCCCCTGTTCACGGAGGTTTGTTTGATGAGCAAGCTTGGAGAAAGGGGAGGCTTTCAGAGTAACAAAGAAGGTAAAGATTATATTCTTATAGTTTTTGTCTAAATAACAATAGTTACTTTTAAAAAAAAATCTTTGGCATGATTTTTAAGCAGCCAGGTCAGGGACTTGATCCGTGAAGGAGGATCCAGCAGCTTAATCTCCACAGCACCTGCTGGCCCTAAATATCAGTAGTTAAAATGTGTACCAAACTTCAGTTCATGTCTCCTTTTCTCATTCCATCAGATCTGCTGACCCGCCCAGATCTTGGCTCACCATTCCTGCCCATCCTGGGGAGAATGGTAATGCACACGCACACACACAATTATGCACTCTCATGGCTACGCACATGTGCACAGTCGCATCCATGCACGTGTGCATACAGCAGTGCACACAAACATACGCAGTCATTTGTGTGCAGGCATGTGCCTCCCCACATCCTGTCATGAAGGAAGCTGCGTAAGAGTGAGGACTTCGTCTGGTTCCCTGCCTGCCCTCAGCACCGGACTGGGACCTGACATGGAGCAGGGGTGTCGGATTTGCTGAATGTCTGAATGGAACTTGATTTTACAGAGATGCAAACTGGTGATAGCTTGGTTGGGAACAGGTCGGACTTAGACTCTAATACAGCAAGATCAGAGAGCGGGCCCCAAGGGGATGACTGACTCGTGCCTAGAGCTGGTGACATCCCAGCACAGCTAAAACGCCTCGTGACAACTTCCAGGTCCCCAGTCTGGGCCACCTCTCGAGTAAGCGGACGCTTTTCTGTATAAAATTCAATGTTGCACGTTTGATTTTCCCAAGCCAGGGGCTATTTTTTCTACAAATACAACATAAAAAAAAGAAGAAGAAAAATAAACGTTTTCTAAAATTCTTGTATTTCTGAACTTTTGGAGAAATAATTCCCATTTAAAGTTTCCCATTTAAAAATGCGATCGACTTTTCCTTTTGTTTCTGATAATGGAGGGCCAAGCCAGAGCTCTGTTCACGGCAAAGAACAGCTGCCCAGGAAATAAAGATGTTCTCGGCCTATAAAGTGCAGTAAATGCCCAGGTTTATCATGACTTTGTCCTGGGCCCCACCACTGGGGTCTTTCTTCTCTCAGTCCCTTTCTTTTACACCAACTGCTGAATAAAGAACAGACAAGTCGGGAACCAGCAGTTAGCATAATGGCTACGTTGCTGGACTCCCACGTAGTCAACCACGGTTCGCATCCTGGAGCCAGTGGCTTAAAACTCACGCTGGGCGCGTGTGCGTGCGTGCGTGCCCAAGATCCCGAGAGGAGAATGGAGGAGAACTGATTGCGGCGTGGCCATACCCCCTGGGGGGTGATTTCTCGCTTTCTTTCTCTATGTCTCTCTCTGTCTGTCTGGCGAGTGCACGCGCCCTATAGCGAAAATCTCTCCAAAAAAAAAAAGAACAGACGAGTCACTTTTGCTAAGTCTTCCATGTTCCCTGCTTCTAAGACACTGTGTCAGGAGACAGGCACTGGGATCAGCAGGTGGCGTAATGCTACGTTGCTGGGCTCCCATATGGTCGATGGTGCTTAAAGTCCTGGACCTGGCCACTTAAAACTCATACCAGGCGTGTGCGTGCGTGCCCAAGATCCCGAGAGGAATATGAAGGAGGAGGGACTGCGGCTTGGTCATCCCCCCTGGGGGGTGATTTCTCACTTTCTGTCTCTCTGTCTCTCTCTGTCTCTCTGGCAAGTGCATGCACCCTATAGCAAAAACTGCTCTATAATTAATTAATTAATTAATTAATTAAAATAAGTAAATAAATAAAAGTTACAGGCACTAGTTGCTATCCAAACTCAAGATCAAGAGGGGTTGGGTAGCACGAATTCTTATACCATTGTTTTTTTTAATTTGCTATAGACACATGCTAGAGAGAAACAGAGAAAGAGACAGAGAGGGAGAGAGTAAAAGAACCAACCAGGGGGATGGTCTCCCCACAATCCCTTCTCCTTCATCTCTTCCTCCTTTCAGGACTTTGGGCATGCACACACACTTGCCCAGCGCATTTTCAAGTTGCTGGGTTCAGGACTTGACCACACAGTTGGCCAGGTGGGATCTAGCCAACAGCTGGTCCAAATTATAACACTCTTTTTTTTAGACGTTTTTGCCATAGGATGCATGCACTCACTGGAGAGAGAGAGACAGAGACAGTGGGAGGTAAAGTGAAAAATCACCCCCCCCCCAAGAGAGAATGGCCATGTTGTGATTCCTTCTCCATTCTCCTCTGGGATCTTGGGGATGCATGCACATACACCCAGCACGAGTCTCAAGTCACCGGGTCCAGGACTCGAACTGTGGTCGCCATGTGGGAGTTCAGGGACAAAACCGCTATGCCATCTGTTGGCCCCTCGACCACCCTCTGAAAACTAAAACATCCTCCAATTTTTGGATCATCTTATATTTCCTTTTATCTGACTAAGCTTTTGAACAGAGCTATGATTTGCTATCTTGTTCTCAAAATGCAGTGGATTTTCATCACCTTCAAATGGCTAATTCAACATTTACTGACTAATACAACCAAAGATGGAATGTAGCCATTTAGATTTTTGCTTCAGCCCACTGATAGTTTAAGGGCCCTGAGACAATAGCACCCCAGCATTTCCAAGCTTCGGATCACTAAGGCAGGAATGTGGGGATAGCTTCGGATGACAGAAAGGGAAGCTGAGCCCAAAGGCTGCAAGATTTCTTCCAAGTCTCCCCGCTGGTAAATGCATGCCTTAATCCAAACCCAGCCCCTTCGCCTCCATCTCTCTGGGCTGCTTAGATGAGACTCAGGGCAGGAAGCTTGCGAAGCCTCGCCATGATTAGTCCTAGACAACTATCACAGCCAGCACGTCCCCAAGTAGCCCCAGCAAAGCTTCCTGCCTCACATAGTTTTTCAGACTTGGCCACATCTTTACAAAGAGGCAGAATCTATTTCCACTCCCTTGAAATTAGGTAGGCCTAGATATCCGCCTTGGCAAATACTGTATGGTGCGATTGACACTGGAAATCTCAGAGGCTGCCTTATAAACTAAAACACAGCATTGGCCTGGCTCTCCTGCTCTTGAAATGCTCGTCCTTATAAGCCAGGCTCTAGGCTGCAGTGAAGCCCAAAGCAGGCCACACAGAGAGCCCACATGGAAAGGCCTGGGTGGGGCGGAGGGTAAGGACACCAGCTCTGAGATGTCAGCCGACAGTCCTCCAGCTGAGGCCCTGACATTGCAGAGCTGAGACAGGCCATCCCCACTGAGCCTGTCACGTCCCAACCCATGGAAGCCAAAAGCAAAACAGATGGTCGTTTTATGCCACAACGTTTTGAAGTACTTTGTTTCCTAGCCCAGTGCCCGGAACAGCACTGAGGAGACAACAATGAAAACAAAACAAGTAACAACAGCCAAGACACTGCCCAACTGTCTATTTCAGCAAGAAAATTCTAGAAAGGCAGACCTCCTAGTGAGTGTTATGAGGAAATGGGGCCTGCTGTCGGTCGCACAGCACCCCTCTGTAAGGTGGAGATGACGGTTTATCCAGGTCCTACCCACACTCCTTCCCTTTTCTGTGGTGATGCAACCTCACCATCTATGCTAAAGCGTGTGCATGTACCCTCACCGGCTGCTGGCAAAACATACGGAACTTCAATGTATAAACTAGTGTGGATGAACAATTGCCTAAAGATGATCCAGTACTTTCTCTTCATATGGTGTTGCTACATTTTAGACCTGATCAAACCAGATCAATGGAAAGTCAGCAGACTCGATTGGGTTTTCGTGTAAATGCTTTTACTGAATTGTATAAGGCTTGGTGTTTTCAGCCCCAACATGCAAAGAAGACACTAGAAGTGCCACACAAAACATTAGACTACGACATTTATCATGCCGTCACAAAGTTCCCCTCCTTTTACAGAGAGAACTCTCTATGAAACAAGACAACTCCCTTGGAAATTAGCTGCAGAAAAAGCCATGTCCTCTCTCCAGCAATGGCAAGGTTTTTGTGAATAACACGCGATGAATCTTACGCTTGCCTTTGCTTTAGCTGTGAAGGCAAATTCACCCTAAAAACTGTTCAGGACTTGTGCTAACTCTGCTCCCAGCTTACTGCACTAATCTAATCTTTGCTGCTCTACAGTCATCATTCCCTGTTTTGTTCTGTTGTAAACGCTCAGTCTTTCATGGACAGCCTCCCAAATCTATTCGGAACAAGGTGAAATACATATAAATCTCTCTAGAACACGTATACATAGATCCTTCCCATTTTGTACACACATGCATACCCAACAAGAGAGTTTTAAAAGCACTGAATGAAATGCCATTTTCTATGAGTTGATATAGAATACACAGAACTTGCTGACTTCAACCATATTTATTGTGACTCTTGTCAAAACTGAGTCAGACACACCTAATCACCATTTGTGTCATAAAGCTTAACTTACGTGGTTGTAGCAAATGACTGATCATAAGAAGGACATAATTTCTCTGTCTCATTTGTGTTTGCTGCTCATGACTCGATAGGCTCCCAGATATCTCAGAAAATATCCTCAGGGAAACAAAGCTACACACGGGATCTGTACCAGTCTCAGAGTCTTCCCATTTACTCACTGCCGAGCTCACATTTCAAGGAATATTCCAGGGCAGTTCTCAAAGAATAAGACAGGATATAAACACAAAGTGCACACATACTTTGCCGAGCGAAAAGAGAAATGAAATGAAAGAGGATCCCTGGCTTTCAGCTCCCGTCTCCAAATCCACAGCCCGCTGGTTCAGAATGTGGGTTGCAGCCCAATCTCAGCAGAGGGTGAGGCTCCCAGAGTCTCTCTGCCAAGTTCCTACTGCTTGGGCTGAGTCACAATTCCTGTTTTCTCTTCCTGCTCCACTCAACCTCACAGGCAGCTTACCACACACTCTGCACAACACCCACCCACACTCTACCCAGTCAGGGCCGTAGTCACGCTCCTGGGAGTGAGTCAACAGGGAGACACACTATGGCCAGAGCTTCCAGGAAGACCACGTATGTTGACACAGTCCTCTGTAAGTCAAAGAGCAAGAAGCAAAGAACGACTCACATCTGTGTCAGGAAAAATAAGTGGTGGTGGACTGAAGTCTTCTCAGACAGAGGAAGCCAGGAGTACACTCACAGATGGGCCTGGACAGGGAAGCTGTGGGAGGGCCTCAGCCCCAAATGGCGTCACTAGCAGCGTGCCGGGCTCATTGGACCTGCAAGGCCCAGCTGAATTTGTCATCCAAACCGAGTTCATCGCTCAACGGTTGCTATTGCTGAATTCTGGAGTTTGACTTAGAATTGAGCTCAAATTAGGGAGTCTATGTTTTCTCAAACGTGCAGACAATAACGTGTGCCATGCATGTTATGTGCGAGGCCAGCCCTCGGGGCACGTGATGCTCTCCCACGTATTAAACACTCACCGAACATGCTCGGACACCCAATTTCTCCTACTTTCCCACTTTCCTCACTGCCAGTCTCTGGACTCGAAGGGTATAAATCTGTGCATCTCCACGCATGTCAGCTGCACAGACTTCTTGTTAACTTTTCTATCCAGGTAGGGGACATTAAAGCTGATTTGTTACTTTTTCTCAAGGCCATAAAGCATCACAACATTCCAAGAAAGAAAAGGCAATAACGTAAAGCACAACAAATATAGGGGACCAGCAGGTTGTGTAATGGTTATGTCATCGGACTCACACGTAGTTGACCGTGGTTCAAGTCCCAGACCTGGCAACTTAAAACTCATGCCAGGAGTGTGTGTGTACATGCCCAAATTCCCAAGAAGAGAAGGGATTGTGGTGTGGTCATCCTCTGGAGGGGGGGTGATTTTTTGCTTCCTGTCTCTCTGTCTCTTTCTCTGTCTCTCTGGCGAGAATACATAACCTATAACAAAAATCTTTTTTAAAGGAAAAAAAAGAGTTACAACTACAATGGTGGGAAATACCTGCCCCTGCCCCTCAGAGTTCCAAAATCACATTGAAACATCTCTGTGTCAAATAGCACTGGCAGGATATGAACACCACAGACTAAACCTCAGAGCAGAATGGACAGGCAGCTTGCTTTGACCTTCAGACATGCAGGAGGACCCCCATGTCTCAGGCCTCGGCTGTTGTCCAGCACTTCCGCTCAGTTATCCACACAGCACTCTGTGACCCAGAATTAAGTGACTTTCCTTCCTTCCTGTCTTTTCTTCCTTCTTTTCCCTTGCCCTCCTTCCCTCTTTGTTTTTTTTCTTCCTTTCTATAACTGATAAATAGAAGAAAATTCAATATTTTTCTAAGTTCACACAGGTAGTATGTGAAAAACTCAAGTTTAAACTCAGGTTGCTCTCTCTCCAAATTTTTTTTTTTGGAGAGGTTTTTTCGCTATAGGGCATGTGCGCTCACCAGACAGACAGAGACAGACAGAGAGACAGAAAATGAGAAATCACCCCCCCAGGGGGATGGCCACGCCGCAATCCCTTCTCCTCCATTCTCCTCTCGGGATCTTGGGCACGCACGCACATGTGCCCGGCGTGAGCTTTAAGCCACCGGGTCCGGGACGTGAACCGCAGTCGACTACGTGGGAGTCCAGCGACATAGCCATTACGCTAACTGCTGGTTCCTGCTCTCTCTCCAGATTTGAGAGTTGGAGACTTAAGTCCCTTCAGCAGCAAGTTCAGGGCCGGCCGAGACAATGCCGCCACCCCAGGCAGCCCAGCACTCTCCATAGCTTACATTCTCATCTAGATTCCATGGCTCTGCAGACACCCCCCTGGGATGGAGAGCATGCTGAGCCTCACGAAATGTTCCTCACTGGCAAACACCGACGGGTGTGAGGACCCTTTTTACATGGTTACAGTGGAACCCAAACTATCCGCTTCCACTACTCAGTAAATACACACTCGGCCACTGCTAGCCTGCAAGCCTTTTACCAAATGATGTTCATGATGATCTTGAACAAATTACTTCTCTGAAGCATAGAAACTTCCAAGGAGATTCCTTCCTCTACATTTGCCAACAATATGAAAGGAAAGCTAGTAAAATATGACAAAATATATTTAAATGGTTCTCTGGATGAGCGGACACCCATCTGGAGGCAATTCTCCGTGATTACACACACTTACCTTCTGTGTTCCTAGTAGAATGGAAGGCACTTCGATACCACAGTACAATGTCGATCTTAAAAAGGTTGTAGAGACACACCACAGACAAGGTCGTGACTGTCAAGGCGATAAACCCGCCTATCAAGTAAGCTCGGAAATCTGGGACTACAAATGACATCAAAAAAGTAAAATTAAAATAACACCAACAGTCAATTATATCATTTACTCATGCAAATGACAATTGCAAATGCCAAATGAGAATGTATGAGATGTGGATAAGGCACTGCTTAAATATGTTCTTAGAGTTAAAAAGGAGGTTATGAGGGTAGAACCATCTAATTTGGATCATAAATTTCAGGAAATGAATGGTCTCTTGAGAATCCAGGAGACACAGATGCCACAGAGCCCTAGTCACCCACAGTAGGAGCAGTGCTTCCAATTTCATGAAGACTTTTTTTTTTTTTTTTTTTTGAGAGATAGATTTTTGCTATAGGACATGTGCTCTAGCAGAGAGACAGAGAGACAGAAAGCAAGAAATCACTGCCCCCCCTGGGGGGGATGGCCACACCGCAACCCCTTCTCCATCACTCCCCTCTGGGATTCTGTGCACACACACACACACACACACACACACGCACACACACACATGCACCCGGCAAGAGTTTCAAGCTGCCAGGTCTGGGACTCGAACCATGGTCAACCATATGGGAGTCCAGCAATGCAACCATTACACCATCTGTTGGTCCCAAGGACTACTTTCAAAATGCACAGGTCCAGGCTCTGCTTAGACAACACTAGACTGTCTGGAGGTGGAGCCCAAGTATATTTATGTGGAACATTCCCCAAGTGGTTTGTTACACAATCTTGATTACAAGACTGTTACCTTAATTACTCAAAGTGAGCCATGGGACCTTGTCACAACTAAAGAGCCATATGTTGTCTCCCCAGCAGCCATCTCCGCTGGCTTCATGAGACTGACAGAGACCCCTCATCCTCTGTGCCATCAGAGTCCAAGCTCAGGCTCGTCTGAGAGACGCAGGCTGCACCAGGGCGTTGACACTCTGCTCTGTGAACACACTGCACAGAAATTATGAGCATAAGTGGGCAGGAGCTACACACGGAGCAGAACCGGCTTCTCTGGAATTCCAAGTCCCTCAAAACATGCTCCTACAGGTCCAGGAAGAGGAACAGCACCATGTGCTGCCTTACCACAGCTCAGACCTGTGCTGCCAAGGAGAGCCTCAAGGAAGGAAGAGGAAGGATAAGAGAGGAAGAGAAATCTTCCCTGTCCTTAGAACCCACCACACACACCACTTCCTGATCCTCCCGTCTTTCTAGTCCAGCATGACACGTGAAAGGAAGACCATAATCTTCTGTCTTCACTTCTTAGAAGGGTATGTTTACTTTGAAATTGGGGTGAGCAGGGAAAGTGAGGGAAGAAATAAAGGGTCTTTCTTTTGAACCTCCAGAACACTTTCATTTTAAAATTAATCATTCAAGAGTGTATTAAGACCTGCCTGGGGACATACCATGTAATTAAATATGTGGCCCAGTGAAGCACAGTATCTAAAAACACATTTTTCTTTCTTTTTTTTTTTTTTTTTTTTTTTTTGCTATAGGGCACGTGCGCTCGCCAGACAGAGAGAGACAGAGAGACAGAAAGCAAGAAATCACCCCCCAGGGTGGATGGCCATGCTGCAATCCCTTCTCCTCCATTCTCGCTGCAATCCCTTCTCCTCCATTCTCCTCTCAGGATCTTGGGCACGCACGAACATGCACCCGGCATGAGTTTAAGCCACCAGGTCCGGGACTCGAACCGTGGTCAACTACGTGGGAATCCAGCGACATAGCCATTAAGCTAACTGCTGGTCCCTAAAAACACATTTGTTGCCAGTAAAATCCCCAGTTATTGATTGAGCCTCAGTGCATCCAGGGGTATTCCGTTCAACCCTGGCTCTTGGTTAGAACCTCTAGCTTTTAACCGTGAGACAGACTCACCCTCCACTTTCATCTTCTTTTTCCCTTTGCTTTCACCTAGCTCTCATCATTCCTTCCACCAATGCCAGTCCTCTCTTTGCGAGAACCTGTGTCTAGGAAGACACAATATATAGCTTAGAGATCTTAGTATTATAAATTGTCATGACTGTAAAGCCGTGCCCATGATATTCATGAGATTCCAAACCTCCTTGGTGAGTATACAGGAATGATGACTAGAAGTTCTTGGGTTCATCATTCATTGCCTTCAGGACTGTCAATATGCTTTGCTCTGTACATGAGCAAAAAGATGAAATTGGAGGGGAACCAGCAGTTAGCGTAATGGCTATGTCGCTGGACTCCCACATAGTCGACCGCGGTTCACGTCCCAGACCCGGTGGCTTAGAACTCACGCCGGGTGCGTGTGCGTGCGTGCCCAAGATCCCGAGAGGAGAATGGAGGAGAAGGGATTGCGGCGTGGCCATCCCCCCTGGGGGGTGATTTCTCGCTTTCTGTCTCTATGTCTCTCTCTGTCTGTCTGGCGAGCGCACGTGCCCTATAGCTAAAACCTCTCCAAAAAAAAAAAGATGAAATTGGAAACAGTACAGTAAGAGTAAGTTCAAAGGAGTAGAGGCTTAAAAATAGAAATAAAAGATTAGCTCACTGTTGATATACCAGATGCCCTATTAAAGGTTTATTGGACATTTAAATCCATAACTAGTTTTCAACCAAGATGGTAGGTGAGAGCAAATGACTCCAATAAATTCAGCTTCTGATTTTCTGATTTACACAATGTTCTAGTGACCCTGCTTCTTACAAACCAAGTGTGATTACAATCTGGTCTTCAACAACATAATCCAGTCAAATGGTGAAGCTGTAAACATAACTCTGTCCCCAAGTAATCTGACAAGAGGTTTAGATTGGGGAAAGTGATGCTCCTAAAAGCTCAGGGCAAGCAAAGCAAGTTGAGCACAACTCGCTGCACATGAGATGTAGGATGAGTGTTCACAGAGCAAAGGTGAAGTTAATGAGCTCCTATTTTAAAAAAGAGAGAGAGAGAGAGATTTTTGCTATAGGGCATGTGTGCTTGCTGGAGAGACAAAAAGAGACAGAGAGATAGAAATCCCCCCATGGGCACAATACAATCTCCTCCATTCTCTCAAGATTTTGAACTGGCACACACACATCTCTGGCGTGGGTTTTAAGACACCAGGTCTGGGACTCGAACCATAGTCGACCACATGGGAATCCAGCAATGTAACTATTACACCATCTGCCGGTCCCACCATGAATTTTTTAACTGACCTAAAACAAAGAGAGTGAAGAACCATCTCTCCTTCTGCATGATTGACAGGTGTAAACTGGTAGCAACATTAGTTCCTCTGAGCCAGGGCTAGGCCTTGGAACCCTTCTAAGCACGGTGCTTTCGGCTACTAGCACAGAAATCTTTACTGGCCATCTCCAGTCTAGCTTACTAAACAAAGAGCTTGTACTTCAAGGTTGAGGCAGATTTAAGTTGTAACCACTTCAGTGCTCATGAATCTCTAATGCTTCCTACAATCACTTGACCCCCATTTTCTCTGGGATGGACATTCTCTGAGTCACACTCTCTGACCTCTGCAGGCTGTATTTGTACTGGGATCTATTGGGAAGCAAGAGAGGAGTACCACCAGCAGGTTCTTCTCTGCTCCCTGGAATCCAGCCCCCTTGGCCACTATGCTAAACAGCTGGCCCTGTCACTTCTCTCTCATATGCACCAACTGGCCATCATTTGGAACAGTCTGTAACCACTGGAGCATTACCTGGGAGTTTTAAGATGATGTATGCTGCAGAAACTCCAGCATGACACGTGAAAGGAAGACCATAATCTTCCATCTTCACTTCTAAGAAGGTTATGTTTACTGTGTACAAATTATGTTCTGGAAAAGAAACATAAGTTCTAAAAATAAAAAGAGTCGATCATTAATACATGAGTCATGGTTACCCATCATGTTTTACAATATATTCTGGAGATAAACACTGTCCTGAAGAACACTTAGGATCATTATTTTACCCTAAGAATATTTCACTGGGTGGCCCAAGAGGGTGTGTAAATTATGACTCCTTCTGGTCAGTGACAAAGAAATATGGCTCTGTTCATTATACCCCCAACCCAGGCACCCTGATTTATCTACACTGCATGGCCCTGCACTCTCCTGCTCCCTGGTCTCACTGAGTTTAAAAGTATTCAATGTATGCCACCAGAAGTTGACTCTACACTACTCAATCAGCTGAAGATTATGCTCTATCCCCCTATGAGGTCCAAGGTTAGTGCTTATTTTTGTATTTAAGCCTTGATGGCCTATAGTTTATGACATAAATGAGTGGAGATGGGACTGCTTTTAAGCAGTAGCAGAGAGAAATGGATCTCATTGCTCAGAGACAAACTTCAAGGTTTGCAACATCTCCCTAACCAGGTGGTAGGGACATGGAAACATGAACATCTCACAGGTCTTTGAACCAGATGTTTCACCGTGCACAGCACTGAGAAGATCTTTGAAAGACAAAACCAAAAAGAATGATGATAAGGCATTGAAAACCATCTTTAAAATGCAATAGTAACACCAAATGAATTTTTAAGGCTTTTGCTATAGGGTGTATGGACTTACCATAGAGAGAATGAGGGGGAACATGAGAAGCTACCCCCCAGTGGGGACGGCCACACATCAATCCCTTCTCCATTCTCCTCCAGGGATTTCGGGTATGCATGCACAAGCACCCAGCATGAGTCTCAAGCTGCCAGATTTGATACTTAAACCAGTGCTGGTCATGTGGGAATCCAGCACCTTAATCACCATGCCACCTGCTAGCCCCACACCAAATTAATTTAGGTGGTGAAATTAAGGCCCAGCTGGTGGCGTGGTAGTTAAGCCACATGGCTGACCACAGTTCGAGTCCCGGACCTGGCAGCTTTCTTTCTCACTTTTCTTCTCTCTCTCTCTGTCTCTCTCCGGTCAACTTCAAAACACACTTTAAAAAAAATAAAATAGTTACAATAAATTAAATGAAATCAAATAATACTTTAAATAAGTATATGGTGAAATTCTTGCTAGCATTTAAAAAGTCATAAAAGTAAAATACCTACTCGAATCCTTCTCTGATTCGCTTGGATTCCCTGTAGTAACGATCCACCAGGGTGTTGTTGACTTTCCAGCATCGGAGATTCGTATTGTCCCATGTGTCCGTTATATTGCAGTCCACAATAAGGGTGGAGCCTGTGGAAAATAGCTTCGTAAATACTACATGAAGAGTCTGCAAACTCTAACTTTGTTAACACCCGGGTCACAAATGCACTTTGCTTTGGGCTTTAAATATCTTCTGATTACCAGAAACATTCCCTGGAATGTTTTCTGTTTGTGTTTAACTTTATTTCTTCCATGAGAGTGAGCGATAGACAAGCACCCTTAACAGGGCCTCACACTGTGATCCCTCAACTCTCCGCGCCAGCTAGGATCACAGGCACACACATCCGGTGTGTACAGGTTGACTCAGGAACTGAACCCGTAACCATCCATAGGGAATTCCATAGGGATCGAGAATTACTTGTTCAGTGCATTACCTCTGTGCTACCTAGCCAGCTCCCAACCTAGGTCAGTCTACTTTACTCTCTCCCCGAACAGAGATCAAGAGAAACAAAGTGGCCCTCCACGGTATTTACCATAAAGGGATATGCATATGCTAACAAATGTCTTCAGATATTTATATATTTATTTATTTTTAGTCTTTTGCTATAGGGTGCATGTGCTTGCTAGAGAGAGACAGACAGAGAGAGAGAGAGGGAAAGTGGATAATCACCCCCCAGGGAGGATGGCCATGCCTTAATTCTTTCTCCTCCAGTCTCCTCTTAGGATTTTGGGCACACACGCACCTGGTGTGATTTTAAGCTGCCAGGACCAGGATTTGAACCACACAGCTGCCTTTCTGGGCCATAACCTCCACGCCACCTGTTGGCCCTGTCACCAGCTTTTGATAAATGTTTTCCACATTATCAGGGACATGAATACCACTCCTCTTCCTGGTCACATCAGCAAAGAACATAACACATTATAAAGGATTGTATGCATATTTTCCCCTTCAGTCTCTATATCTCCACAATAATCCTCCAAGGAAAAAGAAGAGATGTTATTGTCCCCATGCTATGGATGTGAACAGTGAAGTTCAGGTAAAGGAAGAACTTACTCAGGATCACACTTTAATTCAAGGAAAAATTGAGCAGCTGGCAGGTGGCATGGTGACTAAAGTGCTGGACTCCCACATGGCCAACCATGGTTTGAGACCTGAACCTGGAGGCTTGCTTCCTCTCTTTCACATCAAATTAAGTAATAATAATATTAATATTAAATAAGTAATTATTTTTAAATTTTTTTAATTAAAGGAAGAACTGAGACACACACCCTAGTTTTCTAATTCCAAATGCAGGGCTATTTCTCCTTCACCACACATAATCTTTTGCTCTTTCTCTTCCTTCCCCTTATCCTGCTTCTACAACACTCATAAATTTGATTGAGTAAATCTATATTTTTGGTTACTTTTCCTTGTGCTCAGTAACTTTCATGGGATTCTAGGTAGTATTTTTTAAAAAAGAGTATTAAGACATATAACACATATAAAGTAAAAAGTATAGAATATATCAATAAATGTAAAGTTAACCAATTATAATAAAGAAAATAGCTATAATACTTTCATCAAGAAAACAGTATATTGCCAGAACCCAAGAAGCCTCCCACACACCCCTTTCCTATTCTATACTTTATATTTTATCACTTAGGTATTGATCTCTGAAGTCCAGATTTTATTGTTCAAACTTTATGCATGTAGTTGTAAATTTGTATTTTGTGCATATGTTTACAGCCTGATATGTGATCCCCTTTACAAATATTTCATTGTGCTTGGAAACTATGTACAATCAGTAGTGGCTGGGTACAGGGCTCCATATATCAATATTAGGCTACTCACTAAACATAGTCTGTTAGCGATCACAGAGTAATTGTTGCTTCTTCCATCAGTCACTGTAAAAACTGTGTCAACAATTTTCATTATAATAGATGTATCCATTTCTTGCTGTAATTCTGAATTTGTTCTCTCCCTCTCTTTCCTTTTCCCCCCTCCATGTGTGCGTGCACATGTACATGTGTGTGTTAAGGCCATGTTATGTACCTACAAGTTAAAAATTGAACTTTTATCATTATGAAGAATCTGCTTACTGCAATAAATGCTTTTTGCCTTAAGATCCACCTTGATATTAGTATAATTATACCAGTACTAATTTGGTCAGTATTTATGCTGTATAATATTCCCTGTTCTTTTATCCTTAAGCATCTTGTAAACAGCACAGAAGAGCCTTTTAAAAAATCTGGTATTGGGACCAGCAGTGGGCATAATGGCTATGGCGCTGGACTTCCATGTAGTCGACCACTGTTCGAGTCTCAGAACCAGTGGCTTAAACTCACGCCAGATGCCTGTGCATGCGTGCCCAAGATCCCGAGAAAAGAATGGAGGAGAAGGAACTGTGGCATGGTCATCCCCCCAGAGGGTGATTTCTCGCTTTCTGTCTCTCTGTCTCTCTCTGTCTTTCTGGTGAGCGCACGCACCCTGTAGCAAAAACCTCTCCCCCAAAAAATAAAAAATAAAAATAAATATTCGTTATGACAATCTTTTTATTAGTAGCATTTAGCACATTTTGTAAGTAGTGACATATGTGACATATGAACTTAAATAAACTATTGTGTCTGTTTTCTGTTTCTTATGTATTTTGTTTCTAAAAGTTGCACCAATTTTATATCTGTCTATACCTACCTGTCTTTTTTTAAATCCTTCTTCCTGATTCCCTCTTGCCCACATTCTAATTATTTTTTAAAAATTTAACCTTGGATGTAAAAATAATTATTCTTTTATCATTAAAATATATTGGGTTGCCAGAAAAGTAATAATTCATTTTTACATAGAAAAACACAGAAAACTACTTCATGACTTTCTTGACAACCTAATATATCCTTGGACTGACACTATTGATATTATTACCCTTTTCTCAGATGATGCAAAGTCTCTAGATGCAGTTCCACTTACTTTTTTGGGGGGGGGGGAAATCTTTGCTATAGGGTGCTTGTGCTCGCTGGAGAGACAGAGAGACAGAAATTGAGAAATCATCACCAAGGGGGAATGGCCACGCCACAATCCCTTCTCCTCCATTCTCTTCTCGGGATTTTGGGGATGCATGCACACACTCCCAGCATGAGTTTCAAGTCACCGAGTTCAGGACTTGAACCACGGTCAGCCATATGGAAGTCCAGCAACCTAATCATTACGCCATCTGCTGGTCCTCCTCTTACTCTTTTCTCAGCACAGAAGCCAGTGTGGTTGTGCATTTAAGTCTCATAGGTGTTTTAAATTCCACAAGCAATCAGTATTATTATTGCTTTACCCAGTCATCATCTAGATCTACTCAAACATTTTCAGTAGCATTTGCTCCTTCACTTGTTCCTACACAGCTGATATGCCATCTGGAAAGAATATTCTTCCAGAAAATCACTTTAGTATTTCCTTAGCATAGAACCATTCAAGTTTTCTCATTTTTAGTGTGTCCTATTTTTACTGGTTATAAATTTTGCATATAGCCTTCTTTGTTTCTGTTAAAAATTCAACCAGAAATCTTACTAATGCCTTTTTTTTAAGTTTCCCTACTTTTAAGAATTTTCTGGTTTTGATTTTCTGTCTTTTGCATAACATCCCATTTTACCACTGACCCACTGTCTGGCCTGCAGGTTTGTAAAGCGATTATATCATACAGAAGATCAAATTTAGGTGTGCAAGACAAAACCTCTCACCTAGAAAAAAGTCAGCTAAAAGATTCCCCCAAAATAAGAATAATATATGACAAATACTAGAAATACTAGATACAATTAAACACCCAAATATCGGATAATTGCTATGCCAGAAGGTGAAGAAACAAATAAGGGCATGGAAAATCTACTCCATGAAGTCCAGGAAGAAAACTTTCTAAACCTAGAGAAGCATTAAAATATCTAGAACCAAGAAATACAAAGAACCTCAAGTAGAAACAACCCAAGAAGATCTTCTCCAAGACACATCATAGCCAAGATGGCCAAAACCACAAATAAAGACAAGAATCCAAAATTGGCAAGAGAGAAGCATCAAGTTACCTACAAAGGTTACCCCATCAGGCTACTTTTGGATCTCTCTCTGAAAACAATGCAAACAAGGAAGGAATGGGAAAATATATTCAAACTCTTAAAGGAAAAACAGTTTCAACCAAGATTACTCAGTCCTTCAAATGGGAAGAAAAGATAAAAACATTCTCAGATAAACAAAACCAGAAATAATTTACCAACAAGAGACCAGCTCTTCAAGAATTTCCGAAGGGATTGCTATGCCAGCAAAACTAAAGACAGACAGACAGAAATAAAAGGAAAAGAAAGAAAGAAAGAAAGAAAGAAAGAAAGAAAGAAAGAAAGAAAGAGAAAGAAAGAGAGGAAGGAAGGAAGGAGAAAGTGGACAACTTAATGGTATAAACAAGTCTGGAAATATTGATAATAACAATAACATTGAATATTAATGTACTAAATTCCCTAATCAAGAGACAGACTGACTGAATGTAAAAACAAAACAAAAACCAGAAACCCTCTATCTGCTGCCTACAAGAAACACCCCTCATCGATAATGACAAACATAGACTAAAAGTGAAGGACTGGAAAAAGGTATTCCTTGCAACCAGAAACCAAAAAAGGGCTGGAGTTTTTATATTGATCTCAAACAAAATGGACTTTAAGACAAAAACTGTAAGGAAAGGGATAAAAGGGCATTACATGCAATAAAAGGGCTAATTCATCAAGAAGGTATGACACTTATAAATATCAATGCACCCAACTCAGGAGCACACAAATGTGTAAAGGAAAGACTGATAGATCTAGTAGGAGAGATAGATTTTAACATACTAATTGTTGGGGATCTCAATACCCCATTGTTTCCTTCAGAAAGATGCTCTAGACAAAATAATAAGCAGAGAGATACATGATTTAAACTATATCATAAACAGGGACCAGCAGTTAGCGTAATGGCTATGTCGCTGGACTCCCATGTAGTCGACCGCGGTTCGAGTCCTGGACTCAGTGGCTTAAACTCAAGCCGGGTGCATGTGCATGTGTGCCCAAGATCCCAAAGGGAAAATGGAGGAGAAGGGATTGCAGTGTGGCCATTCCCCCTGAGGGGTGATTTCTCACTTTCTGTCTCTCTGTCTCTTTCTGGCGAGCGCACATGCCCTATAGCACAAACCTCTCCAAAGAAAAAAAAATCTAGACAATACCATAAATAAAATGGAATTCACAGACATCTATAGAATCTTCCACCCAAAACCATGAAATATACATTCTTTTCACCCTTGCATGGAACATTTTCAAAGATTAACCACATGAAAAGACAAAAAACAAGCCTTCACAGATTCACAGACATAGAAACTATATCCAGTATCTTCTCCAACCATGATGAACTTAAACTTGATATTAATTTCAAGAAAAACCATCAAAAATACAAAAACACATGGAGACTAAACAACCTACTCCTAAATGATTTCACAACTACTATTAATACTGAAATCAATAGATTCATGGAAACCAATGGTAATGAATACACAAGTCTCCATAATCTATGGGACACAGCAAAAGCAGCCGTACAGGGAAGTTCATAGCAATCAGTGCACATAAGATGGAAAAGGGGCAAACAGACAACTTAACATCATGTCTCAGGGAATTGGAAAAACAAACAAACAAATTCAGAAAAATGCCTGGAGAAAAGAAATAATATAGATTCAAGCAGAAATGAATGAAATAGAAAGTGAACAAACCACATAGAAAATAAATAAAGCAAAAGCTGATTCTTTGAAAAGATAAACAAGACTGACATACCATTAGCTAGACTAAGAAGAAAAGAGGAAGGAATTTATAAATCAAATTCATTATGAAGCAGCCAATATTACAACAGATACAGTAGAAATACAAAACATCATTAGAGGATACTATGAGTGACCAAACTCCAACAAACAAGAAAACCTGGATGAGATGGACAAATTCCTGGACACATATAATCTACCAAGATTGAATCAAGAGGACATATAAAGCCTGAATAGACCCGTAACAAGTAATAAATAACCCCTATCATGGAAAAGTCCATGTCCTGATGGCTTCACTTTTGAATTCTATGAAACTTAAAAAAGAGTTAATCCCTCTTCTACTCAAATTATTTCTAAAGATCCAAAAGAAAGGAACCCTCTGTATTCATTTTATGAAGCCTCCATAACCCTCATCCCCAAAAGAGCTAAGAATACAAGGAAGGAAAACTACAGGAAAATATCTCTGATGCAAAAATTCTCAACAAGATACTAGCAAATTGTATCCAACAGTACATAAAAAAGATTATTCATCATGAACAGGTAGGTTTTTATTCTAGGGATGCAAGGGTAGTTCAACATATACAAAAACATAAACGTAATACACCACATCAACAGGAAGAAAGATAAAAGCCATATGATCATTTCAATTGATGTAGAAAAAACATTCTACAAATTACAACATCCCTTCATGATTAAAACTCTCAGCAAAATTGGCATAGAGGGTCATTTCTCAACACAATAAAAGCTATTTATGAAAAACCTATAGCTAACATTATACTGAATAGGGAAAAGCTGAAAGATTTTCCAATAGAAACTGGTGCTAGACAAGGCTGCCCACTTTCTCCACTCCTTTTCAATACAGTGCCTTAAGTCTTAGCCAATGCAGTCAGAAAAGAGAATAATATAAAAGGTATTCAAATAGGCAAAGAAGAGTTGAAAATATCTTTATTTGAAGATGACGTGATGGTATACTTAGAAGACCCAAAGGTATCCATAAAAGAACTTCTCAAAATAATAAATGAATGCAGTAAAGTAGCAGGATACAAAATTAACATATAAAAATCCATAGCATTTCTATACACAAACAATAAGCATACTGAGGTAGAATTGAAGAAAGTAATCCCATTTACTATAGCCACAAAAAGTATAAGATACCTAGGAATAAATCTAACCAAAGAAGTCAAAGATCTCTATGAGAAAAAGAATAAGAAATCAAAAATGACACAAAAAAGTGGAAGGATATCCCATGGTCCTGGATCAGAAGAATTAATATAATCAAAATGGCATTCTACCCAAATTAACCTACATATTTAACACAATCCTAATCAAAATACCAGAGATATGCTTTGCAGATTTAGAAAAAACAACCATAGAATTTGTCTAGAATCATAAAATATCTCGTATTGCCAAAGCAATCCTGCATAAGAAAAGTGGCATAGAAAGCATCTCATTCCCTGACCCCACAATACATTATAAAGCTGTGATAATCAAGACAGTATGGTATTGGCATAAAAACAGACATGTGGACCAATGGAACATAATAGAGATCCAGGAGATAAATCCAAAAACACATAGCCAACTGATTTTTGACAAAGGTACTAGTCAATCCAATGGAAAAAGAAAATCTCTTTAGAAAATGGTGCTGGAAAAACTGGGAATCCACCTGTAGAAAGAAGAAACTGGATCCCCATCTCTCACCATTAACAAAAATCAACTCAAAGTGGATCAAAGATCTAAACCTAAGACCTCAATATATAAAACTACTTCTGGAAAACACTGGAAAAACTCTGGGACATAAAGGGGTAGGTGAAGACTTTTTAAATAAGATCCCCAAAGCACAGTCAATAATTCCAAAAATAGACAAGTGGGATTACATCAGATTTCTGCACAAGAAAAGACACAGTAATTAGTGTAAATGACAACTCTTGGAATGGGAGAATATTTTTGTAAAATATGCCTCAGATAAGGGACTGATAACCAGAATGCACAGGGAACTCAAGCAGCTTCCCTGAAATAAAGAAATGATCAACTCAATTAAAATATGGGAAAATGAGCTGAAGAAAACTCTATAAGGAAGACATATGAACAGCCAAGAAGCATATGAATAAATGCTCAACATCCCTCATCATAAGGGAGATGCAGATCAAAACTACAATAGGAATACCACCTAACCCCAGTCAGAATGGCAAAGATTTAAAAAAAGAGAGAAGTGTTGGCAGGGCTGTAGTGAAAGGGGAACTCTCCTACACTGTTGGTGGGAATGTAAATTGGTTCAGCCATTGTGGAGAATGATATGAAGGTTCCTCAAAAACCTTCAAATACAACTACCATATGATCCAGAAATTCTACTCCAGGGTATCTACTCAAAGGATAGGAGAATGCTCAGTCAGAAAAGTGCTTACACATCTGTGTTTATTCGGCATTATTAACAATTGCTAAGACATGGAACCAATCCAAATGTCCATGAACAGATGAATGGACTGAAAAAATGTGGCATGTATACTCTATGTAATGCTACTCAGCAATAAAAACAAACAAACAAACAAGAAGATGCTGGAATTTGATAAAAAGAGGATGGATATGGAAGATTACTGCTGAGTGAACCAAACCAGGCTATGAAAGAAAGGCATTGTATGTCCTCACTTAATATATACCAACTGTCTGCACTCTTTGGAAGAAACTGAAAGACTAGAAGCATGGAAAATGGTTAGGGATACTGAAGATAGTGTGGGAAGAGGAGAGGAGAAGAGGAAGAGTATGAAGAGGGAAACTAAGGAGAAAAATGGGAAGGCAGGACATTTGTGGGACACAGACATGGAATATTGTCTGTTGATGATATCTTGGACTGGACTGGCATAAAGTGTGTTCATGTTGCGTAAATTCACTTTACAAGCTAAATGATGCATGCTGATCAAATTTATAAAATAAATTGAAATAAAAAATAAGAAAGTATAACAATCTGGTGTTTAATAACCTTATAATCCTTATGCTTGAATGAAAAAATTGTCTTAAAGAAAGGCCTTTTCAATTTAGTTATTATATGAAGTGAATATGTCCATGTATGTTAAAAAAATCATGCAAATTACATCAACTATGACATGCCAATGCATCCGTGAAAAGGGAACTGAGTACTTTGGAATGATACAGGTGATTCTGAAACTACCCAACTAGAGGACATAAAATTAACTACACATAATTACCAACAGTAACTGTGTCCCAAGTGAATGAGTGTGATCATTACCAAAGTCAGAGAAAGTAGGTTAACATCAAGACACTGGCTCAGAATAATTCACAGGCAGGAACAGGCACCTGTCTCTCTGGGAGTCTTTGGGGCTACTGTGTTCCATCCATGTTGGCTGCCAAACATACTGTAGATGTGTCCCAAATGAGTATGTGCTTAGAAACAAAACATATAGATATCTCGAATTTCATATTACATAAGTCTCATTATGTGTGAATATATTGGTTTAAAATTTTTAAGCACACTTTATAGATTTTAAAGCATGAGTACCAAAAAATAATTCAACAATAAACATTGAATCTTGATGTCCCCTTCAAAACAAATGACTGGGGAACCAGCAGTTAGCATAATGGCTATGTCGCTGGACTCCCACGTAGTTGACCGCGGTTCGCGTCCCAGACCTGGTGGCTTAAAAGTCACGCTGGGTGCGTGTGCGTGCGTGCCCAAGATCCCGAGAGGAGAATGGAGGAGAAGGGATTGCGGCGTGACCATCCCCCCAGGGGAGTGATTTCTCGCTTTCTGTCTCTATGTCTCTGTCTGTCTGGCAAGCGCACACGCCCTATAGCAAAAAACCTCTAAAAAAAACCAAAAAACAAAAAACAAATGACTGTATTCTGAGGTTAAATAAAAATTTGTCTATGTATTTTCATGGCATTTCTGTGGCATACATGTATATGTATATACATATATGTACACACATATACGCATTTTTAAATTCATCAAAATTTATTCTCATGTCTGATGTGATATGAAGAATAAACTACATTTTCTCTAAATTTAATATTACACGATACGGCCAATAGGCGGCATGGTGGTTAAGGAGGCACTGGAATCCCACAGGACTGACTGCGATGTGAGTGCCAGACCTGGTGGCTTCCTTTCTCACTTACCTTCTTTTCCTTTCTCTGTCTCTCTCTGGTGAGCACATGTGCCCTATAGCAAATTTTAAAAATAATATTAATTTTTTTATTTATACTTATGTTTTACATCCCTCTTTCCCTA
Organism: Tupaia tana; assembly: GCA_026018925.1. Taxonomy (NCBI): domain Eukaryota; kingdom Metazoa; phylum Chordata; class Mammalia; order Scandentia; family Tupaiidae; genus Tupaia; species Tupaia tana. The sequence goes on from JAKSZU010000003.1 coordinate 136,907,013, forward strand.
CATAGCTTTAAATGTCACACATCTCTTTAATTAAATTCCTGTATATTCTGGCATCTTGCAGTTTGTTGTTGTTTGCTCTGCTGCTTCAGTTGTTCTATTGGATAGAAATACCAGTATTCGTTTATTTCATGTTTATAACATGTTCGAAAACTAACTAGAAAAAGTCTCTATTTCTTCTATTCAATTTTTTTCTTGGCTAAATCTCTCCAGCATTTTTGGTATACATTTTAGAAATGCTTAGACACATATCAGGACATTTAGTAAAATTTAATTAATATTATATCAAAATTGCATATTAACCTAGGAGATAAAACATTCTTAATATTAAATGTCCCCATTTAAGAACAAGGTAAGGAATTTCATTCAAACATGTCTCATTTATTGCTACCTTAAAATGTAATTTTTTTAAATGTGGGCAACTCTTGACTTTGTCTAGTTTATTTCTTAATGTTTTGTTATGTATTTTGCAATAATTTATCCCTCAATTAATTTTTATTTCTTCATTTTATAATATATGATTACATCAGACATGTAAAAATACTGTTAACTTTGAAAGTTTATTTTGTATTAGAATAACCTAACAGGGGACCAGCAGTTAGCGTAATGGCTATGTCGCTGGACTCCCACATAGTCAACCGTGGTTCACGTCCCGGACCCAGTGTCTTAAACTCACGCCGGGTGCGTGTGCGTGTATGCCCAAGATCCCAAGAGGAGAATGGAGGAGAAAGGATTGTGGCATGGCCATCCCCCCTGGGGGGGTGATTTCTCGCTTTCTATCTCTATGTCTCTCTCTGTCTGTCTGGCGAGCGCACACGCCCTATAGCAAAAACCTCTCCAAAAGAAAAAGAATAACCTAACAGAACAATTGCTATAGATTACAGTTTTCAGACAATTCTCTTAAAATTTCCAAGTAGGTATCCTGGCACATTCTAAAATAATTCTATGTTTATCTTCTTCCTTCCAAGATTTTATATCTCTTGCCTTTTAATTTTCTAAATATACTGGCTAAGATTGTTCCAAAGACAAGGGTGGGAAAGAGCCAATGAAGACAGCTCTAACAGGCAAACTTGTCTTCCTAGGTGTTCATAAATTCTATGGTGTTTCCATGTGGTGACTGATAGGGAGACAAAATTTTTTTTAATGGACATTTTAACTTTCTTGGAAGTTTAAAAGAAGTCTCCTGGAAATAAAAGGGCCTAGAGCTTTTTAAACAAATTTTATCTCCTTACCATTTGCTGTTTTATAAGCTTTAACATTTCTAAGTCTATTTTTTGTATTTTTTAAATTTTTTAAAAAATTTATCAGAGAGCACATGCACTCATCAGAGAGAGACAGAGAGAGAGGAAGAAGGAGAAAGCACTCCCACAAATGGAGCATGACTATGTCACAATTTTCTCCACTTCTCCCTCTTGTTGGGATTTAAGGCATGCATATACCCACACTCATCTGGCAAGTTCTTCAAGTCTCCAGCTGAGATTGGCACTGTGCAGTAGGCCATGTGGGATCCAGCTCCCTTAACCACTGAGCCATCAGGGCAGGCCTTCTAAGTCTTTTATATTTGGGATTATCTGTATTTTGGGGGATTAGATCTGTTGGAAATTTATTTATCTTCTCTCCCAGTCAACTTTTCTACCACAAATTTTGGGACTTACCACTATTTGTCTTTTCTTTTAATAAGTTCATCATTTTCTACCTTTATATTTGTTGTTTAGTGGCTCTTTTTCATTAAGTTAAATGATTAGTTTATGTCTTTAGCTATTTATATGTTTATTAATAATAATGATAAAATGTAAAGATTTAAACTTGTTCCAAGTACAGTACTCATCACATGCTATGACTTTTGATATGAAGCGTTCTCACTGTCATTATTTTCTAAATATTCTACGTATTGTTTTTTCATAGCATGCATTTCCCATGGAATTCTTGATGAATGTTCTTATACATAATGTCCAGTATAATATAATCCAAAATTCCTGACCAACATTGTTAAGTAGTAATTTTATATACACATCATCTTTTACAAAAGGTATGTTTAGTTTCATGCCCTTTGCCTAAGAAAATTTACAATCATCTTTCTTTTATTTTAAGAGATTTTTGCTATAAGGCATATACATTTGCTAGAGAGACAGAAAGCAAGAAATCACACATACCCCCAGGGGGGATGGCCACACGACAAGCCCTTCTCCATTCTCTTCTTGAGATTTTGAGCACACACACACACACACACACACACACGTGCCCAGTGTGAATTTTAAGCACTGGGTCCAGGACTCAAACTGCAGTTGCCTACATGGGAGTACAACGATGTAACCATTATACCATCTGCTTGTCCCTACAGCCATCTTTCAGCCCATGGTGCTTACTGCGGACATCTGACCACAACTTCCCCAAGACTCAGCTCTCTTGCCTTTCTATTTGCATGTCAGCCCCTCCTGATGAGCTTGGGTACACTCAGAGCTGGACGCAGACTGTGTACGGGATTTATCTTCATCTTTGGAATTCAAAATACTCACTGGAATATCTGAACATAATGAGTTCTGCCTTTGCTGATGTCGATGGCTTCAGTGCCTTTACTCACCAGGTTGTACTTCGATGGAATTGTTTTTTGGATAAATGATTTTAGGAATTCTTCCTCCATTTTCAATTCTTTTTGCTAAGAAATCAAGCACACAAGAAATCGTGTCAGAATCACATATGATACATTTCAAGGACTTTAATGCAATAACAGGAAGGAAACAGGGCACAAGGCAGACCGTTGATAAATATTGCTCAAGAAAAACAGAAAACCACGATGCAATGAAGTATCACTCATAAATGTGTATTTCCAATGAAAAACTATTGAATTGCTAAGAAAAGGAAAAACAGAAGCTGAGCTACCAAGAAAATTCACTTGGGCCATTACACACTTGGGCCATTATACACCATAAACTGATAAGATTGTATAATAAAGTGTCCTTACCTAATCATCTAAACACAAATTTGTCAAACATCAGCTGTAAGCAAAGCCTAGGTCCTCAGTGGAGAGAAATGATGATCCTATCTTGTCTTCAATTTCACTCCTCTGACCCTCAGCCCTGCTTTCTCCTATTCTTTCACATCCTTTCTTTTTCTGGTATTCTACCTCTTCTATTCTCACCACCATATTTATGATTATCTCCCTGGACTCCTTTCCCTCTTAGTCTCTCTCCACTTATTCCTTACCCATTTGTCCACCAAAATTTATTCATCACCTATTACCCCCACATTCCTTCTACTTGTCTGGAGTGGGATGTGAAAAACTTATAAGAGGGAAGCAGAAAAAAATGCAAAGTCATTTATGATGGAATTAATATTTGCACATTCTACAAACTGTAAGTTTAGCATGTCCCAAACAGAAGTTTCATGATGAGTTTCTAGCTAGTTAATGTACCAACACCCACTAGATCACACATGTGTAAAATCTGGAAGTCATTCAGGCAACAGCTTTTTTCTCACCCTTTCAATTTATCAGTCTCCAAGTCCTACTAATTTTACCCCCTAACATTTCTCAGTCTATTCCTCATTCTTCATTCCTAAGTCCTCTACTCTCCTTGTCAACTCCTTTCCTATGCAACCTCCTTCAGACCAACTCTCCAATTATCATCTAAAGGCCAATGACTTTGGAAGTATTATCTCTGCCCTTTCTCTAAACTCCAGACCTTTATAGAACACACCTATTCTACATCACCACATGGGCATCGCAAAGGCACCTCATTCTCAACCTTCCGATGACCAAACTCATCTCACTTCCAAGTCTTATTTTTCTCCAGGAATCTTATTTCAGTTGAATAGTGTCATCATTCAGTCAGTTGCATGTGCCAAAGACTTACCTTCCTTGGCCCAGCATATATCTTATTTCCCATGTTTAATCTCACTCAATAACTATGAGTTTTAAAGAGGCACTGAACTATCCATATCTCTCCATCTTCAGTGCCATCCGTATTTCCTGTGCCTACTAATACCTGCATTTTTGTACCTGCCTACTGTTCCTGTACAGATCATTCTGTGCATAGTGGCCAGAATGCTGTTTTAGAAATTAAAATAACACCAGGCCAGCCCCATAATACAGTGATTAAGTATTGTGTAGGAAAACACATACCACATGGCCAGCTGAGGTTGGCATCCCAACCCTGATAGCTCAAAAACCATGCCAGGCACATATACATGTGTGCTTACAATCAGGATGGGCTGGAGAAATAGAGCGGAAAAGTGCCCACTGGGGAGTTTCTCTCTCTCTCTCTCCATCTCTCTTCTCTCTCTCTTTCTCCCCTTCTCAAATACATGAACTCCTTGGAAATTAAAATGTAAAATAAAATAACCCAATGCTTACCAGGGTTCCGAAATAAAATTCACACTCTCCACTTTGTATAGCAGGTTCCTAACTGATCTTGGCCTCCAGCTGCTTCTCCAACTTCATCACCTACCTGACCTCCCTCACTCAGCTTCACTTCAGCCCAATTTGCCTGCTTTCCATGTTCTGGATACATCATGGTACCTCTTCTTCCAGGGTCTTCAAATCTGCTACTCCTTCAGTCTGGAAAAACCTCACCCATGCCACCCCTCCTTTAACGCTTCCTGACCATCAGCATTGTTACCATCAGGATACTCCTGCCTTCTCAATAGGTCCTTGTCTAATTAGTCTCATATATTCTTTTCCTCCCTTGCATTAATTTCCCCAGTAATTGCACATCTCATTAGTGGATTATCTGGTTAATCTCTGCTTCTCCAAACCATTAACTCGTCACCTTCTGATGAGTGACTCCTTCTGTGGCTCCTTCTGATTCCTTTTCCACTCCCCATACACTGTCTATAACCCTATCAATAGCACATAATGTTAAAATTATTTATTTATATCTCCGGGGTCACCACCAGGTTGAGAGTTCCTTAACAGAGAGATCAAAGTTTTCCATCTTTTTTTTTTTTTTTTTTTTTTGGAGAGGTTTTCGCTATAGGGCGCGTGTGCTCGCCAGACAGAGACAGAGAGACAGAAAGCGAGAAATCACCCCCCAGGGGGGATGGCCACGCTGCAATCCCTTCTCCTCCATTCTCCTCTCGGGATCTTGGGCACACACGCACATGCACCCGGTGTGAGTTTTAAGTCACCGGGTCCAGGACGTGAACCGCGGTTGACTACGTGGGAGTCCAGCAACATAGCCATTACACTAACTGCTGGTCCCAATGTTTTCCATCTTTGAAATATCATATCTAACAAAATCTTTGGCATGTAACAGATCATAAATCAATGTTCATTCAACTGGCATGAAATAAAGACTACTGAACCTAGTGAACTATCCAGGCACTCTTCATTTTACCTTAGAAATTTCACCTTTCAAAAAATTCCCCTTCATCTACTAATGTAAAGCTAAAGCATACAGTCATCAATCATTCAGTTTATAAGTAGATCTATGCCTAGTCTAGGCCAGATGTGGCCTAGGTGCCAGAAATTCAACTGGGAATAACATGAGAAAGGAGCCCACTTCCTTAGCAGAAGACCCAAAAACATCGAAATCATGAAATCTAATGATATATATAACCTCAGTTGGTCATGTAGTACGTGGTTTCTTCCACAGCACTTAACCACTGTGCTATGGGGCTGGCCTGGTGTTATTTTAATTTCTAAAACAGTATTCTGCCTGCTGTGTGTGGGGGTTAAATATAATTTTATATAAATTATATATATATATATATATATATATATATATATATATATATATATATATGTGATATATACATTTAAAGGGCATTTAGTGAGGAAAGTTAAAATTAAATTTCACTTCAAAACATTTAAGTCAAGTAAGCAATTGCAGCCAAGAACCACAACAGCTGAGAGAGGATGGACAGCAAGACAGAAATATGGAGCCCCCTCTTAGATTGGCCTGGACCCTCTCCAGGTGGACAGTGGGGAGCCACCCATGCTGAACAGATCCTCAAGGCAGCCACACCGTCACAAACTAGCAAACACCCTCCAGTGCTTTTATATCTGACTGAAATTAGTGTTGAAATTAGTGTCAAACATTAGATTTGAGTTGAAAACATATCTAGCCTTTACTTCCTTCCAGCCAGGAGAGGCATATATTAGGTTGTTGGGAAAGTCATGATGTATTTTTCTAGGTTTTTCTATACAGAAATGTCTCATGACTTTCCCAATGACCCAGCAGGAAACAACTGTACTAAAGAAAGTGAAAAGCAACAAGGCAAGAATTCCTTGCTCAGTGCTTGCTAGGGCACTGAAGGCCTGAGCTCCGGCCTGCTTCTGCGGCTGCCCAGTTTTCTGAATGTCAGCAAGTCACTCTTCCTGGGGATCTGGAAATGGCTTGAAGTAAATTATGCTTCGGATTTCTTCAACCCCTAAAATTATGCTTTTAAATCTGCAGGTCATATGTCAAGAGAACTGACTGTTCTGGGTTGAGAGCTGGAATCCCATGAGCAATAGTTTATCCTGGAATCAAGTTCAGAGACTCCAAACTTGGCAGAGCCCAAGACAGGGAGGTTGGAAAGGCTGAAATGGTTTATGAAATATCCACAGCAGACTAGAAGTTGCAGAAGAGCCTCAAGTTTGAAAGAACCAGGAAATATGTCTCCGTAAAAAGAACACAATAACTCTCCTTTATCTCTTGGGAAAAAAAAAAAAAAAAAAAAAAAAAAAAAAAAAAAAAAAAAAAAAAAAAAAAACAGAAGAAGTTAGTGAAATGTCAGAGAAAGAATTCCAAACATTCAAAGTGACAAAACTCTTTGAGTTGGAACAGAAAAGAGACAACAAACTCCAAGAGATGAGGAAGTCCTTCCACGATTTGAAAAAAAAAAAAAAAAAAAAAGGACACCATAAGAAAAAATCAGATGGAACTATTAGAGATGAAGTCTATAATACAGGAAATCAAAAACTCTCTCAAAAGTATTAAAAGCTGATTAGACCATGCTGAAGATCAAATCTCAGATGAGAAGACAAAACCTCTGCCATAGAAAAAAAACACCAAAAAAATAGAGAAAATAAAAAAAGAACATGAAGATTAAACACGAGAAATACTAGATTCCATTAAATATTCAAACATTCAAATAATTGGTAACCCAGAAGGTGAAGAAACTAAGAAGGGCATGGAAAATCTATTCCATGAAATCCTGGAAGAAAACTTTCCAAGTCTAGAGAAGCACTCAAACATCTAGACCCAAGAAATAAAAAGGCCCCCAAATAGGATCAACCCAAGAAGATCCTCTCCACGGCACATCTTAGCCAGACTGGCCAAAACCACATGATACTAAAACTGGCCAGAGAGAAGCATCAAGTGACTTACAAAGATATCCCATCAGGCTAACACCAGACCTTTCAATGGAAACAATGCAAGCAAAGAAAGAATGGGAAGGCATATTGAAAATGTTAAGAGAGAAACAATTTCAACCAAGATTATTATATCCAGCAAGATTATCATTCATATGGGGAAAAAAGATTAAAATCTTCTCAAACAAAACCTGAAGAAATTTGCCAACCCCAGACCAGCTCTTCAAGAAACGCTGGAGAGGGACCAGCAGTTACTGTAATGGCTATGTCGCTGGACTCCCATGTAGTTGACTGCGGTTCGAGTCCTGGACTCAGTGGCTTAAACTCATGCCAGGCACATCTGTGTGCGTGCCCAAGATCCCAAGAGGAGAATGGAGGAGAAGGGATTGCAGAGTGGCCATCCCCCCGGGGGGTGATTTCTAGCTTTCTATCTCTCTGTCTCTCTCTCTCTGTCTTTCTGGTGAAGCGCACGCCCTACAGAAAAAAAAAAAAAAAAAAAAAAAAAAAAACTCTCAAGAAAAAAAAAAGAAAAAGGAAAGAAACTCTGAAGAGAGTTCTGTTCTAGGAAAACTAAAGAATGAACAGCCGGAAATAAGGGAATAAAAGACAACCAAGACAATGGCCAACTTAAAGGTAGGCACCAGTCCAGAAATATCAATAATAACATTGCATGTGAATGGATTAAATTCTCCAGTCAAAAGATACAGACTGACTGAATGAATAAAAAAACAGAAATCCACTAACCAAGAAATGCATCTCATGGATAAAGACATATATAGACTAAAAGTGAAGGGCTGGAAATAAGTTTCCATGCAAATGGGAACCAAAAAAGAGCTGGAGTCGTGATACTAATTTCTGACAAAATAGGTTTTAAAACAAAAATTGTACAAAGAGACAAAGAAGGGCATAATAAAGTAGTAAAAAGGCTAATTCATCAAGAAGCTATAACACTTATAAATATCTATCCAGCTAACACAGGAGCATCTAAATACATGAAGGAAAGACTTTTAGCTATAAAAGGAGAGATAGACTGCAACATACTAATTGTTGGGGACATCAACACCCTACTATCTTCTTTGGACAGATCATCTAGACAAAAAATGAGCAACGAGGTAAAGGATCTAAATGATACCATAAATCAAATGGACTTAATAAGACATCTATAGAACCTTCCATCCAAAAACCACTAGATACACTTTTTTCACCCGCACATGGAACCTTTTTGAAGATTGACCACATGATAGAGCACAAAGCAAGCCTTTACAGATTCAAAGGCATAGAAACTATATCCAGCATCTCCTCTGACTATGATGGAATTAAACTTGATATTAATTTCAAGAAAAATTCTCAAAAATACACAAATACATAGAAACTAAATAACCTACCCATAAATGACTTCACAACTACTGAAGAAATAAAGAATGAAATAAAAAGATTCATAGAATCCAATGACAATGAGTATAAAAGTTTCCATAATCTTTGAGACACTGCAAAAGCAGTCATAAGAGGGAAGCTCATACCAATTAGTGCAAATAAGAAGATGGAAAGAAGGCAAATGGACCACCTAATATGTCTCAGAGAACTGGAAAAGCAAGTGGAAAAGCAAAAAATCCAAAAAACTCTAGGAGAAAAGAAGTTATGAAGATCCAAGCAGAAATAAATGAAATAGAAAATAAACAAACTATACAGAAAATACATGAAAGTAAAAGCTGGTTCTTTGAAAAGATAAACAAGAAAACCTGGATGAGCCAGACAAAATCCTGGACACATATAATCTACCAAGATTGAGTAAGGAGGATGTAGAAAGTCTAAATAGACCCATAACAAGCTATGAGATTGAATCAGTACCAAATAACCTCCCAACAAAGAAAAGTCCTGACGTCTTCACCTCTGTATTCTACAAAACTTTTAAAGAAGAGATAACCCCAATTCTATTCAAGTTATTTCTTTTCTTTTTTTTTCTTTTTTTTTTTTTGGGGGGGGGGGAGAGGTTTTTGCTATAGGGCACGTGCGCTCACCAGACAGACAGAGAGAGACAGAGAGATAGAAAGCGAGAAATCACCCCCCAGGGGGGATGGCCACGCCACAATCCCTTCTCCTCCATTCTCCTCTCGGGATCTTGGGCAAGCACGCACACCGCCCGGCGTGAGTTTAAGCCACCAGGTCCAGGACTCGAACCGCGGTCGACTATGTGAGAGTCCAGTGACATAGCCATTACGCTAACTGCTGGTCCCATACTCAAGTTATTTCTAAAGATCTAAAAGAGTGGAACTCTCGCAAATTCATTCTATGAAGCTTCTATCACCCTTATCCTTAAAATAGACAAGGATAAGACAAGGAAGGAAAACTATAAACCAGTATCTCTGATGAATCTAGACACAAAAATTCTCAATAAGGTACTAGAAAATCATATACAACAACATATAAAAAAGATTATATACATCACAACAAGGTAGGCTTTATTCCAGGGATGTAAGGATGGTTCAACATAAGCAAAACCATAAATGTAATACACCATATTAACAGAAAAAAAGATAAAAACCATATGATCATTTCAACTAATGCAGAAAAAGCATTTGATAAGGTACAATATTTCTTCATTATCAAGACTCTCAGAAAAATCAGCATAGAAGGGCCATTCCTCAACACGATAAAAGCTATCTATGAAAACCTGTAGCCAACATCATCTTGAATGGGGAAAAGCTGAAAGCTTTTCCACTAAAAACTGGTACAAGACAAGGATGCCCACTTTCTCCAGTCCTTTTCAATATAGTATTGGAAGTCCTCGCCAATGCAATCAGAAAAGAGAGTAAAATAAAAGGCATTCAAAAAGGAAAAGAAGAGGTGAAATTATCTCTATTTGTGGATAACATGATTGTATACATAGAAGACCCAACGGTATCCACGAAAAAATTCCTGGAAGTAATAAATGAATATAGTAAAGTTGCAGGATACAAAATCAACATACAGAAATCTATAGCATTTCTATATACAAACAGCAAGCAGACCGAAATGAAATTACAGAAAGTAATTCTATTTACCATAGCCACAACAAAGGGTATAAGATAACTAGGAATAAATCTAACCAAAGAAGTTAAAGACCTCCACAAGGAAAGCTATGAGAAGCTAAAAAAAGAAATTGAGAATGACTCAAAAAAGTGGAAGGACATTCCATGTTCCTGGATTGGAAGAATTAATATAACCGAAATGGCAATGCTACCCAAATTAATCTACATATTTAATCAATCCCAATCAAAGTACCAGAGACATTCTTCACAGATCTAGAAAAGACAATCATATCATTTGTCTGTAATCATAAAAGACCTCATGGGCAGCATCTCACTCCCTGCCCCCAAAATATACTATAAACCTGTGATAATCAAAACTGTATGGTATCAGCACAGAAACAAACAGGTGGACCAATGAAACAGATTAGAGACCTCAGAAATAAACTCCCAATCATACAGCCAACTGATTTTTGACAAAGGGTACGAGTCAATCCAGTGGGAAAAGGAAAACCTCTTTAGAAAATGGTGCTGGATAAATTGGATATCCACCTGCAGAAAGATGAATCTAAACCTTTACCTCTCACAATTGACAAAAATCAACTCAAAGTAGATCAAAGATCTAAACCTAAGACCTCAAACTATAAAACTACTGGGGGAAAACACTGGGGAAACTCTGGGAGACATTGGGGTAGGCAAAGGCTTCTTAAATAAGACCCTCAAAACACAGTCAATAATCCCAAAAATAGACAAGTGGGATTACATCAGATTAAGAAGTTTCTGCACGGCAAAAGACACAGTAATTAGTGTGAATCGACAGCCCTCAGAATGGAAGAATATTTCTGTAAACTATGTGTCAGATAAGGGACTGATAACCAGAATACACAGGGAACTCAAGCAGCTTTCCCAAAAAAAGATGATCAACCTAATGAAAAGTTTGATCTCCTAATGGGAGAATGAGTTGAAAAAAACACTCTCTAAGGAAGACATACAAATATCCAAATGCATATGAAAAAACGTTCAACATCTATCATTATAAGGGAGATGTAGATCAAAATCACAATGATATACCACCTAACCCCAGTCAGAATGGCAAAGATTAAAAAAAAAAAATGATAAGTGCTGGCAGGGCTGTGGTGAAAGGAGAACTTTCCTACACTGTTGATGGGAATGTAAGTTGATCGAGCCACTGTGGAGAACAATATGGAGATTCCTCAACCATATACAAGTAAAACTACCATATGATTCAGCAATCCCACTCCTGGGTATCTACCCAAAGGGCAGAAGAATGCTTAGCTGGAAAAGTGCACATCAATGTTTATTGTGGCATTATTCACAATTGCTAAGACATGGAACCAACCCAAATGTCCATGAATGGATTGAAAAAATGTAGCACATATACTCTATGGAATACTACTTAGCCATAAAAAAAAAATAATAAGATGCTGGCATTTGATAGAAAGTGGATAAATATCGAAGATTTACTGTTGAGTGAAGCAAGCCAGTCTATGAAGAAGAGGCATTATACATCTCCACTTAATATATACCCACTATCCACACTTTATAGCCCAAACTGAATAACTAGAGGATATAGAAACATAGAAGATGGTTATACATACCAGATACAGTGTGGGAAGAGAATAGGAGAAGGAAGAGAGTCTGGGGAAAAATAGAGAGGCAAGACATTTATGGGACAAAGAAATGGGTTATTATCTGTTGAAGATAACGTATATAGTATTTCCAACTGAACTGGTGAGAAATGTATTCCTGTTGGAACATTCATGTTACAAGCTATGTGACATATGTGATTGAATGTATAAAAGAAATTGAAAAAAAAAAAAGAAATATCCACAGCAGGGAAGGCTGTGGGAAATAAGATATTAATCATATCTACCATTAACTGAATACCTGCACTCTGCTGGGCCTCTTCGTAGCTCCTCTACATACATGATCTCATGTAATTTTTATAAACAAACTGAGAGTTTTGAGTACTCTGTTTTTGTAGAAGAGAAGACTAAGCTGCTCGTGTCCTTTTGTCTCACTTTTTCTGCCCTATGATTTGGACAGTGACAGATATGTGCCTGATAACCTTCAGGAAATGGATATTCAGAATCACTTCTGCCTGAAGCCAGACACCAACTCCCAAAAAACAAGAGAAAGACTAGACAATGAATGCACACATACTTACTGACATTCACAGTGATGCTGTTTAAAACCATGTACCGCTTCCCCAGGTGTGTCAGTGTGGCTTGACATGCATAGTTCCCTCTGTCCTTTGCTGTCACGTTGTTCACCAAAAGCATTACTCTCAAAGGGGTAAATCTCTTCTCTTTAATCTCTTTACAGTCCTAAATACCAAAAAAAAAAGGCAGAAAAATCAATTCAATGTGTATTTTGGGGTACTAGTTGTATTCCTAGTTAACACCATCTATGAACTGTGAGGATATACACGAAACTTACATGCTCCCTAAACCTTAAGGTAATTTGCAATCTAACTGGAAAACAACAGGTGTGTAGGTAAGTGGATATATAAACATATCAGGAATTCTTTGCCCAGCCTATCAGAATGTGTGTGTGTGTGTGTGTGTGTGTGTTTGGTGTGTTTGTGTGTATACAGACAGGGTCTTAAAAATCTTCATGAAAAATGCATGTTACCAAAAAACTGTGAACATTTTTTTTTTTTTTTTTTTTTTTTTTTTTGTACTGTGGCCTGGATAGTGGCACAGTGGTAAAAAACCAAGGCTCTGCAAGGTTGACCCACAAGGGAAGGTTATGAGTTTGCATCCAGAGAACACCCTGAGTACAACAGGTATATGCATGCCCATGATCCAGTGCAGGCTGAAGCCATGGTAGATCACCATATCAAGACAAGACCCTGTTAGGGGATGCTTTCACTGTCTGCCTCTCTCTCTCTCATTCTTTCCTTTCTTGGTCATGGAAGAAATAAATTTTAAAAAGACAAAAAAGTTGTGCAACAAAATAAACTCGTACTTAAATTCTATTTTTCCATGAACTTTTTGAAGTGTGTGTGTGTGTGTGTGTGTGTGTGTGTGTCTGTGTCTGTGTATTTGTGGTTAGCTAGCTATATGTATCTCCAGAAGATTTGCAAAGAACTTATAGGCTAAAATGACTGATATTAACATTAAATTTAATAGGAATTGAGAGAATAAGGACAGAACCCTATACAGTCTGGATAGAAGACTTCATGGAGGAGGACCAGGACTGGATCATAAAGAATTCTTTAAAGAGGTTTTTGCTATAGGGCATGTGCGTCCTCCAGAAAGACAGAGAGAGATGGAGAGACAGAAAGTGAGAAATCACCCTCCTGGGGGGTTGGCCACACCGCAATCCCTTCTCCTCCATTCTCTTCCCGGGATCTTGGGCACGCATGCACATGCACCCAGTGTGAGTTTAAGCCACCAGGTCCGGGATTCGAACCACAGTCAACTACATGGGAGTCCAGTGATGTAGCCATTACATTAACTGCTGGTCCCAGGTCATAAAGAATTCTAGCAGAATGTCATAGGTAGGAAGAATGTTCTCCATGTACAGGAGCTCATCACTCCAGAAGACCTCCATGTAATGGTGTCAAGACTCTTTGCCAAGACTGCAAGTCCAAGTGAACAAAGATTTCTTGCACTGTTCTATGGGCCCAGTTACACCTTCTCCACCCATCAGGTTGGACCTCACAGACACCCAAAGTCACTCTTCACCAGCATTTGAACGCCTATAAAGAATACTGGCCAGGCTTGAGGAGAGCAGATGTCACGTAACCTCTGTATTACCCTTGCCTCCACTGCCTAAACAAGGAAACAACCCATACCCAGCCAACCATAGCCCTGTTAGTCCCAGGAATGCCTTTCTCTCTTGCCATCCTCAGCAGCCACTCAGAGGGCAAGCCCCACCATCCATCCTGTTAAAAGCTCACATGTCGTGCTAATCACCTCATCTTCCATCTCTGGGGCCAACTTCTGAAGTCTTCTTCAAACTGTTTCCCTGCCTTCAGGAAGCTCCATTCCTGAGTGTATGTGTGGCTTATGGATTCCATTTATTCATTCAAACATTTGAGTTTCCACTCTTTGCTAGCCCTGTTAGAGGCCTGGTTATCCAGAAATAAGATGCAGTCCCTATCCTCAGGTGGATGACAATCTAAGAGACAAAACAAATTGGAGGGTCCAGCCATGGTGGTGCACAGAGAGCACCACTTGGGAGACTGCAGGTCCCATGGGAGTCCTGGGTTCAGCTCCTGCTCCAATCTGAACACAAAGAGAACTACTGCAGGTGCCTGGAACCCTAGCTACTCAGGAGGCTGGGGCCAGAGGACTGTGAGACCACAAGACCTGTCAAAAACATCTACCTTTGGACCAGCAGATGGTGTAATGGTTACATTGCTGAACCCCCATATAGTTGACCATGGTTTGAATCTGGTGATTTAAAACTTATGCCGGGTACATGTATGTGCATGCCTAAGATCCCTAGAGGAAAATGGAGAAGGGATTGCAGCATGGGGTTATTTCTCACAGCGAACACACACATCCTATAGCAAAACTGTCTCTCTAAAATAAATAAATAAATAAATAAATAAATAAATAAATAAATAATAACTCTACCTTATTCTTTCTTTCTCCTTTTCTTCTCACTTTCTCATAAAGGGAAAAAAGAAGACATGTAAAATTCTAATTAAATATATTTAATTGCCTGGGGGATCAGCAGATGGCATGACGGCATGGTGGTTAAAGCCCTGGACGCCCACATGGTTGACATGGTTCAAGTACTGGATCTGGTGTTTGAAAATCATATTGGTTGCGTGTGCATGCATGTCCAAAATCCCAGAAGGAGGATGGAGGAGAAGGGATTGAGGCATGGCCATCTCCACTGGGAGATGATTTCCTTTCCTTCTCACTGTCTCTGTCTGTCTCTCTCTAGTGAGCACACATAAGCTGTGGCAAAAAACCTAAATAAGATTTAATTGCCCAAGTGTGGAGCTCTTTTCTTAATAAGTCATGAGCTCTTTCTTTAATAAGTGATGGTCCAGACCTGACCCTTGCAATAATGTAAATGGACCTGCCTTGCAAAGTAAAATTCAACAAATAATGCCAGAACGAGTTTGTTTATTTACACTGTGAAATGGGACTTCCTAGAAGTCTTATGTTATTTCCCTACAAATACTTTATATGGGCCAACAAATTGAATAGACAACTCTCCAAGAAGACTTATGAATGGCCAAGAGCCACATAAAAAACTATTCAAAGTCTCTTGTCATAAGTAAATGCAAATTAAAACCACAATGAGCTATCAATTAACTCCAGTTAGAAGAGCTAGGATCAAGAAAATAAAGAACAACAAACACTAGTAAGGCTGGGTGAAAAGGGAACTCCCTCATACTGTTGGTGGGAAATGAAAGTAGCCCAACCTCTGCGGAAAACAATACGGATGTTTCTTAACATCTTTCAAATAAAACTTCCGTATGACTCTGCAATCCCAGTTCTTAATCCCTACTCAAATTATTAGAAAACAATTGGAAAGACATCTGCACTTCATGTTTATTGCAGCATTATTTGTAATTACTAAAACACAGTACCAACCTAAGTGTTCAAAAACCGATAATTGGGTTGAAAACCTGTGGCATAGACTATGAAATATCACACAACTCTAAGAAACAATGAGATTCTATTATTTTACTCAAAATGGGTGAATACAAAATATTTAATATAAACGAAGTGAGCTAGATTTTGAAAGATACACCTTGTATATTCTCACTCGATTTGTACTGATTTTTTGCACTTTATGTAAGAGGGTGGAAAGATCTCAGAGTCAGCAGATAGAGTAATGGTTATGTTGCTGAATTTCCACATGAGAGAATGTAGTTCGAGTCCTGGACCTGATCGCTTGAAAATCATAGCAGGTGCATGCACATGTGTGCCTAAGATCCTGGGAGGAGAATGGAGAAGGAATTGTGGCATGGCCATCCTCCCAGTGGGTGATTTCTCACTTTCTCTCTCAGTGTCACTGCTTCTCTCTCTCTTCAGCAAGCACACATGCCCTAAGGCAAAGACCTCTACCAAAAAAAAAGAAAAGAAAAGTAAGATCTGAAGGTGTGATGGTGGTGAGGATGGGTGTCGATATGTGAGACCTGGGACTGTAAGGAAATTTGTGAATTTGCAACTGAAATTTATTTTGCCAATATTTTCTGAATAAACTGAATAAAGTTTCTGTTAAATAAAAAAAGAAAACATTGAGGCCTAAAGAGTGACCCAAGGTCTCAGGACTAGTTAGTGGCCATAATAAGCCATAGCTGGGGTCACATAGTCAAAGCAAAGAGGACACACTCATAAGGATGAGCCCTCCTTATGCTACTAGTCTGCTAGTCTCCTCCTACCTTCTTAAGCCCAGTGGCTTTATTTTTATTTATTTATTTATCTATTTATTTATTTATGTTTTTTGGAGAGGTTTTTGCTATAGGGCACACACGCTCACCAGAAAGACAGAGAGAGACAGAGAGACAGAAAGCGAGAAATCACCCCCCATGGGGGATGGCCACACCACAATCCCTTCTCCTCCATTCTCCTCTCGGGATCTTGGTCACGAATGCACACAGGCCCAGTGTGAGTTTAAGCCACTGGGTCCAGGGCTCGAACCAAGGTCGACTACATGGGAGTCCAGTGACATAGCCATTACACCAACTGCTGGTCCCAGCCTAGTGGCTTTATTTTAAAACACAGGAGAGGAGCCTAAGACCCACCTACCCATAGATGATTTGATTCTTTAGCAGAGTAAGGCTGAGCATCTTATTTGTTAAAAGGTCCACAGGATAAAATCTGATGCCCATTTAAGATTGTTAATCACAGCTCTGAGACATCTCCAAGTTGGCCTAGCAGTAATACTAACACTGGCCATCCACCACAGTTTGAATCCCAGGTCAGCCTGAAAAACACTGCAGGTGACTGTAGGACCCAAGACCCTGAGAAATTGAGGGCTTGGGGGAAAGGGGATCTTGGCTCAAGGAGACCCTATTGAGGGCACTATATTTCTTAATCTCTCTCATGCATATACTCATAATTTCTATCATCAAAATAAAAATAAAATAAATAGAAATTTACATTGGATAATTTAAAAAATAATAATTAAAACACTTCCTATGGGCTTAACGATCACCCGTTTCTCAAAATCTGATTATATTGGAATAGAAGAGAATGGTTTTGACCTCAGGATAGTAATCTCTTTTTTTCCCTTAAGTTATTCACTTATTTCTTCCATGAAAGACAGAGAGTGACATAAAGATAAAGAGAAGACAGAGAAATTACAGGCATTCCCCACAGGATCTTTACTCCACAATCCACCCCGAGTCTCTGCCAGCCCAAATTAGTGACGCATGCCCATGCACCCAATGTGCTCAGGGAGGTTCCAGGTTGTGAACCCAAGATCTTTGCCACGTGGGTCAAGTTCCATTACTACAATGCCACTGCCTGGGCCCTTGAGCTAGAAATCTTATGACTTAGCAAACCTTTCAAAATCATATAGACTAAGCCTCAATTTACAAGTAAGAAAACAAACATTGCACACATCTGTGATTAGACACTAAGTTAGTAGCAGAATTGGCTCCTATACCGCCTCTAGTATCCACAGTTGCTCTCCATGATTTTATAAATCTTTCAGATTCTGCCACAAAATGCAAATATTTGGTACATACTAAGTGAGGACATACAGTGCCTCTCTTTCATAGTTTGGCTTACTTCACTTAGCAGTAAATAGTCCATCTTTACCCAATTTCTATAGAATGTCAGGGTCTAATTGTTTTCTGTTTTGTTTTTGTTGTTGTTTTTTTCAATGGCTGAGTAGCATTCCATAGTGTATATGTGCCACACTTTTTCAATCCCTTTATCTGTGCAAGGATATTTGAGTTGGTCCCATGTCTTAGCAATTATAAATAGTACTGCAATAAACATGGACATGCCATTTTTTTTCCAACTAAGTGTATTCCTATCCTCCAGGAGTGAAACTGCTGGATCATATAGTAGTTAATAATAAAGGGAGGGAGGAAAGGGAACAGAGAAAAAACAAACAATGTTTAATTGACACAAAATTAAAAATTATTTGCTGATGATAATGTATATGATGTCTTTGTCTTGACTGATATGCTCTGTATTTGTGCTGGGAAAAAAATCAGGCTATAAACTATAAAGAACATGGTGATCAAATATAAATAATAAATATTTTTTTAAGAAGAAAAAAACCCTCCCCCAAAATATGGACTTGGGAAAGGATGTACCAAATCTGAAAACATACACACGCACACACACACACACACACACACACACGCACAGAGTGAAGTCCTGGACTGATAATAACATTGGGGTAGAGTAAAAATACTGTAGAGGTAGTACTTCTGGAGTTTACTGGAGATCCTAGCTACCACAATAAAGAACAAAGAAGATGAAAAAGTTGTAATAATAGGAAAGAAAGAGATAAAACTACCACTAATTTGCAAATGACATGATTATGTATGTAAAAAATTTAAAAGAACCTAGAACAATTAGAATAAACAAATTACCAGGGTGGTTAGGTACAAGAACAATATACGAAAATAGATGGTATGTTCATATGCTAGCAACAAACAGAATATAAAAATATAAAAACAATATCATTGGATATAGTGTTAGGAAACACCAATTTCCCAAGAATAAATCTAGCTGAAGATGTCTATACTCGCAGAAAATTATAAAACATTATGAGAGACTAAAGAAATTCAAATATAAGGATAGATATACCATGCATATTATTTAGAAAGCTCAAATTGCAAGTTTATCAATCTTCACTAATGTTACTAACAGTTCAACTACAATCACAATTAAAATGCAAACTATCCCTTTTGTGAAAACTGACACAATGATTTTATAATTTAGAAAATTACAAAAGATAAAATAATCTTGAAGGAAGAACACAGAAAAGGAAAAATGATTTTTTCAGGTATCAAAACTGACCTATAGGGAACCAGCAGTTAGCGTAATGGCTGTCGCTGGACTCCCACGTAGTCGACCGCGGTTCGCGTCTTGGACCCGGTGGCTTAAAACTCACGCCTGGTGTGTGTGCGTGCGTGACTAAGATCCCGAGAGGAGAATGGAGGAGAAGGGATTGCGGTGTGACCATCGCCCCGGGGGGTGATTTCTCGCTTTCTGTCTCCCTGTCTTTGTCTGTCTGGCGAGCGCATGCGCCCTATAGCAAAAATCTCTCCCCCCTCAAAAAAAAAAAAAACTGACCTATAAACTCACGCAATTCCTATCAAGCTTCCATAAATCTTCTTGTAAAAATTGATAGGTTGATTATAAAATGATGTAAGTGCAATGGATTTATAATAGTCTAGGCAACATTTTGACAAAAGATAAAGCTGGAAGACTTACATCAAACTTACAAGACTTATCTAATCTATAATAATTAATGAGGGCAAACAACTAATGGAATACTACAGGAGTTCAGAGTCACACACAAATAGCAATTTGATTTAAGTCAGAGATGGCATGCAAAGCAATGTGGAAAAGTACAGGCGAACTATAAACCCAAATGGAAGACAATTAAATTTGATCCTACCTAATACCACACAGAGAGGTGGAGGAAGGAGTGGGAAGGAGAAAGAACAAATATATTGTAACAAGGAGCAAGGGTGCAGAAGCAGACATTATAAGCAAAGGCTAATAGGGGCCAGCAGATGGCATAGCAGTTATGTTGCTGGACTCCCACATAACCAACCACCATTTGAGACCCAGACCAAATGGCTTGAAAATAACAACAGTCATGTGTGTATGTGTGTGTGTGTATGTGTGTGTGTGCATGTGTCCAAGATCCCAGGAGGAGAATGGAGAAGGTACTGCAGCATGGTCATGCTTTCTGGGGTGCGATTTCTCACTTTCCCTCTCACTGTCTCTCTCTCTCCCTCTCCAGTGAGTGTGCCCTAAGGCAAAAACTCTCCAATAAATAAATAAATAAATAAATAAATAGCGAGAAGGAAGGGAGAACAAACAATTTGCCAGCATATATAAAGCCATTAATAAAATGTGTGATTTTCTAGAAACAAAATCTTGCAAAACTCACTTGAGAAAATAAGAAATTTTTAGAATCCTATCATATTATTTAAGAAATGGAATCAACAGTTTAAAACCTTCCCATAACTAAAAAAAAAAAAAAAAAAAAAAAAACCTCATGACCTATTAATAGATAGTTGGACTGACAAATGCTAACAAGTATTTAAGAAAAACTAACTGCAATCTTAAATAAAGAGCCTGTGCTCCTCCAAGCCAAGGTTCATCCCTTATTTGCCAACGTACACCAGTACAGGGAAGAAAAGAGAATGTTAAAGTGAAAACACAAAGGGGAGAAAGAGGAGCATAGGCTCCCTGATTATTTAAAAAAAGAAGGGCTGGGACCAGCAGTTGGTGTAATGGCTATGTCGCTGGACTCCCATGTAGTCAACTATGGTCGGAGCCCCAGACTTGGTGACTTAAACTCACGCCAGGCGCGTGTGTGTGCGTGTCCAAGATTCCGAGAGGAGAATGGAGGAGAAGGGATTGTGGTGTGGCCATCCCCCCTGGGGGGTGATTTCTTGCTTTCTGTCTCTCTGTCTCTCCCTCTCTTTCTGGTGAGCGCACGCGCCCTATAACAACAACAACAACAAAAATCTCCAAAAAAAAACTGGGGGCTGGAATACTTTTGCATTTGCTTGTACAGCAACATGCAAGAATAATGCAAGGAACTAATGATGGTGCCTCATGCTGGGGAAGCTGTCACATGGTCAGAGCAAATGTGAGACAGGAGTGGAAACCCAGGGGTGAGTTTTTATAATTTGTGATTACTGAACATGTACAAGAGGTATCCATTTAAACAAACACATTAATAAATGTCAGGAAAAAAAAAGAAAGGACTATCCGAGGATAGCCTGAGAAATAAAGATAACCGGGGGTAGTTGGTGAATCTAAATAATGAAATATTACAAAGCCATAATAAATTTAAAAAAATAATAATTAGCAGGGTAACACTGTCAACAGCTACTCAGTAACAAATCTCAGGCATACAAATCTCTACCAATTCTGCCATAATTAAACCTAGAAAGAAAAAGTGGATTTTAAAAAAGAAAATTAAAAAAATCAACAGGAAATTTTTTTTTTACCTTATACCACTTTATCGAATCCACAATATAGCTCTTTGGGAAGTGTAGGTGACACGTAAGACTGTCATTTCCAACATGTAAGATTTGTTTGTACTCGTCTGATAAATGTGGCGGATTCCTTCTGGTAGGGTCACACCAATACTTCTCAAAAACAGTCAGGTTTACCTGTATTCTGTAACAGCTGTCTCTGTCCCTGTAAGAAAATGGCAGGTTCAAATCTCATAAACTCTTAATCACAAAATGGAAGGATTCAGCTCACCTTCAAATCTTTTCAAATCCTTTTTCAAGGCACTGTGCAAACCCTCTGCCTCAAACAGAACAACAGGTCTCCCACAAATGATTCATCATAGAAGAATAAGTGATAGTTATACAGTGGAGAAACTGGACAGCACCTTCACCAAGTAATCAAAATGAGTGCTACCAGCAAAGGGCAAATAAGGGCCACATGTCTCCGTGCATGGCTCTGAACTGAGCGAACATTAAGTGTTTACCTACACTCCAACCAGAAAGACATTGCCTGACCCTAATCTCAAGAACACCTGACAATCCAGGAACCAGCGGGTGGTGTGGTGGTGCGGTGGTTACCATGCCGTCCTGCCACATGGCTGACCACAGATCCAGTCGAGGACTCTGCAGCTTGAAAATCACACAGGGTATGTGTGCACACATGTCCAAAATCCCAAGGAGAATGGAGGAGAAGGGATTGCAGTGTGGCCATCTTCCTTGGGCTGCCCAGATTTCTCATTTTCCCTCTCACTGTCTCTCTCTGTCTCTGGCAAGTGCATGCATCCTGGGGCAAAACCTTTTAAAAAATAAATAAAATAAAAAAAAAAAAAAGAAAGACGAAAGTACCCAACAATCCCAAATGAAGGCTTTATTGTAAAATAACTGCCTGTACCCCTTCAAAATGTCAGTGTCATGGAAAACAAAAACTAAGGAACTGTTCCAGATGGAAAGAGATTAAAGATTTATAACAACCAGGATCAGCAGATAGTGTAATGGCTATGTCGCTGGATTCCCATGTAGTCGACCTCGGATTGAGTCCCAGACCCCGTGGCATAAACTCACTGGGAATGTGTGCGTGCGTGCCCAAGATCCCAAGAGGAGGATGGAGGAGAAGGGATTGCAGCATGGCCATCCCCCCTTGGGGGTGATTTCTCGCTTTCTGTCTGTCTCTCTCTGTCTTTCTGGCAAGTGCACACACCCTAGCAAAAACCTCTCCAAAAAAAAAGAAAGAAAGAAAGATTCATGATAACCAAATGCAATGAATGATCCTGAATCGAATCTTCTACCAAAAAGGCAAGAAAAAAGGAACAAAGTTCATCAGTGGGACCACTGACAAGACAGCAAAACTGAGGTTAAAGTGTTGTATGATGGATAAATTTCCGGAATTTGGTCATTATACTGTGGTGATGTAGCATATTCCTGTTACTAGGAAATATACACAAAAATTAAGATATAAAAGAGCATAAGCATACAACAAAATTTTTGGGGGAAAAAAATATTGTGATATAAGGTAGACAGATAAAGTGAAAGAGAGAGAAAATTATAAAGTTAATGTGGGGGAAAGTTCTTAAAAATGAGAAATACCCAGCCTCTTGGTGCAAGCAAACTTTTCCATGTACACACATACACTATATTGAATAAAATAATTTTTTTAAAAAATGAGAACTCGGGGCCGGCAGGTGGTATGGTGGTTAAGGGCGCTGGACTCCCATATGGCCAAGAACAGTTCAAGTCCTGAACATGGTGGCTTGCTTTCTCACTCTCCCTCTCTCTATCTATTGCTCTGTCCCTCTCTGGTCAAATTAAAATAAATAAATAAATAAATAAATAAATAAATAAATAAATAAAGTGAATAAAATAATTTTAAAAAAATGAGAACTCTAGGTAAAGGGTAAACAGGAGTTCTTTATGCTATTCTTGCATTTTTAAATTTTTATTTTACTATAGGGTGAGAGTGCTTACTGGAGAAAGAGAGAGAGAGAGAAAGTGAGAAAATATCCCCCAGGGATGATGGTCACACTACAATTCCTTCTCCATTCTTCTCTTGGGATTTTTAGCTTTGCATGCACATGCACCTGGCACATTTTTCCAATTACTGGCCTGGAATTTTAACCTTGAAGCTAGTCATGTGCGTTCTAGCTGCCTTAACCACTGTGCCACCAGCTAGCCTACAATTTTTATATAAATTTAATATTATTTCAAAATTAAAAATATAGTTTACTGAATAGTTACCATTTCTGGATATTAAAGATCTGAGAGAATTCATGTTCATTTTCTTGCATGACAATTTCCTTGTCTAATTTCTATGATGGATTCTTTTTCTTTTTTTTCTTTACAGCTCCCAGATTTAAATATTTTAAATTCAGCCCTGATATCCAGATGAATTTATATGATGCATGATCTCCAACTCTACTTAATAATTCACAACCTAGATTACAACAGGAGAGTAGACTGCTGCAAACCTTCAGCAACTTGTCCCACTGGTGACTAAAGTTGTGGGAAAAAGCCAGCAAATGGGGCTAAGGGCCACTTCCACTAAGTCCTCGTGCACGCTGGGTCTGTCTGACGTACGGAAATGAGTAATGTGGCACAACTCAGAGTGGGCGAGGAGCCATCTGGGAACCCAGAAAGGGGCCGACAATCAATGCAAGAGAATGAAGTACCTACAGCACAGAAGACCTCGGTTCGTTTCCACTTCAACTCTATTGGGCCAGCAGTCTTTCCACTTTACAGTTAAGAAAACCAAGTCCCAGAGGGACTAATAATTTGTTAAGGCCATGTACGTTAGTATAAGGGAGTCATAAAATGGTGGGTCAAAGGCCAAACTGGTCCACAGAAGTGTTTTATGCTGGCCACACACAACTTTACAAGTTGAAACAATGTGCACATACACATATTCTAATTTCCAGGCTCCTTTAAAAAATCAGAAGATGGGTTTGTGCTGAGTAAACAGCTGCCCTTGAGCATGGTTGTGGTAAGCACGGTTGACCACAGCTGGCCAGTCTCCACCAACCTCAATTGTCTGCCGTCAGGAGTGTGCTATCAGTCACATGACTTCCTAATGCAGGGCTTTGCGTGGGGTCTGAAACACACTGGATGCTCACTGACGGTTAAATCTCTGCCTCAAGCAGATTCCTTATGAAGAGTTCCCAGGAGGCTGATCCCTACCTGGATGTACTATTTTATAAACACTGTTGGCTTTCCTAAAAAGATGGCAGCAATCAGATGGTATCAAGGTGCATAGTGAGCTGGTCTGTCCCAAGGCACCATTTCAGTGGAAACATTTTATCTTCCAACAATGACATAAGTCTGTTCTGTTTAAAACTGTTCATTAGAAATCATCTGTAACAATTAGAAGCATTACAATTCTCATGGAGTGTGGTTCTATGTTAAAGATTTTTCCTAAAACTATCCATATGTTAGAACATATATGTAAAAGAAATATATACGCATTTTAACTTACTTTATAACACATTGGTAGATTCCTGAATCATTCTCTGTCAAGGGAAGGAACAAAATCCAGGTCTGGTCCTGGTGAACTCTAAGCTGTATGTTTTTGGATATTGGGATTCTGCTGAAGTGTTTGTACCACGTTATATTTACTTCTCCGAACGTTACTGGAGGAAGTGTGCAATTAAAAGCAAAAGGCTGGCCAATAGAAGGAGTCTCATTTTGCATAGCCATATCCTTGCATTCCTCTAGGGAAAGAAAGAAAAACATATTAACCATAAAAGGAAATTCTAGTCCTCTTCATTACTGGCTTTAACAAATGCTTCTTCAATTTTCTAGCTGATTTGAAATTTTATTTGGAAGTGTTCTGCAACTAGCTTGCTGATTTGAAAATGTAATACCACCTTCTCCTGCGGCGTCCAGAGGAGAGGATTCGCTCTGTTCCCGAATCACAAACCACCTCCCCAGTGGAAGGACCTCCCTCCTTTGCATTATTTCTCCTGTCCCTGCAGAGGCCGAGAGGCCACCCCATCGTGTTTCCGTTTTACTCCGGTACCCAGTTCTTCCACATCGGTCTTGAGTGACAGGTATCTCATCCCGAAACGGATTGGTTAAAAAAAAAAAAAAAAAAAAAAAAAAAAAAAAAAAAAAATCGACTCCCTTTTCTAGTTCATTTCTTCCAAGTGACTTAGGTTTTTTGGTGGAACTTTCTGTCATAAAACGAGCCTTTACCATATCAAAAGGTAGCACATCCATTCAAGCACCTGAACCCGTCTTAACTCCTTTCCCGAGTCATCTTAAAGCGCAAAGATGCCATTTGGGGCTGAGCATCGAAGCACGTGGAAATGAAACTCGCAGTTTCCCCATTCCGCGGAATTCTTCCAGGCCCCCGGCAGAGAGCAATGGGGAGTTCGAGACCGGCTCGCGTCCCCCGGGGACCTCCCAGGGAACTCGCGAACAGCGACTGGGAGGCTGGGGGACAAGGGCAGCCCCTGCGACCAGAGGACCCGCAGAACGTACCTGCTCCGACCAACAGCGGAAGCGCGACGGACACCCCGCAGAGCAGCAAGGACAGCATCCCCACGCTGGGCTACGAGGGAGGAAGGAGAGGGTGAGAGGCGAAGGGGCGCAGCGGAAGTGGGGCGCGGCCGCCCCCGGTGACCCCGCGCGGGCTCCTGCCACCTCGCAATCTCGGAGATCCCAACCCAGGACACTGATCTGCCCTTCTTCGTGGGGAGCCCTCCATCTTTAGCTTGGCCTCCATCTTTCCCCTTGGCCCCAAAGACGGCCCTGGCCCCTGCCCCATTATACTCTCAAGCCCGCCCCCTAGAGTCCAGGGCGGGCAGGGAGTTCAGACCCACCCGAGAAGGGGATCAGCAGGGAGGGGGCGGGCAGCGGCGGTGTGGACACTGTGGCAGCCTTTCCGCCACCTGACAGCGAGTTAAGGCGGCCTCCATCGCCGGAGGGAGGGTCCGGGCACCACCCCAGCAGTGCCTGCGCGCACGCTTCCCCCGTCTCTGGTCTCGGCATGCTCCCTGGCCTGGCCATCGAAAGGGCAACCCCGAACCCGCTTGTCCGGGAGCAACCAGCCCAGGCCTGCTCGTGCAGGGCGGACGGAAAGGAGCGAGGAAGACCGAGCGCCGCCGGCCCGGACGGGCTCCATACCTCGCCCGGGAGACGGAGTTGGCTCCCATAAGGTCGCCCAACCGGTCTAGAGCCGCCTGAGTCCTGATCCCCCGCTTCCTGGCCGCGCACATTTTTTGCCACCTCCCTTCCTCCACACCTTTCCTACCGGCCGCGCCCCGCCCGCGCCGGCCTGGTGTCTACCTGCCTGTGCTGAGGGCGGCGTGTGTGATCGCGTGGAGAGGAGAAAATCCGACAGGGCCCGGAGCCCTGGCTTGACAGTTCCATCCTGGGTACTTGCTCGCCACTGTGGGCGGGACAGCCTGCCCTCTCCAATGGAGGCGAGGTAGGAACGTGGCCTCATGCTAGGAAGTGGTTAAAGTCCTTTTGCCCGATATTCTCTGTTCCCTAACAAGTCCATCCCCAGGCACGCCTCTGCAAATTCCCAACTGTCCCAACAAACGAATCCTTCATTCCTCTCCAAATCCCGTGTGAGCGACTATTACATGCACTGATGCATATGCTCCCAAAATGAAAGACATCCCAAATGGCTTCTAAGGAATTTTATTGATCTGAGTCATGTTCATTAACTGCGTAGAGCAGACACGCCATGCAAATATCACCAATCCTGAAGTTGGCTGCTGCCTAAAACTTCCTAAGAGGACAAGGTCAGTAAGGACCTTTGGCCCTGGCCATCAAGACACTCCCCAGAGATATCCCTTAGGGCCCTGAGTGGTAGGAAAAGATGTAAAATGTAATCTTCGTTCAACAGATTCTTGGCAAATCTCTTCCTGATGGTCTTTGTGGGAAGAGAAGCCGGTGAGACAGAAAAGCAATTGCAGTCATTCATTGCATTATCAGCAAAGATTCCAGTGATGGGCTAGAGGCCGGAAGTGTACAAGTTCCTTCCATCTTAAAATAAAGAAACTTTAAAAAATATAAGGGCCAGCAGGTGGCATGGTAGTTAAGGTAGCTGGATTGCCACATGGCCCACCTCAGTTTGAGCCTCTGACCAACAGCTTGAAAAAAACACGCCCCAGGGTATGGTGGTGCCTGCCCTATGGCAAAAACCTATGGAGGCTGGGGGATTGCAACATTGAGTCCATCTCTCTCTCTCTCTCTCTCTCTCTCTCTGTCTCTCTCAACTCACATGATTTAAAAACAAAAACAGAAAACAAACAAAAAAATAAACGACAACCTGTGTGTGCGCTCAAAATCCCAAGAAGAGAACGGAGGGAAGGGATTATGGCATGGTCATCCTCCCTGGGGAGTGATTTCTCACTTTCCTTCTTTCTGGCTCTCTCCTCTCTGGTGACCACATGTACCCTATGGCAAAAACCTAAAGTAATTTTGTTTTTTTTTTTCCTTAAGTATTGAGGGACTGCTCAGTGGCATAGTGGTAACATAGTGCTCTGTGATATTGACCCAGTTGAGAAGGTTCCACGGTCAGACCGGAAACCTCCCTGAACGTCCAGGCACCTGAATACCCATGAGAAGGACTGACCAAGCTGGGGATAGATGGGTGCCAGGACCCTATGGTGTGTTCTCTCTCTCTCTCTCTCTCTCTCTCTCTCTCTCTCTCTCTCTCTCTCTCTGAAAAAAATAAATAACCTTGAAAAATATTGAGTATTCTAAAGTGCTTTTGGTTATATGGGTTACACCTCAAAATTACTCTATTAGAAATTAAAAAGGAATCTCACTCCCTGACCCAAAAATATACTGCCAAGCTGTGGTAATCAAAACAGCATGGTACTGGCACAGAAACAGACAGGTGGACCAATGGAACAGAATAGAGTCCCCAGAAATAAATGCTCAAGCATACAGCCAACTGATTTTTGACAAGGGGTACCAGTCAATCCAGTGTGAAAAGGAAAATCTCTTCAGCAAATGGTGCTGGCAAAACTGGATCTCCACTTGCAGGAAGATGAATCTGAACCCCTACCTCTCACCTCTGACAAAAATCAAGTCAAGGTGGATCAAAGATCTAAATCTAAGACCTCAAACTATAAAACTTCTCCTGGAAAACACCAGGGAAACTCTGGGAGACATTGGGGTAGGGAAAGACTTCTTAAATGAGACTCCCATCGCACAGTCAATAATCCCCAAAATAGACAAGTGGGATTACATCAGACTAAGAAGTTTCTGCATGGCAAGAGACACAGTGATTAGTGTGAATAGACAGTCCTTAGAATGGGAAAATATTTTTGTAAACTATGTGTCAGATAAGGGACTGATAACCAGAATTCACAAGGAACTCAAGCAGCTGTTCTGGAAAAAGACAATCCTATTAAAAGATGGGAGAATGAGTTGAAAAAAACCACTCTCTAAAGATGACATACAAATAGCTAAAAGGCATGTGAAAAAATGCTCAACATCCCTCATTGTAAGAGAAATGCAGATCAAAACAACAATGAGATATCACCTAACCCCAGTCAGAATGTCTAAGATTAAAAAAACAAAAATTGGTAAGTGCTGGCAAGGGTGTGGTGAAAAGGGAACTCTCTTACACTACTGGTGGGAATGTAAATTGGTCCAACCTCTGTGGAGAACAATTTGGAGATTCCTCAAAAATCTACAAATAGAACTACCATATGATCCAGCAATCCCACTCCTTGATATCTACCCGAAGGACAGAAGAATACTTAATCGGAAAAGTGCTTGCATGTCGATGTTTATTGCTGCACTATTCACAATTGCTAAGTCATGGAAATAACCCAGATGCCCACGAACTGATGAATGGTTAGAAAAACTGTGGCACATATACTCAATGGAATACTATGCATCCATATAAAATAACAAAACCCTGGCTTTTGACAGGAAGTGGATGAATATGGAAGACTTGCTGAGTGAAGCAAGCCATGCTATGGAGAGGGATTGTATGTCCCAACTTAATATATACCAAGTGACTGTACTCTATGACTGAAACTAAGTGTCTAAAGGATATAGAAACATAGTATATAGATGTAAATACCAGATATAGTGTGTGTGAAAGAGGAGGGTCTGAGGAAGGACATTTGGAGGAGGGACAGGGAAAAAAAATGAAAAAAAAGAAACTAAAAAGGAGAAATTTTAAATATTTGCTTTCCTGTTAAAATTACAACAATAAGCCCATTACATGATAACATGAATATTATACATTTTATGAAAAAAAATGGACTTATTGAGAAAAGTGGCACTGTTCTTCAGGGGTTGCAAATCTCATTAATGTTGGGCTTGATAGGAGGTGGCTGGATTCTCAGATCTATTTCTGAGTTCAGTGTCTTATAGTAAATCATGAAGTCTCTGAAAAATTCCACCATAAACCAGTGAGAGAAGGAGAATAAAAAAGCCAAAGAGGATCTTAATATTATGAAAATGTGACTTCATAGATCTCCTTGAAATTTCTCTCAGAGAGTCTGACACTTTGAGGCTTCACTGTTAAGCTATAAAAGAAAATCCTTATTTGTGTTCTTTTTTGTTTCTATGCTTGAGGACTGGCAGGTGTGCCAAGTCCAATCAGTACCGTTGCCTCAAAGCTTATGAAGTTCCAACAGGCCATCACAGCCTTCCAACAGTGCCTAACTCTTACTTGGCATTTCTGAACTTGTGCTTGGCTCATCATCTTAAGAACAGTCAGTATCTATGCCAAATAAATTTCCTGATACATGGAAAAGGAACTACTTGGCTTTAAAGACAGAACTGATTCCACAGCTGCAATTATAAACACCAGGAAACCATAAAGTTTACTGGAGGCTCTCAATAACCTTGAAAAATCAGAGAAGTGAGGTGTGGCTGCTGGGGTCTTCAGTACGGGAGCAGAGAGTGGGTGGGGCCACCTGGGCATGACCTCCCCATTAAAACCTCCTTCCCAGCCTGGGCTGTGTGAGGAGTGGCTGCCTCTGCCTTTGGAACTGGTAAGAGGAGTGGTCTTCCTGGTGTTGATACTAGTCTAGCCTTCACCTATCCAAAAGCAGAGAGCAAATAGGGCTACATGGACTCTACCTCTCCATCCAAAGCCTCCTCCCAAGCTTGGGGTGTGTGAGAAGCAGATGTTGTGGTTGAGTTGCACAATTTTACCTACCACTACACAATTTAGTTTCTCTATGTAGCCCTCAGCTATTTAGGGACTAGAGAGTTTGGGCGATACATAAGCAAGAACACCTGAATACAGTGAGGTCTTACAGGAATTTTCTCCCCACATTTATCCCAACAAAAGGACACAGAAATTTTTCTCTGTAAGTCTTAGAAAAATGAATTTATCAGTAAATGCCTGAAAATAACAGCAGAGCCTCAAGATACATGAAAAGAGCAGGAAATGCTTCCCCCCTAGGAACACAATAACTCATCAAAATGGACAAAATATAAAAAATTGTGGGCATATCAGAAAAATAATTTAGAATATTCATCAAAACTAAACTTAGTGACATGCAAGAGAAAACAGATAACCAATTTTAGGAGATAAGAAAATCATTTCATGATTTAAAGGAAGAACTCCATAAAGAGATTGATATTCTGAAAAGAAATCAAATATTGGGTTGCCAGAAAAGTCATGATGTGTTTTTATATAGAAAAACATAGAAAAATATGTCATAACTTTTCTGAAACCCAATAGAATTTCTGGAGTCAAGGAATATCATCTGGAAAATCAAAATCCCACTGAAAAGTATTAACAGATTTGATCATATAGAAGAAAGAATCTCTGATTTTGAAGATAAAGTGTCCAACTTGGTCCAAGCAACTGAGAAGAATGTAAAAATAGCCACTAAAAATGAGGACAATATATGGGAAATCCTCGATACCACTAAATGGCCAAATATTCACATTATGGTTATTTCAGAAGGTGAAGAGATGTATAAATGCTTAGAAAATCCTTTTCACCATGTATTAGTTGAAAACTTTCCAAAATCAGAGGCAGACAGAAATCCAAATTCAAGATATTAAAAGAACACCATATAGGTACAGCATAAGAAAATTCTCTCCAAGGCACATCATAGCTGAAGTAATAATTCAGCACAAAAACAATATTCTTTTTTTTTAGAGGTTTTTGCTATAGGGCGTGTGCGCTCGCCAGACAGACAGAGAGAGACAGAGAGACAGAAAGCGAGAAATCACCCCCCTGGGGGGATGGCCATGCCTCAATCCCTTCTCTTCCATTCTCCTCTAGGGATCTTGGGCACGCACGCACATGTGCCTGGCGTGAGTTTTAAGCCACTGGGTCTGGGACGCGAACCGCGGTCGACTACGTGGGAGTCCAGCGACAGAGCCATTATGCTAACTGCTGATCCCCACAAAAACAACATTCTAAAAATGACAAGAGAGAAATGCCAGATTACTTACAAGAATTTATTCCATTAGAGGAATGGTAGACTTCTCAATGAAACAATGCAGGCAAGGCAAAAGTTGGATAATTTATCTAAAGCTTTCAAAGAAAAACAATTTCATCCAGGAATAGGATACCTGGCAATATTATCCTTCAAAAGGAAAGAGAAGTAAAATTATTCCCAGATAAATATAAGTTGAAATAATTTACCAAAAGTAAGTCATCCCTTCAGGAAATGCTTAAGGGAGTTCTATATCTAGAAAACTAAAGGGAGATAAAAGCAATAGAACACACAAGTAGAAAATAGAAAAAAGAGAGAGAGAGAAAATGATAGGACTAAGACCACATATATAGATAATTCCCTTGGATCTTAATGGATTAAATTCTCCAACTAAATATACAGTTTGGCTCAAAAGATTAAAAAAAAGAAAAAAGAAAAAAAAGAACTAGAACTATGTTGCTTGCAAGAAACACACTTTATTGACAAAGATACATACAGATTGAAAGTGAAGGGCTAAAAAAAGTCATTTCATCCAAACAGAAATGAAAAAAAGGCAGTAGTTGCAATATTAATACCAGACAAAATAGATTTTAGGATAAAAAGCATAAGAAAAGATAAAGAAGGATATCACAGAGTACTAAAATCTCTAAAAGAATTCACTTATCAAGAAGATATAACAATCATAGATATGTATGCACCTAATGCCAGGGTACCCAAATATGTAAAAGAAAGGCTGCTAGATTTAAGTGGAGATATAGACTCCAATACACTAATTGTGGGAGATGTTAATACCCCACTGTTATCACTGGACAAGTCATCTGGACAAACAATTAGCAAAGGAATTAATTAACATAGGAATTAATTGATATCCTGAACCAAATGAACCTGACAGGCATATATAGAGAGTATTCCATCAAGCAAGTATGAAATAGCATTTGTTTCTCATCTCCACATGGAAAATTTGCAAAGATCGACCACATAATAGACCATAAAACAAGTATATGTAAATTGATGAGTATAGAAACTCTAGCCGATATTTTCTCTGACCACAACAGAATTAAACTTGAAACCGGCAAAAGAAAGAGTCCTCAAAAATAAACAAAAACATGGAAACTAAATAATCTACTCCTGAATGACTTTCAAACTATTGAGGAAATTAATACTGAAATAAAAAGATTCATTAAAACTTATAACAGTGAACACGATACTCTCCATAACTTTGGGGACAAAGCAAAAGCAATCATAAGAAAAAAGTTTACAACCGTTAGTACTCAAAAGAATAAAAGTAGAAAAGTGGCAGATAGCTTAAAATTGCATCAAAGGAATTAGAACAAAAAGCACTAAAAAATTAAAAAGAAAAGGAACAGTAAATATTTGAACAGAAATAAATGAAATAGAAAATAAAAGAATTGCACAAAAAATAAATGAAATGAAAAGTTTTTTTTTTTTTTTTTGAGAGGATAAAGTTGATTAGCCATTAGCTAGAGTAATTAAGAAAAATAGAGAAAGGAACCAGCTAGATAAAATCAGTAATGAAGGTGGCAATATTACAACTGATGCATTTGAAATACAAAAAATTATAAGAGAATATTATGAGAAACTATAGGTCAACAAACTAGAAAATACTGATGAGATGGACAAATTTATAGATGAGTACAAGCTACCTAGGTTGAGCCAGGATGAACTAGAAAGCCTGAATCAATCGATAACAAGTGAAGAGATTGAAGAAGTGAAAAATAGTTGCTCAAGAAAAAAAAGTACAGGCCGAATGACTTCACGTCTGAGTTTTACAAAACTTCAAAGAATTGTTAACCCCAGTTCTTCTCAAACTATTTCTAATGATTCAAAAGAATATGAATCCTCCCAAACTCATTTTGTGAACCCTTTATTACTTTAAATCAAAACCAGACAAGGAAATAGGAAAAAAAAAAAAAGGAAGAAAGAAAACTGTGGACCAATATCAATGATTAATATGATAAAAAAAATTTTAAACAAGATACTAGTAAACCTAATCCAACAACATATCAAGAAGATTATACACCATGACCAGGTACACTTTATCCTAGGGATGCAAGGATAGTTCAACATATATGAAATGATACATGCAACACACCATATTAACAAAAGAAAGATTTTAAAAATCACATTATCATATATATAGATACGGAGAAAGCATTTGATAAAATATAGCATCTTTCATCAAGACTCTCAGCAAAATTGGAGTAGAAGAAACATTCCTTAACATCCCCAGGGAGGATGGCCAAGCTGCAATCCCTTCTCCTTTATTCTCCTTACGGGATCTTGAACATGGACACACAAGCGTCAGGCATGAGTTTAAGCCACCAAGCCCGAGACTTGAACTGCAGTTGACTACATGGGAGTCCAGGGACATAGCCATTACACCAACTGCTGGTCCCAGAAACTAATATTTCACAGCTAAAGTATGGTATTCATATTAGCATAGGCCTGACTTCTCTGGAGCCTTTCATAAATGAACTAAGAAAATGCACCAATTAACATAATAGAGGAGAGGCTTAAGAGTAAAGAGAATACTTTACCTTAAAAAATTTTTTTTTAAATTAAAAGTCACAGGGTGTCACAGCAAGATAGAGAGAAACAGACAGAAATAGAAAGAGACACAGAGCTATCTCTACCCACTAGAAATGAGCCTGGAGGGAAAATTCTCAGCTGGTAATCTTCATTTTTGGTCAAGGAAACCAATTTTTCTTTTTTTCTTTTTCTTTCTTTTCTTTAATTTTGAGAGGTTTTTGCTATAGCATGCGTGCATTGGCCAGAAATATAGAGAGAAACAGAAAGAGAGGAAGCGAGAACTCATTCAGAAGGGGGGATGGCCAAGCCATAATCCCTTCTCCTCCATTCTCCTCATGGAGTCTTGGACATGGACACACACTGTCTACAGTCTATTTGCAGATTGTAATAGGACTTGAGATGACCTAGTTTATTCAAATAATTGCTACTACCACAGGTACCATTTTCTGAGGACATACTATGTTCTTGGCATTGTGTTCGTCATAATACATGTAAGGGTCTTCAAAAAGTTCTGAGAAAATGTGTATTATATGTGGGTTTCAATTTTTTGCATCAAAATATACTCGTACTTTAATATCATTTTCCCACAAACATTTTGAAGTCCCCTTGCATTTAATCTTTTCAGTCCTTACACAAAACTTGGTCTGAGGTTTCACAGTGGTTAGATGGTTAAGGCAGCTCTTAGAATCAACTGTCTCAGATCCTGAGCTGACCTGAACCTCCCCCTTCTCCCCAAGTACTGACAGAACTGGCTGCCTCTGAGAATTGGCATGAGGTAAGAACAGAGAACTACCGATAGGGCATGAAGGGCGCTTTGAGCAGTAGAGTTTACTCTAACCTTTAAAGCATGCATTTGAGACACTCTTGCCAAACTTGTCCACTTCCTGGGTCAAATGAGAAAATAAACAAAAGCCTTTTATAAATGTCTACACAAAAAAAGACTTTTATAAATGTCTTACCATATTTTTGGACAGCTGTCTCAGTCCACTGCTGTGTCGCTTACAAAAATACCTAAAATAGGGTGATTTATAATGAATAAAGTTTTATTTGACTCATGATTCCAGTGACTAGGAAGTCCAAAGGTATGAAGTGGGGCTCAGGCCAGCTATGTCACGACATGGCCAACAGAAGCAGAGAGGGTGGTAGATACGTGCAGAGATGGAGATCTGGGGGAAGCTATTTTCTATTTACAGCAACCTGCTCTGGAACTATTAGGTCATTGGTAAAGTCACGATGTATTTTTCTGTTTTTCTACGTAAAAATGCATCATGACAACCTAATAACTTGTCTTACAAGTTAGAAGATAATTCTCACAAGACACTATCAATCCACTCATGAATGCCTCCCGTGATCCTATCACCACCCACTAGGCCTCATCTCTTAAAGATCTCACCCTCTCACGCCAACATTACAGTGGGGAACAAATTCTGAAACATGAATCTTTGGGGACCAAACCATTATTTTATTTTTTTAATTCCTTTTTTTTTTTTTTGAGAAGTTTTTTGCTATAGGGTGCTTACGCTCGCTGGAAAGACAGAGACAGAAAGCAAGAAATTATATACACATCCCCCCAGGGGGGATGGCCACGCCGTAGTCCCTTCTCTTCCATTCTCGTCTCGGGATCTTGGGCACTCACACACATACAAGCTTGGCATGAGTTTAAGCCACCGGGTCTGGGACTCGAACCACGGTCGACTACATGGGAGTCCAGTGACATAGCCATTACCCTAACTGCTGGGGGGGGGACTAAACCATTATTCAAACCATAGCAACGGTAGAGGTAATAACAGGAAGACTCACACCTTGATCCACTTTAGAGGCAAATAGATGGAGTATACTTGAGATGCCACAGCGGGAGTCAGAACCGTTATTTGGCCACTGGCTTCTAATTTCAGTCCCCTTGTCCTTCTCCACCTCCCTCCTCCCAGAGGAACTATACAGAAGGCACCCTCACCCCACATCAGGCTTGGGGATGTACAGAGAAGCTGTGCAGATGCCAGCAAAGAAACCAATTTTCAATGAGAAGATTCAATATAAAGTTCAACAATTTTATTGGAAAACAAGTGCAGGCCATTGATCAATGATGCATGCTGTACATGGTGTTTATATAAAAATATTTCATATCTGCTATAGAATTATACAAACAGCTTTTAAAAAACCTTCATCATTAACAGTACAAACATAATTTATCAAATAAGTCATTTAAAAAAAGGCTCCAGACCCTTTCTTTTATTGCAAATAATGTTGAAAAGGCAAGAAAGGGAAAATAAAAATTCTGCTGAACCAGCCTTTAGGACTGGTCATTAAATACTTTGTTGCAGTTGCAAAGTCTTTCCTGACGGTTTTTAAACAAAACCATCAGGAAGTGCGAAGAAATCTAATTAATGGGGAAGCTTTGAAAGGAAGAGCTTAAAAAAAAATGGTTTTGTGGGGAGTTGAGGTGGGTGGACGGTGGAGGAGGTTGTGTGTGTGATAATAATTTAAAGTAAGTTCAGAGGGAACTAGGAAGCAGCTTCTTTCTCTGGAAACTTCCTGTGGGAAATGAGGACCAACACTGCACCTTCCTGTTTGGGATCCTCCCACCTCCCCCAGTGTGGCACTTACCCCTTGATTCTTGCCCTCCCTGAATCCAGGTGCCAGGCTACTTAATAATTCTTGATTGTTTCTTCCTTTACTTTCTTGTCAATGTTGTCACCAACTCTAAGTCTCAGAATTAGCTGGCTTTCTTGATGCTATGTGGCCAGTATACTTCTAAGTTGGCAGGCTAAAAATTACCAGCCAAATTAAGTTTAAAGCATCTAATAGGCCCTTGGGGATGTGACACCCCTCCTCCCATCCCATGGGCTTCTCACAGGAGACTTGGTGTGTCAAAAATGAGGCCTGTTCTTCTAGAACAGTGTCTCCTAAACAACTATTACTTGATGCTGTAAGACAGGACCTAGGAGAGACCTGTCGGAGGGCAGAGTCAGCACTGAGTTCTGTTGTTTTTGTCTGAATAGCTTAGGAAAAAAGTAAAAGTTCTTCCAAAAGAATGTTTGTGTTCACAGATAATGTTAAATATTAAAAATTTTAAAAACCTGACCTGTCCCTATTTATGTAACTTTTAAAACCGTGCACTTATCCTTCAATAAGTGGTCCATAAGCTTGGCTTTGCAGTTTTCCAGAGTTTCTCGAATTACCCAAGGACTGTCATCAAAATAAAAAAAAAAAAAATTCTCTATCAAAAAGAAATCAATTTGCTTTCATTTTTAATTGACTAAGAAGTATTTACCCTTAGGGAAAGAATATACAAAAGTAGAAGAGTTTTTCAGAAAGCCTAAATAATTTTTGTAAAAAAGTTACTTTCTTAAATAAAAGTGTTCCCAGACTCAGTCTGCCTCCTAGTAAAGCATCATTTATTCTCACAGCAATGCCAGAGTATGGATGAGGGGGACAGTTATTGACCTGAAATGAAGTATTCAGAGCCCTGGACAAGATGTCAGATACGGAATTCAAGTTCTAAGACCAATAGAACTAAGAGTGCAATTAAAAAAAAAAATAGGTCACTTTCTCTATAAAATTAGGCAAGATGAACAAATTAAATAAGATAATGTGAGAACATTTTTAAACAATAAGCACTATACAAAGTTAGGTCACATGTGCAAATTTTTTGTGGAAGGCAGAGAAGGACAGGGATAGACACCACAGCCTGTCCCTCCACCTCCCGAATCATCCCCAACAGTCAGCACTGTCAGCCTGAGGAAGAGATGATATCACAGATGAGTCTCTAAGGGGATGTCCCTTGGGACTGTGTAGCTGGAGTAAATTCTGAATTTCAGTAAAATTCTGGTCAGCTGGAGAAAACTCCAGAAGGCATTCTAGCCAGCAGAGATAGGAGGAGGCAAGGCAACAGTCATGATGAAGTACACTGGGCTGACTTGAGAGCCCACACGGCAGCGCAGAGGGGAAGGTTGTGGGGACAGGTGGGAGAGTCTGCCGTGGAACTTGGGCTTTGGCTTCTCAACAGGAGGAGCCTGTTCTGAGGTGCTTCAGCAAGATTAGAAGAGTGGAGAGCAGCATTTCATGAAGACTGGTTGATGTGAGGGCCTTGCGTGTGACAGAGTGGCCGGAGGAAGCCCCAGGGAAGCTGTCCTTGCAAAGGCCCAAGCCTAGTAAAACGTGGAAGAGTAAGTAAGAAAGAATAGCTGGGCATTCCGGAGAAAAGCATTCAGAGGTGGATCGATTCCCTGAACTGCTGCAATTCCCTCTCCTGTGGAAAGCTAAGGGGATTTCCAAACCGTCAAACGCAGAGAATCCCTCAGTTCATTGAAATGTCTGTTTCTGGTCTTTGGAAATTGATTGCTGGCTGTGGATGTGTGTGGCAACTGCAAGTAAACAGAGCCCTCCAAAAATACATCCTCCTTCCTCTGTGAAGTGTCAGTGTCACTTGACCTCTGGCACTGTCCAAGAGAGCCATTCGAGGGCCAGGGACTCTCCAGTTCGCAGCGCCACGCTCAGGCTGTGAACGCCTTCACAAAGCCATCTTCAATGGTGACCATTTCCTGCACATTCCTTTCTCTCGTTCCCCATCTCAGTGCCTTTTCTCAGCACTTCAAACATTCAGAGAGGGCATTTGTTGCCCTATTTAAAGACGTTCCTTTGGACTCTGAATTGTCCTGGCCTGCTACTGTCACCATGTCCTGCACCCTGAACTGTCTGGTTCCAGATGGCCTCAGGGATAATGGACTATCCAGGTACATTTTATGACTGTACGAATCAGCAGGAGGCCCAGCTCAGCCTGCAATGCCATCAGACAGGAGGTACCCGAAGACCTCTTGGCCAAGTTTCTCCATGTTACCCCAGAGGCATGCCACCTTCTCTCTGTAGTTTCTCCTCACAGTCTGGTCTAGTGACGGGGGCTAGTAACTGGTGTTTGGATGAAGGCGTCCGCCGCTGGACTGGCATGTGGTACCTGACGTTTTTCCAGAATCTTGTCTTTACAGTCTGTGGTCCCTCTCTAAAGTTCCCTGACCAGCGAATGGCGCCGTGTTTCTGCTTAATAAATTGAATGGATTCTGGCATTTTCTCATAGTCTTGAATTTTCTCCAGTTCCAGCAGTACAACTTTAATTCCATCTTGGATGAGAGCATTGTACATGGCTATTTGCTCTTCAGACGAGTTGCCCAGCCAGCCAAAACCCAGTATTTCTCTAACTAAAATGATAATTAGTCTTCTGCTTTTCTTTATGTTTTCATTGGTGACTTGAACAATGTCTGCAAAACATGAAGCACAGTATAGTAAGTACAATTCCAGTTTATAATTATTCTCTCCATAATCAAAGCCACACAGTTTGTTCTGACACATTCCCAAAGGTTCTTAATGCATTTTTCTTGCCTTCCTTAGATTAAAGAAATTTCCCATTTTACAGATTACCTCCAAAATTGGCCCACAAAAGCAGAATATTTTATATAAAACCCAGAAATGTTTGTCAAAATTTAAAAATTTTTCTGTTAAATCATTTGATCAAGACTACTCCTATTTTATTGTTTCTGTTATAAAGTAACTACTGGGTCTAACCAGTTATTAAATTTTCCAAAACCAGGGCCAGCAGGTGGCATGGAATTTAAGGCTCTGGATCACACATGGCCAATTGTGCAGTTTGATTCTCAGACCCAGCAGCTTGAAAATCATGTCAGCGCATGTGCACGTAATGTTTGAAATCCTGAGAGGAGAATAAAGGAAAAGGACTTGTGGCATGGCCATCCCTACTAGGGAGAGGGGGGTGATTTCTCACTTTCCTTCTCTCCTCTCTCTCTCTCTCTCTCTCTCTCTCTCTCTCTCTCTGGTGAGTGCATGAGCCCTATAGCAAAAAAACAAATGAACAAAATTTCCAAAACTACATAAAAATCAATTCACTATTGCTCCAACAAAATATGAGAGAAGTGAATATTTTGCATTTAATAAATGTGAAAATCATCATTGGACACCACTGAAGAGGTTCTTAAAATCAACCACCATGTGCACCTATGCCCCAGTCTTTAAAAAGATGAAACCAAAACTAGCAATTAGATTCACAACCGAAAGCCTTTTACGTTTTTTCCCCCTTTTATATACATACCTTCCCCAACGTAGTCATCCCTTCCATAAATGAATAGCTTATATCCACACTGTTTTTCCAAGACCTCAGGCAAGACTTTAAACACGAATATATCCGAGTCAGAGGTGGACATTTCCCCAAGGGTCTTTGGATATAGTATATATGCATCATAGGTCTTCCCATCTGAGGCTAAAGTGAAAATACAATGCACTTAGAATGAAGACATAAAGAAAGACATTTGATAAAGTTGTTTCTATGAATATGCATTTCATAATGAATTAGCAATCTTTTTGTGGAATGGTATGACTAAAGCAGCAGTCCCAGGTGTGCAATACTTTTATTTATTGCTTTTTTGTTGCTTTTGGGCACATGAGCTTACCAGAGAGAGAGACAGAGGGAAAGTGAGAAAGCACCTCCCAGGGAGGATGGCCAAACTGAAATCTCTTCTCCATCTCCTTTTGGGATTTTGAAAATGCACACACATGTGCCCAGCAGGTTTTTCAGGCTACCTTGTCCAGGACGCGAACCACATAGTCAGCCATGTGGGATCAAGCTGCCTTAACCACCATGCCACTGGCTGGCAAGCAATACTCTTTTGAAGTGTTCATTTCTTATAAGATTTCTCTGAACTGTGTTTTACAATGGAGTTCTTCATATATTTTATTTGATGGCCCTTCACATACTCTCAGTATGGAACGATCTTGATCTCCCAGTTCTTTTCTTCCCCAAAGGCCTCAACTCTGGCTTCTATCTATTCCTCCTTGTACATATTATTGTGGTATTCATTTTTGGCAAGGTTTAAACAAAAGAGAGAGAGATCTTAAGCATGACAGTCTTGCCATTTCTTTCCGTGGAAGGCAGATCATGAAGTACTCTTGTCCTAAACAACGTGGACCATGCCCTCAGCAATGATTTCTGAGTCACTGAATTTACAAATGGATGCTGTAAGCACCTGTTTATCCTTCCAAAACAAATGCTAAAGTAGCTTGAAAAACAGTGGTATTCAGCTTAGTCAGTTATGAAACTATAATTGTGTGTAAGAATAGCTACTATTCTTGTATAAGCCACCTTTAATTTTAAAACATAAGTAAAAACTCTTTTAGTCATCATCTACTTCTCCTAATGATTG
Organism: Tupaia tana; assembly: GCA_026018925.1. NCBI lineage: Eukaryota > Metazoa > Chordata > Mammalia > Scandentia > Tupaiidae > Tupaia > Tupaia tana. The sequence goes on from JAKSZU010000003.1 coordinate 136,948,601, forward strand.
TCCCTCTCCAACAAGACAATATTGCACAGAATACACACAAAATTATACCTTTTGGGGGGAGAAAATCATAACAGGAATCCCTATACCAAAGTACAATGTCAACCTTGAAGATTTTATAGATGAAAACTGAACATATAATAATGATAATTAACATGACAAATGCACCAATCACATGCTTCTGGAAATCAGGGACTGTAGAAGAAAAGAAAGGAAAAATATTAGAACCAATCGAAAAGAATTAAAAATTTAAGCATAGCAAATTGATCATTTTCATCACAGATAAATCATATTTAGGACTGGTCTACATTCAGATGGTATTCATTTATTCATCATTATCATTTCATAGTAGTTTGATACTAATGTACAAAGCATGAATACTATATACAACTAAATCACATTCTATTAAGTTTCCACACAAATAGCATAATATACACAGAAAAAATACTGAAGACCATAGTACAGAGCACTTGATAATAAAACAAAACTCAAAATCATTCAAAAGGCCACAAAAATCCACTGAAGTAGGTTGGGAAAAGACAAAGACTAAGATAGGAAAGAGAGAAGGTTTAGGAGATATTTCACATTTTCACATTCTCCTGGCTTCTCTCTCCAATTATCCACCCAAAGATTACAGAGGAGGAGGGAAAGAAGTATAAGGTACAGAGTTATGGGTAGATAATAAGGGGAAGAGGGGAAGGGAAAATAAGGGGAAAGAAGAAAATACCTTCCAAATGTCAGGGACTATGTAGGAATCCATAAAAAAAATCTACAGGCTTTATTCTACTTTTTCAATTTATATCTTTGAACCATATGAAATTGATTTTAGTATGAAGTAGAAATGAAGATATACTATTTTACATATCAATATCTAACTGGCCCAACTGATAATCACAGTTATAGTCTTAATTACGATAGCTTCATGCAAGATCATGATATCTGTACTGTAAATCCTCCAGATTTACTATTCTTATGTAAGACTACCTTTATTATTTTAGTCCTTTCTATTTCCCTATGAATTGTATAATAAAACTATCAATTTACAGATGTGCTCACAACACACCCACACTTGCATAAATCCTTACAAGATTTTGACTGAAATTATTTAGACTCTATAGATTCATTTGAGCAGAACTGACACCTTTACAATACTGAGTCTTTTAATCTATGAACATTGTATATCCCTCCATTTACTAAGGTCTTCTCTAGTTTACCTCATATATATATATATATATATATATATATATATATATATATATATTTTAGTTTGTATTATCGAGGTTTTGAGCAGTTTTGACTAAATTTATTAAGTACTTGATTTTTGATGCTATGGTAAATGTTATCTTTTAAATTTAATTTCTATTTGTACGTTGTTGGTACTTAGACCTAAATAAAAATTATACAGTATATAAATCAAGATTATCTCAGTATTCTTACTAAATTAGTTTATTTATTCTAGTAGTTTGTAGGTCTTTTCAGATATTCTTCCATGTTCATATTTATAAATATCTTATTTTTAATTAAACTACACATTATCTTAAAATGCTTTCATATTGTGTTTGATTATACCAAACTTGTTGTTGAAAACTAACAACTTCTGACAGCCTCTTTGGAGAATGTCTTCTTGGACAAAGAGTGGTGTAAAAAGAAAGCAGCAGGACAGTCAAGTTTCCTAGAAGAAGGGATAATTCAGATAAAAAGTGAAAGAGGAATAGAAATTACCCAGGTGAACAGGAAGTAAAGAGTGCTCCAGGCAGAAGAAACAGGATTGCAAAATGCAAGGTTATGGAATTCTGCTATAGTAAAAGATAACTGCATTTTAAATAAATAGTTTGTTGTTTACCTGGATGAATTAATTGGATATATGCTGTATCATTACCCTTTGTGTTCTTAGCTATACAGATAAACGGACGTAGATAAAATCTACTTTCAACTTCTGAAATATTAAGCATTGTGATGACTATACTCCTCCTTTTGTTTAAAGTATTTTCCACACTGTTCAAAAAAGAGAGGGGAAAGTTGTGTAAGTGAATTGCATCAACTATAAATAAGATACCTGGCTTACATCTTTATTTGTAACATAAACTGTAGCTGAAATAATCACCTGCCCAAATCATAGGCATACCTATCAGACTGTTGGTAACTCTGATCTGAGATTTTATATCCCCAAGATCATTACCAGTAACAGACTCAGTAGCAGAGAAGTCAAATTGAAATGACCAGCTTCCAAGAAGAAAAATACATAGTGTTCTGGCTTCCATGGGGAACGGAGAATATATTGAACAAGAATAGACTGGAGCAGAGGACAGGGCTTTGCAGGTGATGTGAAGAAGGGGTAACAGGAAGTGGGGGTATCCCTGTCCTGTGGGAGGTGACAGGGAGTCAGTGGATCCTTTTCCTCCAGAGGGCAATGGGATCCAGCAGACTTTTGAGCAGCAGAATGCCTGATTACTGACTCCATTTTTTTTTTTTTTTTAGAGATTTTCACTATAGGGCGCGTGCGCTCGCCAGACAGACAGAGAGAGACATAGAGACAGAAAGCGAGAAATCACCCCCCAGGGGGGATGGTCACACCGCAATCCCTTCTCCTCCATTCTCCTCTCGGGATCTTGGGCACGTACGCACACGCGCCCGGCATGAGTTTTAAGCCACCGGGTCCGGGACGCGAACCACGGTCGACTACGTGGGAGTCCAGCGACATAGCCATTACACTAACTGCTGGTTCCCATGACTCCATTTAATGAGTCTTTTCCAAACTACTTAGAAAATATGAAGAGTAATTCAGGAAAATTGCTTCACTGGAGTGTTGCAATAAGGATAACTGAATTACAAGAAAGGCTTCTCAGAAGTTTGGAATCTGTACCACAGTGATGTGTTTTTACCTTAAATGTGTAAGATCTTATAAATCCTGTTTAGTTTAGCAAAACTCAAAATAGGCAGCAAAGGGTTAGGACCAATGAACTGCAAACTAACTCTGACTATTAGATTGAACCGTCAAGGCCATTCACAATATGATATGGAATCTAATACCAAAATGTGAGTGGCTTTTAACATACGTACAAGTCATAGTCTTCAACCAGCACGGTATCATCTTCACTAATTACCGACCCGTTCCACTTCCAGTAGACATTGTCACTCTCCTGGCCGGTGACATTACAGATCAATTGTATTTGAGATCCTACAAAACAGTATAGTTTTATTTGTAGCACTAATTGGTTTTTATTCTACTTTATCTAGATAAATAAATGGCTATTCAATAAAAATTTTAAATTATAGAAAGCACAAAGAAAAAGGTGAATTGCTTTTAAGTCTACTTCCTGGAGATAATCACTATTAATAGTTTTATGTACCTCATTTGTTACCTTCTCTCTGTGAAAGCTTGCAGTTTTTAATGGAATCTTATTTTTTAATTACTATGAATTAGAAATTTCAGCCCATATGATTAGTCTTCAAAACAGATTGTTTTATGGCTACTATTCCAGATACACTATGACATTTTCCTGTTGCCAAACATAATTTGTGTCTAATTCTTCATTATTATGATAATATTCCAATGAATATTCTTACACACAGTATTTGTACATATCCTGAAATATTACTCCAAGTAAAAATCTGCAAGTAAAATTTAAAACGATACATATATATATATATATACATATATATATATACACACACACATATATACATACACATATATGCATATTTATGTGTGTATATATATATTCCAAATGGATGAGGTCATACCACAATTCTTTCTCCATTTCTCCATCCTGTTCACATTTGGGACACATACCCACAGGTGCCCAGCATGTTTTTCAGGCTGCCAAAGCCAAGAACTCCCTTAACCACCAGGCTATGAGGTTCTCCCAGAAAGATATACTTTTTTTCTTTTTAAAAAAATTTACATAGGGACCAGCAGATGGCATAATAGTTAGGTCACTGGATTCCCACATGGCAGACCAGTTCGAGTCCCAGACCTGGCGGCTTGAAATTCATGCCTGGTGTGTGTGCATGCACGTCCCAAATCCCAAAATGAGAATGGAGAAGAAGGGACTGCAGTGTGGCCATCCCCCCTGGAGGGTGATTTCTCACTTTCTGTCTCTTTGGCAAGTGCACGTGCCCTATAGCAAAAATCTCTCTCTCTCTCAAAAAAAAAAAAAGGTAATTAATTAAATAAAATTTATATTTAGTCATTGTACATCTTTACAGCATACAATATAGTTTTCCAAACCACACATGCAGTGCATGTTAGTCAAGTCAAATATATTACCATATTAGTCATTCTCAACAGGGAGCTTGGCATTCTTATGTCTATTACATACTGTCCTTTTCCTGAGCCCCTCAGTCCAACCCCTTCCTGTACAGTCTCTGGTATCTACTCTTGCCCTCCCTGCTATTATAGCTTCAAGGAAGATATGCATTTTAAAAGCTTCTTTTCCCTCTTAAGTGAGACTAGGCCAGTCTACACTCTCTCCAGCAGTATGGACGAGCACCATTTCTCCACACACTCCCATGTAATGACTGCTTATGATTAGTCATTGCCAACTGAGAGAACAAAAAAAATATTCCATTTAAGTTTTCATTTGCCTTTCTTGAATTCATGGTGAATTCATGTGTTTTTGCCATAGGGCAGGCGCCACCACGCCCCGTGAATTCATGTTTTGCATACGCTTAGCACTCACTGGTATGCTTCTGTTTTTGTTTTATTTTTAGAGCTCTTATTCCATCTGTTCATTCTTTAATCACATTCTCATATTGACTGTACTGATGTGGAAGAATTCTCTTTTCTTTTTTTTTATTAACTTTTCTAAAGGTTTTTGCAATAAGGCACCTGTGCTCACTGAAGAGAGACAGAGAGGGAAAGTGAGAGGTTACTCCCCAGGAGGGATGTCCACACTGCAATCCCTTCCCTTTCATTCTTCTCTTGGAATTTTGAGCCCACATGCCCATGTGTCCAGTGTCATTTTTCAAGTTGCCAGATCCAGGATTCAAACCATGGTTGGCCATGTGGGAGTCCAACACCTTAACCACTATGCCACTTGCTGGCCCCAAGGAGCTCTTTATTTGTCAAGAATATTAACTCTAGAATACATGAAAAAATATTCCGAAAATTTTTTCATAGCTACTTGCTTTCCTTTTACTTTTGTTTATAAAAATTTTTGATGTAGATTAAAAAAATTTTTGGACATATTTATAAATTTTTCTTTATTTTACCCATTTTCATCATATTTTTGTAAAAGCTTTCTCTATCAGCAAACCAGAAAACTTTTATGTACATTTTCTTTTAGGTGTATAATGGTCTCACTGTTTTGTTTTGATGGTTTTGTTCTTTATCTAGAAAATAATTCCTTTAGTATAAGGGAAAGCTTTAACTTAATCTTTTTACCCAGGTAGTTGCCAGAGCCACTGATTGATAACAATTTTCCTCACCACTAATTTGTGATGCTGCCCTTATCATAAAATAAATTCTCAATTAATTTGGACTTCTCCAATTTATCTGAATTTGTATTCTGATAGAAAATGTATTATAGTATTTTAGTTACTAATGTCTTAAAATATTCTAACACTAAATTCCAGTATTATCTTAATACATCTTATCATTTTTTTCTTCTAGGTAAATTATAGAATCATTGCCAGTTTTTTTTTCTTTTTCTTTTTTTTTTTTTTTTTTTTTTTGGAGAGGTTTTTCACTATAGGGCACGTGCGCTCGCCAGACAGACAGAGAGAGACAGAGAGATAGAAAGCGAGAAATCACCCCCCAGGGGTGATGGTCACGCCACAAACCCTTCTCCTCCATTCTCCTCTCGGGATCTTGGGCACGCACGCACACGCGCCCGGCGTGAGTTTTAAGCCACCGGGTCCGGGACGCGAACCACGGTCGACTACATGGGAGTCCAGCGACATAGCCATTACACTAACTGCTGGTTCCCATCATTGCCAGTTTTTAAGCACATTTATATTTTATTACAGTTCCAATAAATCCAGAGCCGGTAGTTGGCTTAGTGGCTAAGGATGCTGAATTCCCCCATGGCTTACCAAGGTTCAAGTCCTGGACCTGGCAGCTTGCTCTCTCTCTCTCTGTCCATCTCTGGTCAAAATAAGATAGATAAATAAATAAATAAAGTTAAATAAAATAATTCTTTAAAAAAAGAATTCCAATAAATCTATAATTTTGTGAGTCAACAGGTTTACATTTCCCGTTTTTTTTTTTGTTTTTTTTTTTCGGAGAGGTTTTTTTGCTATAGGGCGCGTGCGCTCGCCAGACAGACAGAGAGAGACATAGAGACAGAAAGCGAGAAATCACCCCCCAGGGGGGATGGTCACGCCGCAATCCCTTCTCCTCCATTGTCCTCTCGGGATCTTGGGCACGCACGCACACGTGCCCGGCGTGAGTTGTAAGCCACCGGGTCCGCGACGCGAACCGCGGTCGACTACGTGGGAGTCCAGCGACATAGCCATTACGCTAACTGCTGGTTCCCTACATTTCCCGTTTTTCAAAGGCTTCTTTATCTTTCCTTTAACTGACATTTCTCAAGATTGGTTTAATTATTGACCCTTTTCAACCTTTTAAAAATTTTTTATTCCAGTTTGCTTCCTTCCTCTTTAGTACCACAAATATAGTATATCTTTTGATATTAATCATTTTTCATCTCCCAAAACCAATATTCTCCCCATTGGAGACAATATCACTCCACCCTCTTTAACTTCCTGAGAATATATGCTTTAAGTCTCAGTTTTCCTGAGATTAATACTTCAGGGTTTTACTGTTGGGTTTTGTTTGTTTTCATCTCTTATAAATCGCACATATTTTTGAAAGAGTTTGCTCAGAAATTTTATAGACATTTACTGTTGCAAATGGGATCTCTTTTTCCATTACAGTTTACAGTTGGTTATGCTAAATAAATCTAACATTTGAGAAAATTAATGCTTTAACTGGCTAATTAATAAAATGGTAATTAAAATTTCTCTCAGTATTTCTCATGGGATTTATAGGTAGATAATTATACAATCCGAAAATAATTTTAAAAATCATTTTTGCTTTACAGTCAGCCTGCCTTGATTTTTTCCTTCACTTGCTTTAGTGTGCACTTCTAGGTCACGGTAGATACGTGAGTATCTTTGTCTTGCTCGAGATTTCAATAGGAAGGCCTACAGTACTTTACAATTAAGAATGTTGGGGACTATTGGTTTGCTTTAATGTTATTTATTAAGTTAAGGAGGCATCCTTCAAGCCTTCTTTTCTTGACTCATTTTATTGATAATTAGTGTTGAATCTTGTCAAATGACTATGTGGACACCGTCGGGATAATCTGATTATGGGGTGATTCATGCCTCTGGTCTATCATCCATGTGCCATGTGATGTATTAAAATAAACATTTTCTTTTCTTTTTCCTTTTTTTTTGTGAGAGATTTTTACTATAGGGTGCATGCACTTGCCAGAGAGACAGAGATAAACAGAGAGACAGAAAGCGAGAAATCAGCCCCCCAGGGGGATAGCCACACCGCAATCTCCTCTCCTCCATTGTCCTCTCAGGATTTGGGGGATGTTCACGCATGTGCCAGGCATGAGTTTCAAGACTCTGGGTCCAGGACTCGGACTGCAATCAGCCATGTGGGTTGCAACGACTGTGCCATCTGCTGGCCCCAAAATAATTGTTTTCTAATATGAAACTTTTTTTTTTTTTTAATTTGGAGATCAGTGTAACCTAGGCTTCAGAACTCTCCCTTATATATCTCGAGAGAAAGAATTCTCAACAGGGACTACATGAAAAGTGCTTCTTGGGGAGAAAGGCAAAGAAACTTCCATTATTTCAATGGTTTGTGGGCCTCCAACAGTCCATAGAACATCAACAGCTAGGGACCAGTAGATGGCATAATGGTAACGTCGCTCGACTCCCACATAGTCGACTGCAGTTCCAGTCTCAGACCCAGCGGCTTAAATCTTATGCTGGGCATGTGTGTGTGCATGCCCAAAATCCCAAGAGGAGAATGGAGGAGAAAAAACTGCAGCGTGGCCATCCTCTCTGGGGTGTCTTTTTTTTTTTTTTTTTCCTTTCTGTTTCTCTGTTTCTCTCTGTCTGTCCAGTGAGTGCATGTGCCCTATAGCCAAAATCTCTAAAAAAAAAAAAAAAAAAAAAAAAATGTCAACAGATACAGATATACAGTATGACTGTCGTATTAAAACTCTAAGAAAGAGAAGGAAAATAAAGGATGGAAGGTCTGAAGATGTAGATTCCATTGGCTGGTATTTATTTTGACATGCTTGTTTGCCTATACTTAAAAGTCTATTACCTTCCACTTCCGTAACTACTTAGCAAAGTACAGAATTTATACGTCACATGCATGTTCCTTCCAATCTCTGTGCAGATGATGGTCATGGAGTTACTCTCACAGAAGAGAATTCTGAGGCTAGTCTGATTTTTGATTCTCTGATATAAGAAACTATAAGTGGCTCCCGATGGAAGAACTCTTAGCAGCGATGGAAACGTTCCATATTTGTGCTACCTAATCTGGCAGTCACTCATCACAAGTGCCTAGTAAGCCCTTAAGGTATGACTAATGTGACTAAGCTACTAATTTTTAATTTAACTAAATTAATTGATTTTATTTCATTTTACAGGTACATAGCTACATGTGGCTAGAAGTCAATACACTGGACTATGCTGGTCTGGATACTTCGAAGATTTTCTATTCTTAAAATATATAGCATTCCCTAGCTTAGAAAGTATTTTTGTAGAAGGACTACCATTTTTATGGTTTGTTGTCTTACTCTTCTAACTAAAAGCTGAGCTCCGGTCATAAGAAATCCATCCTGTGTCCATCAAATAAATTACATTTCTCGTTCTTTCGTTCTTTCTTCCTTCCTTCCTTCCTTCCTTCCTTCCTTTTTTTTTTTTTGGAGAGGTTTTCGCTATAGGGCGTGTGCGCTCACCAGACAGACAGAGACAGAGAGACAGAAAGCGAGAAATCACCCCCCAGGGGGGATGGTCACGCTGCAATCCCTTCTCCTCCATTCTCCTCTCGGGATCTTGGGCACAAACGCACACGCGCCCGGCGTGAGTTTTAAGCCACCGGGTCCGGGACGCAAACCGCGGTCGACTACGTGGGAGTCCAGCGACATAGCCATTACACTAATTGCTGGTTCCCCTTCCTTTTTTTAAGAGAGATTTTTGTTATAGGTTGTGTGCACTCACCAGAGAGACAGAGAGACTGAAAGAGAAAAATCACTCCCCGGGGGGATGGCCATGCCTCAGTCCCTTCTCCTCCAGTCTCCTCTAGGGGTTTTGGGCATGCATGCCCATATGCCTGGTGTGAGTTTTAAGCTGCCAGGTCCAGGATTCGAACTGCAGTTGGCTACATGGAGTCAAGCGATATAACCATTCCGCCATCTGCTGGTCCCACATATCTTGTTTTTCAGCCTTTTGAGCTTGCCTTTTGATTGATCTACTCTAGGGTAGTAAGTGTTCATACAAAAGGAGGGCTAAGAAAATTAGACAGAGCTAGATATTTGTCACAAGATGCAAGAACTCTAAATAAAACTTCAAATATAACTTGCGCCACCTTCTTCTGGCTTATAAACATATTCAGTAAATGGCTTAGGTTATGTGTAGCAATGTTACAATTTACCTTTTTGTTTGTTTGTTTTTTAATTTGCTATAGGGTACGTGTGCTTGCCAGAGAGAGACAGAGAGAATGAGAAGAAAAATGAGAAATCATACCCCACAGGAGTTGGCCATGCCAGAATCCGTTCTCCTCCATTCTCCTCTCAGAATTTTGGGCATGCATGTGCATACCCAGTGTGTTTTTCAAACTACCAGATCCAGGAGTTGAACTGTGCATTGGCCATGTGGGAACCAACCACCTTAACCACCACACTACCTGGCTAGACCAGAACTATTTACATTAGTCTTATATTCAAAATAATGATTTTGGCATATCTTGCTGGGCGTTACTTACCCAAGACCACTTCCATTGTCTCATTAGCTGGGCTCACAATTTTAGGCATCAAGGGACTGCTGTCCTCTGAAAGAAAAACATTCCCGAGGACTTGTCAGTCTTGTTTGGATCAGAGTGCCACATGATGACGACAGTGAGACAAGCATATGAAATGGCATCACTCCAGAGATTGCCTTGGCTGCTCAAAGCATGTAAGGCAGGAGACGGGAGGCAAGAAAAGGAAGGAAGGCATCCCAGAGAACAAAACAGCATCTGCTACAAAGCTGGACCCACCTGCACCCAGAGGGGTCAGACCTACTGAAAAGCACATATATCTCTAGGACGTGGATCTCCAGACCAGTCGTTTTTATTAGAATTTGTGTTATATTTTTATATTTTTGCTATAGGGTGAACGTACTTGTCAGAGAGAGACAGAGAGAGGAGAAACGAGAATAGAGGATGGCCATGCTCAAGTCCCTTTATTCCAGTCTCCTCTTGGAATTTTGGGCATGTACGCTCACACACCTGGCATGAGTTTCAAGCCTTTAGGTCCAGGACTCAAGCCACACAATCAGCCATGTGGAATCTAGTGCATTAACCTCCACTCCACCTGCTGGCTTGGCAAATGCTTCTTTTAAAGCAAATCAAGAGAAGAGACACGTGGAAACGCATGTCCTTAAATTGGCATGGTGACCGAAGGACTAGTCAGTGCTACACTTGCTTGTATTTAGTAACTTGGGAATGACCCAATAATGAAACCTACAGGGTTTCAAAATAAGCTGTAATTTATTAAAATAGAAAAAACATATTGAAGACCCTCCAAAGACTCTTAGAAGAACAGCTTTAAGGGTTTATCCATGGTCAAAAGAAACTATGCCTTGAATCCAGGCCTCCATGTGGTCCCAACGTTTGGATAACATCATCTTAGTAGTGCACACTACTGCAGCTGGGTCTGATAAACATTTTTAATTCCAGAAATAAACAAAAAGTGCTATGCATCATTGAGCTGGGTCTTGGGAAGAAAACAAAATATTCCCTCACCACTGAGGCAGAGTATATTGTTTCTACAAATGAAATCATAATAGGAGACAGTCTTTCCTTCCTTCCTTCCTGTCTCTCCCTCTCCCTCTCCCTCTCTATTTTTTTCCCTAAAGGTCTATGCCCTCACGAGAGAGAAGCAGAGGAGAAATCATATCCCATGGGGAATGATCACACCACAATTCCTTCTTTTCCAACCTTCCCTTTTTCCAGGATTTTGAACACTCACACAGGTGCAACCTGGCATGTTTCTCAAGCCATTGGGTCCAGAACTCAAACTGAATGGGTTGGCCACGTGGGATCCAGCTGCTTGTCTGGAGACACCCTGGATACAGAGTATTTCAAACATATTTGACCTATTTTAAAAATCCCTGAGTACCCAGTTCTCCTTGCTGGTCTGATTGTGGAGGCTCAGAAAAGCTAGTCTACAGTTACAGAGTGACCAGGGGCATGTATGAAAAGCTCTTGAGGACGGTTGCAATACAAATACCATGGAAAATTAGGGTTCACTTCAGTGTCTGCCACAGAGTGTGGACATCTGGCCATGTTAGGCAAGGACATACGTATTTGTCCTTGAAAGGCTTAATTCACTTAGCATTATATTTTCTAGGTCCATCCACTCTTTGTCAAATGGCAGCCATTTAGGCATTTAACACATTAAAAAAAAAAACAAACAAACAAACTAGAATTACTAAATGAACACAACATAATATAATGGTCAATGCTGGAGAAGATGACTATGTGTATAGTTTAATTTGCTTATTATGCACTGCATGCTTGCTTTAGAAAAACCATACTGTAGCTCACAAAGATATACATCAATTATATGTAAATGAGAAATAATTAAAAATAAACGATTAATAAAAAGAGATGCCAGGGGTCCAGCAGGTGGCATGGTAGTTAAGGTTCTGGATTCTCACATAGTCAATCAGAGTTCGAGTCCCAGACCTAGCAACTTGAAAATCATGCTGGGCATGCATGTGTACATGCTCAAAGATCTCAGGAGGAGAGTGGAAAAGAAGCGAAAAACAGCCCACATTCTGCCTGCAGGAATGAAAAACATTAACATAGTATTTAGCAACAATAAACCAATCATGTGACCCCTGTAGGCCCACTGCAATTCTCTTGGATTTAGTTCCCCCATGAACCACACAAGTAACATTAGAATTGTGATCTCTGGGCCTTGGATTTCCACTTGAACGGCTGTGACTAGACTCACCTACAGTAATGAGCTCTATCACCCGGCTAACGTGATACTGCTTCCCCAGGTACGTGTACGACGTGCGGCACGTGTAGTTCCCTCTGTGCCCTTCAGCCACGTTACTCACAATGAGTTTATCTGCAACTCCGGAAAAGCACGTCTCATCAAGAGGAAAAGGTTTGCAATCCTAGATAAAAGGAGAAAAAAGAAACACTGAAAAGCAATGAATAATTTCCTCCAATCTACCAGCAAGAGGAATTCTAATTTTTCACATTAACAGATGTCCTATTTTGAAAAGTAACTAGAAGGGTCCCTTCCATACATTAAATTTTAGTATCATATTCCTGGTTTTTTGCTCAGGTTAATTATTTTCCTACAATACTATTTTTTATGCCTACGAGACTTGTGTTAGGAGAGCAAGTGAAGACAAATTTATTTTGCAAGAAAAATTTGTTGGAGGAAAGAAAGGTAACACCACAGCTTCTTGTCAACAGCATCCATCCTTTCTTTACTAATTATTTATTCTGAATTTCTTAACCTCCGTGAGATGATTCCCCATTTAAGTTACATCAAACTAAGTAGATACAAGTTACCAAAACATAATGCATTTCATGGAATGCTAGTCAGCCCACTTTTTTTTTTTCTTTCCTTTTTTTGGAGAGGTTTTTGCTACAGGGAGCGTGCGCTTGCCAGACAGACAGACAGAGACAGAAAGACAGAAAGCGAGAAATCACCCCCCAGGGGGATGGCCACACCACAATCCCTTCTCCTCCATTCTCCTCTCAGGATCTTGGGCATGCACGTACACGCGCCCAGCATGAGTTTAAGCCACCGGGTCTGGGACTCGAACCACGGTCTATTACATGGGAGTCCAGCGACATAGCCATTATGCTAACTGCTGGTTCCTGCTAGCCAACCCACTTTTAAGACAGTTACAGGCACTATCAGGTTATCTGAGGACCCCTTAATATCTTTATGGAAACACAAAACAATATATTTTCAAGAAATAGCTATCTCTTCAATAATTTAAACTTATAATCAGCTTTCTCATTAAACATCTTTTATTTCTACTATAGCTTTCTTAACTATATTTTATCAAACTAAAAGCAACTGCAAGAAAGATTTTAGCTAAGTTTAAAATTAAATGAGTGCAGTCTTTCATAATTTCTTTTCGGATTCCCTATTAAGTCTTGCCATTGAAGACAAAACAATATGCAAAGTGGAAAAAGCAGTTTGTACACCCATCCTATTGTCCAGATAGAAAACTATGTTATTTGCTGGGAAGGTAAAATGCCACATTTAAAATAAAATTACCTTATACCATTGTATTTTGGGTAACTCATTGTTTTCATCTCTAAAATAATCCAAATAAGGGCACACAATTTTTCCATCTCCTGCAACAGGTAGTCTCTGTGCAAATCTAGCTTGTGTATTAAAACACAAGTCAGGATCGTTCTCCACGAATTCTACAGTTACTTTAATTTTGAGACAGTGAGATGCATTTCTAAAATAAAGTAAAATAAGTGAGTTAAGCAGTATGCTAATATTTCTCTGTCCTTAGTTGCTACAGAACTAATTCCTTTCTTACCTTACCACACAGTAGTAATATCCTGAATCCTCAACCTTAGCAGGAATGAACCAAAGGTTGTCTCCATGCTGATGAATCCTAGAGACAGGGTCCATAGGTAGAGGTATCTTGCTGTCATTTTTATACCAACTTATGGTGCCTTTGTCTTCATTTGGGTTAAGGGGACAGGTGCGAACATCAATTTCATCTGCAGATGAAACTACATGAATTACACTTTCACGTTCCATGCAGTTATCTTTAAAAGAGAAAGAGAGGAAGAAATCGCCATTTAAAAATTTGCCAGTATTTTCCAGTATAATACCAACATATAAACACATCAATCATTAAATGCATCAACTGGTATATAAAAGCATTACTACCTCATGACTAAGAGCATTATCTTGAGAGTATTAAAAAATGTACACCCAAGTCTAGCAGGGTTATTATCTGTGTTGCTGGGCAAGATAATCTCTCACTCTCACTTTACCCATCTAAAAAATGGAGCTAATGTAGAAGAGACAGCCCTTCAGAATGACATGGAATAACAAGGACTAAATTTACTCTCCTACAGTTAAAAACTGAACAAAGCAGGGGCTAGTAGGTAGCATAGTGGTTAAGGTGCTGGACTCCCATGTGGTCAACCACAGCTCGAGTCCCACACGTGGCAGCTTGAGACACACTGGGCACATGTGCAAAATCTCCAGAGAAGAATGGAGGAGAAAAGACTATGGTGTGGCCATCTCCTGTGGTGGTGGTGGGGGGAGGGGGGGCAGTGATTTCTCACTTTCTGTCTCTCTGTCTCTCCAGTGAGTACATGTGCCGTATAGTAAAAAAATCTATAAAAACAGAACAAAAACCCTGGACAAAGCATATTAGAAAACACCGTTCAAGACACTGAATATCAGGAAATAAAGCTGAAAGATCCAGAAAGATAGGAAACAAAGATGAGCACACAGTTGTCCATAATGTCTACCCAAATGACTGCCAGGCCACGCCACTGCAGAGAGAAAATACGGGCAAACCCCCATGCTTTCTCTGAGATGAGCTGATTGAGTCAGGGATCTGGGGAGATGAGGAATTTGCGAGGCAGAGCACCCAATGGATAGAGCTACATGGAAAGCGACAGCCAATGAGCTTGGAGACCTCCAGAGTCTGTCTTCAGTTCTCAGCTAAGTACCGTCAGCAAGGAAATGACGCAAGGTTGGAGTGAGCACTGCCAATCAGATTACAGGGAAGCAGACTTTCAGCAGACACAGTGCTGGGGACAGCTGCTATGCCCCCGAACCAGAATGGACACCCGAATTAACCGCAGGGCACCCGGTAAAGTAAGAAGGTTCTGACTCCGAAGTGGAGGATAATTAGACTTAGAATGCATCTCTTTCTGACGGTAAAAAGCGGAAAAGAAACACTTGAAAGGATCAAGCCGTTTCTGAGTAACAGTCATGTGGCAGAGCAAAGGCCAAGGACAGGTTTTAGTAATATAGAAGTCTCTCGCAGAGCACAATCCACGATGTTTAGTGACTAGCAAAGACCATGAGGGTGGAGGCCCAGCCAGAGCAGCACACAGGGAGGCATCACTGTGATGCGGAAGTCCATGGGACAGTCTGGGCTTCAGAGTTCAGGGTGGCCAGAACATCTCAGGTCCCCTGTGATCCTAGCTGGCCGGAAAACGGGGGGACCAAGCAAGGTGAGGTTCTGTCAGGGGGTCAATTGTCCCTCTCCTTTTGGTTCTCTCTCTCATGAATTAAATCAACTAAAAAAATCATTAGGCATGGAAATAAACAATAATAGATAACAGTAACGATGAGTGGGTAAAAAAATCAACCAACTGAAACTGATCCAGAAACGACATAGATGGAAGACTTCACAGAGAAGGTAATTCTAGATACTGTAAGGGAGGGCAGTGGATGGTAGAGCGTGGATGGTAGAGCGTGGGTGTGACGTACAAGGGCAGAAGCGCTAAACAGATCCAGAAATGTCAAGTTCTTTGTTGAAAAAAATGTATATTGTATCCATCATGATGGAGACTTTATGTAAAATGTGAAATTAATCTGAAAATAGCTGTGACATAAGTTAAAGTGATAGCGTTAAAAAAATAAATAAGCAAAAAGAAAAAAAGATGAGATCATTAAAATAGCTATTCTGGGGACCAGCAGTTAGCGTAATGGCTATGTCGCTGGACTCCCACGTAGTCGACCGCGGTTCGCATCCCAGACCCAGTGGCTTAAAACTCACGCCAGGCGCGTGTGCGTGCGTGCCCAAGATCCCGAGAGGAGAATGGAGGAGAAGGGATTGTGGTGTGACCATCCCCCCTGGGGGTGATTTCTCGCTTTCTGTCTGTCTCTCTCTGTCTATCGGGCAAGCGCACGCACCCTATAGCAAAAACCTCTCCAAAAAAAAAAAAAAATAGCTATTCTGACTGTATTACTTTCCTCCAACATCCTATAGGAAAGACCTCACACACTGAGTAGAGACATCAAAAAAAATTTCAAAATGGACAAACTCACAGAGATGAAAACTATGATTCTGAGTTAAAATATACAGTGGATAGAATTAAGAGCAGATTTGACATTACAGAAAAAAAGATCAGTGAACTTGAATGTGTGAGTGTATGTGTGTACGCTTGGTACTGTGTGGTTAGGTCTTTACCTAATCTGACCACTTTATTGGGGTTTTCATGAGACAGGATGACAAGGCAGCATAAACAGTTCAGGAGTGACAGACTTTAATAACAGAAGCAGATGAGCAGAGGGGTAGTCCCTCATTGTCTGGCACTTGGCCCTGGACCAGACGGTCTGCACATGAAACATGGGTTCCAGGCAAGCTGTCCATCACTCCCAGTAACTGCCTACTCTTCAGAGGGGGTGTCACTACCAGGGTATGAAAGACTCCCCAGAGACATCAGAGTACCGTAAAATACAGGTAATAAAAACACAGGATGAACGAGCAGCAGAAGATAGTAAATAGCATAGGTAAGAGAGGAGAGCAATAAAATACAAATAGACGAACAGAGAAAAATGAAAGATAGCAAAAGCCAGTCATTTCATAAAATATACAGAATTGATCAATTTCTAGCCAGATTAATCAGAGGGAGAAAAAAAAGGCACACCTCATTAAAAAGACTTTATAAGGGTAATACAAAAACTTATGAATTGTGGGATCAGCAGTTGTCATAATGGCTATGTCGCTGGACTCCCATGTAGTCGACCGCAGTTGGAGTCCCATACCCGGTGGCTTAAACTCATGCCAGGCATGTGTGTGAGTGCCCAAGACCCCGAGAAAATGGAGGAGAAGAGATTGTGGAGCGCCATCCCCCCTGGGGGGTGATTCCTCGCTTTCTGTCTCTCTGTCTTTCTAGCGACCACATGCATCCTATAGCAAAAACCTCTCAAAAAAAAAAAATTATGAATGACTTTAGGCCAATAAGTGTTCCACAACATAAATGAAATGGACAAATTCTTTAAAAGAAACAGATTACTAAAGGTTGCACAAGAAGAAACAGATAACCTGAATTGCCACATATCTATTAAAGAAACAATTTAAAACCTTTCTAGGTTTCAACCTCAGAATTTAACCCATTTAAAACCTTCCTACAAAGAAAATGTCAGGCCTAGGTGACTTCAGTGGGATATAGTAGCAAGTATTTATCAAAAACAAAACAAACTATTTTATACAAACGCTTTCAAACAATTGTAAAGTCAGTGATGCTTTCCAGCTCACTCTCAAGTCAGCATTATTTTTATACCAAAATCAAGCAAAGACATTACAAAAAAAAAGCAAACCACAAACCAATTCCCATCATGACCACAGATACAAAATTTAAAATATATATACTTTAGCAAATTGAATGCTAAAATATACAGAAAGTGTAATTCATTAGGAAGTGGAGTATACCCTGAGAATGCAAAGTTGGATTCACATTCAAAAAGCAATCTATGTATTTCACATACTAAGAAATTTTAAAAGAAAAATTACACAATAATCTCAATAGATACAGAAAATGCATTTGGAGAAGTTAAAACTGCCTATTTTGGAGACTTACTGTAAAGCTCCAGTAATTAAGGCAGTATGCTATCGGCATTAAAATAAATAGGTCACTGGACTAGAATGGAAATAAATCATAGAATTAAATCACACAAACTGTATTCAACTAATTTTTGACAAAGGTGCATAGGAAATGCAGTGGAGAAAGTGTTTTCAACAAATGAATATTCTTGTAAAGAAAGAGTAAAGAGGAAACCAGCAGTTAGCGTAATGGCTATGTCGCTGGACTCCCACGTAGTCGACCGCGGTTCGCGTCCTGGACCCGGTGGCTTAAAACTCACACCGGGCGTGTGTGTGTGTGTGTGTGTGTGTGTGTGCCCAAGATCCTGAGAGGAGAATGGAGGAGAAGGGATTGCGGCGTGACCATCCCCTCTGGGGGGTGATTTTTCGCTTTCTGTCTCTCTCTCTCTGTCTAGCGAGCACACGCGCCCTATAGTGAAAACCTCTCAAAAAAAAAAAAAAAAAAGAAGAAGAAGAAGAAGAAGAAAAGAAAGAGTAAAGAGAGAAGGGAAGTAGAGAAGAAAAAAAAAGAGAAAGAAAGAGAGAAAGAAGAAAGGGAGAAGGAGAAAGAAAGAAAAAAGAAGGAACGAAAGAAAGAGAAAGGAAGTTTCAGAGGCAGGATTTCCAAAACCGGGCAGTGATGGTCTTCTACAAACCATTGTTTCATAAAAGCAACAAAAAGACTGGCAACATTTTTCAATATCAAAGACTTGCAGCAATCAGAACATTTATTTAAACAAATGAACCACAATAACAAATCTGCTGAATAGCAGGGGATGGCAGTGGCTGGAGCAGTACCTTGACTTACTCCTATGGCCCTCTTCACAGATCTACGGTAACCATTAAAAACAGCAGCTTTGCAAACACAGTAACTGTGAAAACTAGCAGGCTTGCAAAAACAAACTAGATTTGGAATTCCTCAAAAAGTTCTATTCCAGAAGGCCAGCAGGTGGTGCAGTGGACTTCCACATAATCAACTGCAGTTTGAGTCCCAGACCCAGTGGCTTGAAAATCACACCCGGTGCAAGTGCACACATGCCCAAAACCCCAGGAGGGGAAAGGAGGAGAAGGAGTTGTGGAGTGATCATCCCCACCCCCCGGGGGTGAGATCATTTCTCACTTTCCCCCTCTTTGTCTCTTTCTCTCTCTCTCTCTCTCTCTAAGGAGTATAAGCATCCTACACAAAAACCTTAAAAAAATAAAAAAGAAAAAAAGAAAGGAACAAGAAGAGGAAAAAGGTTGCATTCCTAGAGTATTGTTACAATTTGATCTGATTGACAGTCCTGGAAGCCACATTCGTAGAACGTAAAACATGGATCTCTGAATGTCTCAGAGCCATTAAAAAAAGAAAAAAAATCTATCCCCAAGGTGTTTGTAAAAAATTGAAACTCAGTGGCAACTGTTTAACATCCCAGCTGCCTAAGGCTGTCATACCAGTTGAGGCAAAGAAGAGCCATAGAAAACAGGTAGACACAGTCCTGGGAAATCTAGAAAGGTAGAAGGTGCATATGTGCACTGGGCTGTGAACATGCCCAGAAAACAGGAGCAAAAGCAGCAACTTCTCACATCTGGATGATTCTGAAGTGAAATCTAAGGCAAGGTCGTGAACAATTGAAGTGTTTGAAGGCATGCCCCAGCACACACATTCAGCAAAAAAGGAAAAGGGGAAACTTATCAGGTCAAGAATGTAAGAAAGTCTCTGGTTCATCATTTGGCTGACCACTAAATTAGCTAAGCAGTGATTTAAGTTGCTACACACTAACAGACTAGAAAATAGACTTTGTAGGATTAGCCCAGGAAAGTCCTTAAACATATAAAGAGAAGCAGCAGCAGCAACAAACTTGCATGTGTATGAGGATGCATAGGGGAAGACACTCAATTTATAGTTTAAAACTTATACTACTGGGACCAGCAGTTAGCGTAATGGCTATGTCACTGGACTCCCATGTAGTCGACTGCGGTTCAAGTACCGGACCTGGTGGCTTAAACTCACGCCGGGCACGTGTGCATGCGTGCCTAAGATCCTAAGAGGAGAATGGAGGAGAAGGGATTGTGGCGTGGCCATCCCCTCTGGGGGGGGTGATTTCTCGCTTTCTGTCTCTCTGTTTCTCTCTGTCTTTCTGGCAAGCTCACGTGCCCTAAGCCAAAAAAAAACTCTCCAAACTTATACTACCTAAATGTCCATTTTCAACAAAATATTACAAAACATGCAAATAAACGTGAATGTATGGCCCATATATATGGGGGAAAAATCAGCCAATAAAAACTGTCCCAGAGGGTTCGAGATATTAGGCTTACTAAATAAAGACTTTACACCTGCTCTTAAAAATATGCCCAGAACCAGCTTTAGTCTAATGATTGAGGAAGCTCGATTCAACATAGCTGACCATGGCATGAATCCTGGCCGCAGCAGCTTGCAAAACATGCCAGGCACGTGTGCATGCATGCCACAGATTTTGACAGGACAAAGAAATGGATAAGGAATTGCAGAGTGACCATGCCCCCCTGGGGGTGCTTTCCTCTCTCATTCTCTCTATCTCTGTCTCTTTATCTCTGGTAAATGCCCTCTAGCAATAAAAAAAAAAACATGATCAGCAAACTAAAGGAAACTATACCTAAGGGATTAGATAAAAGTAAAACAACAATGTCTCACCAGCCAGAGAGTATCAATAAAAAAGACAGAAATCATCAAAGAAATCCAAGTAAAAATTCTAGAGTGAAGAGTTCTAACTAAAAATTCAGATTACTCGATAGCAATCTGAGCTGGCAGAAAAATTAATTGGTGGGACTAATAGCATAATGGCGCTGTCACTGGACTCCCGCATAGTCAAACACGGTTCAAGTTCTGGATCCGGCAGCTTAAAACTCAGCATGCCCAAATTACTGAGAGCAGAATGGAGAAGAGACTGCAGTGTGGCCATCCCCCCACCAGGGGGGTGTGATTTCTTGTTTTGTTTTTTTTTGTCTCTCTGTCTCTTTCTGTCTCTCCAGTGAGAACATGTGCCCTATAGCAAAAATCTCTCTTAAAAAAAAAAGTAAAAAGGATCAGTAAGCTTGAAGATAGTTCAGCAGTCTGATTATTTGAAGATCATCTACACTGAAAAAGGAATCAATTTAAAAAGCTAAACCAACACTCAAGAGACCCATGGGACTTCATGTAGTGTACCAATATATGCACAACTGGTGTTCCAGAAGGAGAAGAGAGATAAAGGGCCAAAAAATGAGAATAAATACTGAACAAATATTTCCCAAATGTGATGAAAAACATTAATCTACACATCCTAGAGGTTCAAGAAATTACAAGTAGGATAAACTGCAAAAGATACAACACTAGGTTCATCATAATCAAACTGCGGAAAAGCAAAGACAAAGTGAGAATCTTGAAAGCAGTGGGAGATAACTGCCATATTACACCAAGGGATCTTCAGTAAGATGAACGATTGGGTCTTGGCAGTAAGAGGCAGTGAGATGACATACTGAAAAGTGCCAAAATTCTATACCTGACAAAATTATCCTTCAAAAATGTAGGAGAAATGAAAACATTGCAAGTAAAATAAAACTGAGATAGTTCATCATGAACAGATCTGCCCCCCCCCCAAAAAAAAAAGCCAAAGGGAGGGACTCTTTCGGTCTGAAGGAAAATAGGCTATACAGTAACTTGAATCCACATTACAAAGGGAAAGTATATAGGTAAACATAAAAGTACAGGGGCCTAGCCACAGTGATAAAGGTGGTAGAGTATCATCATGCAGTACTAGAGCCATATGGTAAGGTCCAGGATTTGAATCCCAGGTTGCCCTGAACATGCCAGGACTACCTGTGAATGAATCTATAACAATGGCTAGCTAGAAGGCTTAGTGGGGGAACTGTGAAATGGTGAGAGAGACCTTGTTGAAGCTATATGTCCATCAGCCTGTCTGTCAATATCTCTCTCAAGAAATAAATAAAAACCATAAATAAAAACTACATAGGTAAACATCAAAAATACATGGGCATTTTTGGCTTATAACTTTTCTATTTTCTTTATGACTTTTTGCAAACAACTGCATAAAGCAATAACTATCAGTCAATCCAAAGGATTAATATATCTGAATGTAAAACCTAAAACCATAAAAATATCTCAAAGGAAACATAAAAAAAAAATTGTGGCTTGGGAACAGTTAAAGGTTTTTGAGATACAGTAATAAAAACACAATTCATAAGATAAATTTAAAAGATAAGTTGCACTTTATCCAAATTAAGAATTATAATTTTTGAAAGATACTTTAAGTAAATTAATATACAATAATAAGTGCATCTCAAAATTATTATGCTACCCAGACTCCCTTCCCACTCAAAATCAGTATATACTGTATAATCTCACTTGTTTAAAATTCTAGAGGACACAAAGCAATCTATAATGACAGTGAGCAAATTATTAGTTGCCTTGATATGAAGGGGTAAGGATGTAAAGGAGGGTTATAAAGGATAAAAGGAAATGTTAACAAGTAATGGATATATTTATTATCTTGGTTGTGATTATGGTTTCAGGAGTGTCTATGTACATCAAAACTTCAAATTGTATACTTTAAGTACGCAAGGTTTACTATAAGGCAATTATACTAAAATAAAACTGCCACGAATTAGGATTATAACAAAAGCTAGGAATTTAGAATGAAACCTGCATAGACTGAAGTCTTCTAAATATTTAGCTCCTAGGAGTAGCAGCACAATAGCGATTATACAATACATTTGAAATAAATCCTCAGCTAGACAATTCTGTTTATCTGAGGTTACTCTAATCATGGTCACCCAGGATGCTTAAGTTGCTCTATCGAATAAACAACTCTCAGACATCACCTTAGCTTGTATCTCTGCATTTGACACGTATCACCATTCTCTCATCCTTAAAACACTTTCTTTACCTGGCTTTCAGGGAACTTGTCTGGTTCTCCTCCTACATTTCAAGTCACTCTTTCACTGGTTCTCCAAGCAGGAGAAGCTTGGCCGTCAACCCTTGATGGACCACAGGGATCATTCCTTGAAGTTCTTAACTTTTTCTAACCATATTTGATTTGAGGAGACCTATTCAGTCTCATGGTTCTCGTACCAGCTGCTTGCAGAGGTCTCCAACTTTACATCTCCAAGCCAGTCCTCTCTCTCAGGTTCCAGCCTCCTTAGTCAACGGCACTATGTCAACACCTAATGGACAGCGGACCTTAGCATGTCCGTCTGAACACCTGATTCTTCCATTTTATCAGCTTACATCTGCTCAAGCCAGAGCCCTTGGAGTCATCCTTGATTCTTCTTTTTCCTTACACCTTATGCCCAGTCTCTCTACAAATCCCTACTGGTTGTATACTCAAATATTCCCAAAATTTGACTACTCCTACCCTCTTCTTATCACCCTTGGACTAACTATTATTGATCAGTTCTTGCCTAAACTAACCACTACCATAACTCGCCTGGATTATCACAACAGACTCTTCAGTGTCTTTGTTTCTGCTTCTGCCCCAGTAGGAGGATCTGTTCTCAAAATAAGAACCAAAATGAGTCTATTAAAATGTAAGTCAGATTACCTTTGTGTGTGTGTGTGTGTGTGTGTGTGTGTGTGTGTGTGTGTTTTGTGTTGTTTCTTAGCTGTTGGCCACAGGGCATGTGTGCTCATTGGAGAGAACAGAGAGAGAGGAAAAGTAAGAAAGTACCCCCTGGGGGGATGGCCACACCACAATCCCTTTTCCTCCATTTTCCTCTAGGGATTTTTGGCATGCACACACACGTGCATGGCATGTTTTTCAAGTAGCTGGTTTTGGGACTTGAACATGGAGTCAGTCATGTGGGATCCAGTGCCTTAAACACCATGCTATCTGCTGACCCCACCTCTCTGGTTTTAAACAACAAACCTGCAGTCTTCCATTCTCAGACTACAAACTGAGGTCCTTGGGCAGGTCTGCAATGTTCTGCACAACTGATGTTCCATCATACATCCCATTCCACAAATAATCTCATCCCTTATGACTCCCCTCGTCTCTCACTATGCTCCCACCATACCAGTATTTTAGCTCCAACAGGCCATGTACTCTTGGCCTCGGGACCTTTGCATGTGGTGGCTAGAATATTTCCGAACTCCCAACCTAATATTTGTATAACTCCCTCCTTCCCCTCTTTCAAGTTCTCAAAAGGCAACTTCTCAGTGAGGTCTTTCCTGACCACACTATCAGAAATTTAAACTTTTGCCTAATCTAATACCATAACTTTATATTATTTTCCTGTTTCTCTCTCACCCTACACTTACCACTGTATGACATATATATATATATATATATATATATATATATATATATATATATATATCTTATCTAACGTATTGTCTCATTTAAGAGGGCATCTCAAGAAGTTTATGGAAAAACAGAATTAAATGACAAGTTTGTTTTGGTACAAAAAATAAAAATAAAATAAAGCCCTTGAAATCCATGCATAGTTTTTTCATAGTGTCCATTTCTCATGAATTTTTTGAAGACTTTTTTTGTATTTCTGTCTGTTCTATTCACTACTATATTCCCAGAACCTAGTACCTGGCACAGTGGAGGGGATAAATAAATTTGTAGTAAGGGATGGTGAAGGAAAAGGAGAAAATGAAGAAACAGAAAAAACAAACATTCTCTTGACCATCTATTTCTAATAGAAGCCAGGGCTCCTTGAATCATGTTCTTCAACCACCAACAAAGGGGAAGAGGCTGACAGTAAACATTGAAGACTAACATTTTAGTTCTTGCTTCAAAAGAGCTTAGCTACCCAAGGTCATACCCTAGCTATATGACCTATATAATGAACCTGAGTGGGTCTCAGTTTTTCATTCCATGAGAACCATGAGAGACGAATGTACTGAAAGGAACTTACAGCAGTATAGTCTATCACCAGGAAGCTTCAGGTCTGAGGATTCAACAGAAATGGGTAAGAAAAATTATTCTAGCAGGGAATGTACTTCATGTACTCTACATCAGAGGTCTCCAACCCTGGGCCACAGACTGGTACTGATCCATGGCCTATTAGGAAATAAGCCACACGGAAGGAGGTGAGCAGCAGACTAGCAAGCAAAGCTTCATCTACATTTACAGCCACTCCCCATTGCTCGCATTACTCCCAGAGCTCCACCTTCCATAAGATCACCTGTGGCATTAGATTTTCATGGAAGCATACACCCTATTGTAAACTGTGCATGTCAGGGATCTAGGTTGCATGTTTCTCATGAGAATCTAATGCCTGATGATCTGAGGTGGAGCTGAGGCAATGATGCTATCACTGGGGATCAGCTGTAAATACTGCATATGGCAAGTGGTATAATTATTTCATTATGTAATAATATAATCATAATAGAAATAAATGGAAAAATAAAAGTAATGCACTTGACTCACTCTAAAACCACTCCCCCTCCCCCTAGTCTGTGGAAAAATTGTCTTACATGAAACCAGTCATTGGTGCCAAAAGGGCTGGGGACCACTGCTCTACATAATAGCTTTGCTTAGCAGATAAGAACACAAGGGCATGCATAACTTACCAGCCTCCAGAGAAGAAATCAGTAGAGCTATGAAACAAATAAGTCTGAGTAACACTTTCATATTCTCCTGGAGAACTGGAGGAATGGAAGAAAGACAAAAACCAAAACATTAGTATTCCAGCTAATCTTTAAAACTAAAACCACTGACATCCATTCTGCCTCCACCCTACCCTGCAAGTCGCACTGGTGGATTAGCCTGTCTACATCACTAATGTACTCATGTTTGGTTTCTGATTAGAAAATGTGGGGTGGGAGGGAAGGATAAAGATTTTTAATAGAACTCAGGACAAACTTGACAACTTATGATTAAAAACACCCTCCACCCTCTGTCCAAGTATGCATTTGCAGTCTTGCATGCTATTTAAATTCTCCCCACATCTAGTCTACAACCAAAGGAGACTGTTCACTAGACCTAAACCAGCTCTCCTCTGCTTGCATGGATATGCCGCTCACCCAGAATATGCCCTGCTGCCAGGACCACGTGCCAAAGTTACCCGTACTTTTAAGGCCAGTTCCAACGTCCTGCCTTCATTTTTTAATACAAGACACCAAACATGTGTACAATATTATATAGCTACACAGAAATGGTTTCACTTTGTCCCCAGGTCCAAACATATTAAATGGAAAATTCGAGAAATAGTAATGCCATTCTGAGTAGCATGGTGAAATCTCGCACTGTCTCATTCCATCCTGCTCTGTCCTGCCAGAGGTCTGATTCCTTTTTTTTGTCCAGGATATCTACAATGTGCACACTACATGGCCCATCAATCATGTAGTGATCATTTTGGTTATCAGCAGTATCAGGCTATCTGCAGTTTTACGTCTGGGCATCTTGAAACATATTCCTTATGGACAAGGTAGAACTACTGTATATTAAAATTGGGTTGTTTTTGACACTGGGTAGTTCCTCCATTCTCTGGGGCTTCATATGCTTCCTAAATGTTTATAATGAGCATGTAGAAACCTTATTACAAAGGGAAATGAGAAGTCTCCACAGTCCCTCCAAGTGGTTTAAAGGCCACACCAACACAGCACCAGCTACAATCAGTACTGGTGAACCAAGGGGCAACATATTAAACTGAGGCCCTGCTGACTTTCTATTTTAATCACATAAGGCTCAGTCCACGTTCTGATAGAATAGGCACTTGCCAATACACCAAGTCCAGAAGAAGAATATATATAGCATTTCACCCACAAAACAGAGTCACTAAAATAATACCAAATGAATGTGAAAGGAAAAAAAGGCAGTTTTGCCTGCCTCTCTAAACCTCTCTTTTTTTTTGTTTTTGTTTTTGTTTTTGTTTTTGCTTTTGTTTGTTTTGGAGAGGTTTTTGCTATAGGGCACATATGCTCGCCAGAAAGACAGAGAGAGACAGAGAGAAAGCAAGAAATCACCCCCCGGAGGGATGGCCACGCCGCAAACCCTTCTCCTCCATTCTCCTCTTGAGATCTTGGGCACGCACACAGATGTGCCCGGCATGAGTTTAAGCCACTGGGTCTGGGACTTGAACTGCGGTTGGCTACATGGGAGTTCAGCAGCATAGCCATTACGCTAACTGTTGGTCTGCCGCTCTAAACCTCTCAAGCCAAATGAAGTTATGCTCAGTAGGCCCCCTTCTCTTTCTGAATTTCCTGCTGCACGCTCCCTCAGTGGGACTTCACGGTGATGTAAGCCAGTTTCTGTCTTGATCTCCAGCTAGCCTTTGCACAAATCCACTCAAGGCCTATGGGGATCTCAAACACATTAGGGCCCCAAACCTAACTCATTTTCATCCCTTCCAAATGTATGCTCCCCCATTTCTCCACCTCAGTAACAGGCACATTACAGTTCCAAACCTATTAGGCATGCACCCAAGAGACCCGAGAGCAATGCTTCTGAAGCCACCACTTCCAGAGCCACCTCTCCCCCAACCCTAACCAGGCTGTCTCCTGAGCTCATCAAGCTCACCCATTTCACTCATGGCTGTGGAGACACTGCTTTATCTCAAGCAAGCTCCAGTTCTTGCCTGGATTCACTGTGGCAACAGGCTCCTGGTGGTCGCTCAGCCTATGAACTTACATCTTAAAGTGACTGCCAAATTATCAGTCCCCAAATAATCTGTTCTAAAACCTTCATTGTCTCAGGAGACAATGGACGGTGTGCCCAGAAACAGTTCAAATTCCCCAGCAAAACATGCATGTTCTTTGTGATGGGTACTGACTTACTTCGCAGACCCCCACCCACCCCAGCACTCCAGACTCCAGCCCTCACCTCCCTTGTGCCCAGCCTTGCAAACTTTGCTTTTGCTATTTCCACTACTCCTGCCACTTTTCATCCCACATCAGATCTCAGCCTCCAGAGCCTCCCACACTCCTTGCTTCCTCCTCTGGCCTGCCACAGCCCTGACCACCCTTCACTGCAGTTACCCTCCAAGAGGAAACTTTATGAGGTCTGCTAATCCTGCACTCACTCTAGCACTGTGCTTGGAACACAGAGCCCTTACCAGCAAGTGTCACAGAATGAATGACTTATGACCAAAAGAAACAGCCATCCCCTCTATGCCACTTAAGAGCACCCTCCACAGCAGCCCATGTAATTCCATGCTTTGAAAGAAATCTGCCTTTTAGTTTTTAAAGGAGATCAAATCTTTCTATCCTGATATTTGTAGATAGACATATAAGTAAATGCACAAACACAAAATAATAAGACAACACTCACTCAGATTCCAAAGGCATGCCATCATTTGAATATTTGCCGGAAAATGTTCTACTTAAGAAGTTGTATTTTCTACACATGCAAGACACACCCATTCAGAGCCTCTTCACTGTTTACAAACCCCAGTATCAGTAAGATGATCCCTGAGTCTGACTCAAACCTACCTCAGAACAGTAAATCTGCATTCCTTAAGTACCCTGTAATTCTGACACTTTATTCACGTAAACCAGCCTTCTCCTGGATTAGTCTAGGTGAATAGTATGATTCCCATTTTTACCTTTAAGCTATATTTAGATTACTAAATGAGACAGAGGCTCTGAAGCCTTGTAGTCTGGTTTACCAGCTCTTTCTGCAATAATGTGGACGTGTATTTGAAGTCTTCATGATAGCAAGAAAAGAAAGGGTTTACACGTTTCCCGAGGGCCAGCTCAGGCCATTCCTCATAGTCGTTGATCAACAACAGAATAAGGGCATCAGGAAATGCACAGCTCACTGCCAGCTGCTCAGGTGCAAGATCTGGCTTGTTGGGTCATTAGACAGGAAGAGAAGGAACACACCACTGGAGATCTTACAGACAGTGTATCTCGAGAGAAAATCCCCAGTTCATTGAGGGCATTGCTGAATCATAGGTCCAAAGCGGGTGGCCTCTGTCATCAGGTGGAGCGATCCTGGACAAGACTCCTGCTTGGGCCTCAGTTTCCTCATCTGCCCAATGTGGGCCATAGGTCAAATGATCTCAGATCGTGTTCTACTCTAACAGACTAAAAAGAGAAGCCAGACCCCCTGGACTCATACTTCCCTCAGCCCAGACTGCTCTGGGAAAGCGTGGGAGGAGAGGCATGGCTTTTTGAATCCATATCAGTCCCAGGACCCTGGGCCAAAAGGTCAGCACCAGCCTTGGGATGGGCACTAAGGGTCACATAACCGAAGGAAATGAGGACATCGGAAGAACGGGAGGTGAAAGAAGCAGCCAGGACAGAATCAAATGCACTTTGAATAACATAACACAGATGCCCTCATGTCCTTCCATAGCACAGACCCTCCAGGCAGAGCCAGCCCCAGCGGGCTTCACAGGGCTAGTACTACAAGCCTGTCCAAGCCAACTGGTCCACCCATGTAGATGACACAGTGGAGAAATTTGGTCCCTAGGCTTCTGTTTCCTCACTTGACAAAATGAGGGCATTGATGATAATGCCTGTCATTGATGGGTGCTATCAGGGTGAAATAAATTGCCACATGACAAATGACTGAGACGGTGTCACTGTCTCAAGCATTGAGACATTCATGGTCATACATGGTCACTCTCAAATGTCAGCTACTACAAATAATCTGTGCTCTGATGACAGACACGAGATGTGGTTAAAATAAAAATTCCAAATTGCAAGAGGGTACCTGCACTTGCCCAGGAGAGATAGAGAGACAGAGAGAGAGAGGGAGAGAGAGAGAGAGCACCTCAACGGGGTGAGGTCATGCGGCAATCTTTTCTCCTCCATTTCTCCATCCTGTTGGAATCTGGTATATAGATGCACATGCACCTGGTATGTTCTCCAAACTACCGGGGTCAGGATTCAAATAATGGCTGGCCACATGGGAACTGGAGTCTCTTAACCACTAGGCTACAGAGCAGGCCCAGGTAAAATGTTCCCCTTATCCAGTAATTTTTTTTTTTTAATTCACTCACTGCTACTTTCAGTAGCTGTATGATGGGTATCGAATACACACCTGCATCTGTACTTGGCTGTGGGAACCAAAGCACGACAGTGACCAAGGGCCTGGCAGTCGGAGCTAGCAGTCACAGGAAAGTCACATCCACAGAGCCACACTGTGGTGTGGGACAGCCCAGGGCTAGAGGGAAGATGGGCCTAAAGTCAGGCTAGAGGACTTGAGCATTAGCCAAAGACAAGTGCTGCGAGAGGAGCTTGGCAGGCTGAGTGTGCCCACCGTCCAAAGGGCCTCGCTGAGAGCCCGGACTGTAACTTGCAGGGGGCAGAGAATCACGTAAAGGTTTTAGTTATAGCGCAGGCAATGGATGGGTTTTCATTTCTTGGTGACTGTGTGGAGTATAAACTAGAGACACGGAGAGAGGCACGAGTGAGAGGGGATGAGAAGGTGGGCTGGCCAGCAGTGGAAGGCGACAGATGGGCATACCTGAGAATGTTCGGGGTGAAAGGGAGAAGGGGCAACTGGCCTGGCCTGACTCCCCAAGGTGGGCCCAAAGGGGGCAGGTCCAGAATAGGAGGGCAGGCTCAGGTACCACAGAGCCACCTGCAGCACCACGGGGCTGAGTCTCCCAGAGTGAATCAACAGGCTGTCTGCAGCAGAACTCAAGAGCTTGGATGTGAGGTGAAAGTGAAGTGACTATGAACAGCAAGGCCTGGAATGTGCTGCCACTGGGGAGCTGGGACGATGCATTGGGGGGCCATCACTTCCCCAGTCACAGCTGCGGCACAGCCAGTGTGACCTAGGACAGTGCACGGGCAGTGGCACTTAATGGGATCACAGACTCCTCCAAAGATCTGATAAAACCATAGAGCTGCCCCCTTAAAACCTGTGCCAGGAGGGGCCAGCAGGTGGTGTGGAGGTTAAGGGGACTGGATCCCACATGGCCAATTGCACAGGTTGAGTCCCAGACCTGGTGGCTGGAAAATCATGCCAGATGCATGTCTGTGTGTGTACCCAAAGTCCTGAGAGGAGAATGGAGGTGACGGGATTGTGCCATGGCCATCCGCTGAGGAGTGATTTCCCACTTTCCCACCCCCCCTTTCTCTGTCTCTCTCCAGTGAGCAGATGATACCTTATAGCTGAAAAAATTTAAAAAATTAAAAAAATAAATGTGACAACAAACATAAAACATTTTTGTGAACAATGGGAGATACCCCAAGCAGCTGAGGGTGGAAGACTTCAGCAGTTTAAAGAAAAAGCTGGCAGGACCCGGGAGTGACCCAGCCCCGATACCTTGGAGAAGACTTTTACTGGTACAAAATGATCCTGCTTCTCAGAAGGATGTCACCATCTTTAAGGGGCGCATCTACCTGGAGAAAGAAGATAACATGAGTGAAGCGTGAATGAAGAGGCCCCCAACCACACCCACCCTGCCAGGATCTCCAGAGGTGTCCAAAATGCCCACAAAATGCCCATAAAACTGAGTCAAAGTCACAGTCCTTCAGGACAGAGCACTTTCAGGAGATCAGTCTCAGGAGTGAGGAACACAAAGAACGTGGGTTAGCCCTGTGCACCTGGCACTGTGCTTGGTGTGGGGAACGTAAATGAGTCCAGCCACCTCTGGGTGGCCCTTCCTCAGTGCATGCGGGAAGCCGTGGCATAACAGCTATGTCGCTGGATTCCCTCATGACTGGGTGCATGTGGCAAGTTTTCAGGCCTTTCGCGGTGCCTGAAAGATTGAGCAGGCCCCTGCTAAGATCAGGCACGTTCACTTTCCAAGTCTCACTCTTTCTCACACCAACCACACTCACATACCCATACAGAGTCCTTTAAAATAACTTCAGAAAAGCTGAGCTCTGATCGCCCTGCCGTTATGTCCCATGGGAATCTATTTTTCACATCTAAATGGTTTCGTTAGGATTTCTTTTTTTTTTTTTTTTTTTTTTTTTTTTAGAGAGAGAGATTTTTGCTATAGGGCATGTGTATTCAGGAGAGAGAGAGAGAGAAAGAGAAAGCGAGAACTCATCCCCCAGGGGGTATGGCCAAACCACAATCCCTTTTCCTCCATTCTCCTCTCAGGATTTTGGGCACATATATACACATATGCCCAGCGTGAGCTTGAAGCCACCGGATCCAGGATTCAAATTGCAGTCATTCATGTGGGAATCCAACGACATAACCATTATGCCATCTGCTGGTTCCTAAGCTTTCATTTTTAAAGTTTGTTTATTTATTTCTTCCATGAGCAAAACTGACAGAGAGAGAGAAAGACAGGGTCTGATGCCATGATCCACCCCCAGCTTCAGCTGGCCCCGGATCACAGGCAGAAATGTGCCTGGTGTTCTTGGGGAGGTCTCCAGGTGTGAGCTAGGTGCCTTCTCACGTGGGATTGCCTCTAAGAGACCCGTGTTTTGCCACTGCACCACTCCCTGGTGCTCTCCTTGGACTCCGAAAGCTCATAAGCAGGAGCGTGAAGCTTTAATCGTTTAATCTGCTAGAGGGCAAGTATGCTCACAGAGGGGAGAGGCAGAGACACAGGATAGAGAGAAGGAAAGTGAGAAAGCACACCCATGGGGCGGGGCGGGATCACGCTGCAATCCCTTCTCCACATCTCTTTCTGGAATCTAAGGTACACACACCCAACATGTTTTCTCAAGCTGCCAGACCTGGGACTAGAGCCAACCAGTGGCCATGTGGAGTCCAACCACTTCAACGACCATATCACCAGCTGGCCCAGCAAAAGGCTTTTTCATGCCCATTGATACAATAGCCAGACTAATTCAACACTGAGCATTTTGGTTAGACTAAACAACTAAATACCAACCTACTACTCATTTTAAACTTCTAAGTCAGCACTCCACATGATCTGAAAGTACAGAGGCATTGCACCTCACTAACACAAATTGTATCCCAGCACAAAACCAAAGAGAAGCCTCCCACTCCCTCCCATTCCCAGTGCTGGATCAGTGCCCTCCAACCCCAAGAAGGGTGACCAGATGGGCGTGATATACAAGGCAATTAATAGAACAGAGCAAGAGCAAAGGACCAGCGAGAGGGAAGAATTTATTTGGGCAGCTTGGGAAACTTCTTGCAGAGAAAGGGACTGCCCCATGAGACCCCTTTACCTCACTTCTCCTCTTCCTCTTCCATCCCAGAACTTCTCATAAGACTTCTGATACTCACTGGCCCCGCCTCTCATCACTGCTGAACTGGACTGCGCCAGCTCCTGCTCTCCATGCTCACTGCCCCTCGGAAATGCCATGTGTTAACCACCGCTCCTCCTAATTGTCCATGCACAGACCCTCCACTCTCCACCTCTGCAGCCCTCGACCTACCCCACACCCCTCCTTGCTGACCCCTGGGATGAGGGTGCCCTGCTCTCATCCTGCCACCTGCTGGCTTGCACCGCTTCTTCCAATGCTCTTCTCCCTGCCCTGTCTCTAAGCACCACGCCACCCGGCCTCCAGGCTGCCTCTCCGGAGCTTCCTAGGTCTGGAATGCAATTCTCCCAGTCCTAGCCTGCAGCTTCAGAGACTTGTGAACAGATCTGAGCTGATTCTGATCAGAAGCTCCTCCCAGAGCCCTCATAGACACCCCGTCCTCCACAGCAGGAGTGAGGAGTCGCACAGGGTCTCCGTGGTACAGTGCACCTGGGGGGCCGCAGGCCTCTGTTTCTGAGAACCAGGCTTCCCTGGTCGTTGGCCTTCCCTACCTAGGCCAGAAGAGGCAGGACAGAGAGGACCCTCCCCTCTCCTGTTCTCCCTGTGAGGAGGACCCCATCCTACACATCTAGCATGTGATAAGAGCTCAATAAATACTGATACTTGTAGAAGAAAGGCAAGAGAGAGGGGAGGAAGGAAGGATGGAATCTGCCTACCCACCATCCCTGCATGAGTCACGTGAGATCTGGCTTGGAAGCAAGGCTAGGAAAGGATGGGATATGGGTGCCAAGTATGGGTCGAAGAACAAACAAAAGGGGAACTGTCCTTGGGACCTGGAGGTGGCCAGGTGGCCAGTCCTAAGAGAAGACATACTGTGCGCTCAGGACTCAGACAACAGGCTCAAACCCCAAAGGCTGGCGAAAGAGTGGGGTGAGGAAGACTCTGATGAGAGAGAGCAACAGGACTAGGACTGGGGCCTGAAAACCGCTGGTGGCAGAAGGCGCACTGAGCACACAGGACCCCCTCCATTCAGAGGTGCCTTAGCAAAGCCCCTGATGATACTTAGAAATGGTTTATAAGGAAGTCCCAAATATACCCTTAGAAAACACTAGCCATGTAAAGTGGATTTATTCCACAGTGTTATTTTTCAGATTGAATTTTTCACATGAAATAAGACACTCCAGAAAGGGAAAAGGATTAACTCCCTCGACAAATTACTAAGCCATAAACATACGGCTCCTTTTTCTGCCTTAAGGGCCACCATGCCCATGTCACATACAAACTCTCCTGCACTGACCAACACCCCCGCGGCAGCTGCCGGCCAAAGCTCAGTGTTACACAAGATCCAGATGTCCAGCCCGCGGGGACAGTCATCAGGGGCCTCGGGTGACCAGAAGCCAGGGGACGGTCATCGCCATCTCCAGCAGCTTCGTCCACTCACCGCAGTGCTCTGCGGCTTTCTATGACAACCACATGGAAGCCGGAAACTGCGAAGCTTTTTCCATGTACAGTTTCCTTTGCTTTTGGGTGACTACCACATTGACTAATCCTTTGGTATCCAAAGAAGATTGGTTCCAGAACCCCAACAGATACCAACCCCCTCAGATGCTCAAGTCCCGTTTATAAAATGGCACAGTATTTGCATAAAACCTCCACATATCCTCCATCACACCTTACATCATCTCTCAGTTACCTGTAATACCTAAAACAATGTAAGTGCTGCTAAGTAGTTATACGAATTCTTTAGGGAATGATGACAAGAAAACTGTTTGTACATGTTGAGTACAGACCCAGTGAATTTATTTGGTAGCATTTTGGATTTGTGGTTAGTATCTGCAGAGGCAACAGAAAAGGAAGGCCGACTATGTTTAGAAACACCAGTTTACCAGGACATGGCTACACAAGGAACATACCCATGAAAGCTACTTGGTTATTAAAGAGGCATAAAGCAATTTCCTACCAGACCCAGAATGAGAAACTTCAATGTGAACTAAATTAGAAATTGAGTAAAAGAATGAACAATAAACGTATGGGCTCCCAACAAAAGCTCCGCTTGCAGGAAGGATTGACTTTATCCAAGAGCACCTTCCTGTCCCTCTGTAAGAAGTTTCAAACGCAGTGCAGACACAGGAAAAGTGACAGCTGATGAGAAAGATCCCAGTACAAGACTAGGGCCCAGGGTGGGGAGAGGAGCACGTGTTCTCCTTGTAGCTACTCTGCATCCTTAAACTCCTTGTTCTTAAGAAATTTCCCACAATCTCGAGGAATGAGTTCCTTTCTTATTCCTGAGGAATTCCCCTACATTGTGAACCCTGTCTTCCAGGATAGAATCCAGGCACAGGCGAGGGGGAATGCGTCAGACGCACCCAGACAATGTCAGAGCATCCTGTGGGTCCAGTCCAGGGGACAGTGACAGCAGAGGTGCCCAGGGCTGGGAGAGGCCTGTCCTGCAGCCAGCATTCAGTGTCTAAGCACGGCTGCACTGTGCCCGCCCTGGGACGTGCATGGAGCAGTCCCACCACGTGCCTGTGTGGTCTTCAGCTATGTCAACCTCCCAGCCTCTCTGTTCAGCCTTCTTCCAGCTCCCTCCCATACTGTGAGGGGCCTGAGCGTGCACACCGGTGGACACTTAGTGCACAGCCCCGCTCATCCTCCTCCATGCACAGCCCCTCCATCCTCCTCCATCCATCCTCCTGGGGATGGAGCTCAGGCTATTTAGAGAGGAAATTCCAGGGGTCCTGGGTTCCCGAGGCATCATTAAGAAAAGGTGTACTCGGATAAGCTCAATAGCACACAGTACCATGCTGCTCAGAGACACTGGATCCATCTGGAAAAGAGCAGGTTTAGTTCCCCGGTTGATCCATGCACACTGGGCATGTGCACCATGAGCTTGGCTGGCTTGGAAGGCTGGGGGTTGAGAAGAAACCCTAGCATGAGACCCCTTCTCTCTCTCTCTCTCTGTCTCTCACTCTCAAGAGAGAAATAAACACAAAGGTGTGTTGGTGGGCACGGGTTCCAAAGGGGCACATGCTCTTGGTTCCTCAGACTCCTCACCATGCCCTGGGATGTGGTTTGCTGCACTGCAGAGCAGAGCCCTCCAATCACAGCACTGGGTCTAAGGGACGTTCTGCAGTAGCCAAACCTCTGCAGAAACTCAAGAAAAGCTACTAGACAGAAGTAGGTAACTCCTCTTTCTTCTAGGGACCTGAGTAGCCAAGCCTCAAGTTTGAAATTTCCAAGGAAATCTTAACCATCTTTTCCACGTTCCCACCTCAGGCCAACACATTTGTCTACCTCCCCATAAAGTGCATCGTAAATATATGAGCATCATAAATATCATTTAGTGGTATCATTTAATCCAACTTCTCACCCCAAACATTGATCATCATGTGTTTGAGGAGATTTGATATAATGGAGAAACAGTCAAGAGAATTAGACCCCAACTAATGTGGCCGTAAGTGACAAGTGACAGTAAATGAGTCCCTGGAAAGATCAAAGGCCAAAGTAGGTTCTTTCCTTTCTTTTCTTTCCTCCTCCTCCTCCTCTTCCTCCTCCTCCTTCTTTTTCCATTTATTTATTTATTTATTCCAAGAAAGAGAAAGAGAGAGAGCCCCAGGGAGGGTCCCCATGCCATGCTCCACCCCCAGCTTCAGTCAGCTCCATATCATGGACACACAAATGCCCACTATGTTCAGGAAGGTCTCCAGTCACAACCCCCAAACCTTCCCATGTGCGTCTACCTCACAGACCATGGCATCACCACCACGACACCATCTGATCCTTAAAGCAGGTTCTTCAGTTCACGATATGTCATAGCCTTTATGATCTATCAGAAATCAGTGGAAATGTGTAGGAGAAGTGGATTATGGGATTGAGATGAGACGAGTCCATTATTATGATGCTCTCCTGTTATCCCTTTGTTATAAGGATTAAGAAAGCGATGAAACAGTCCTGAGTGATAAGACATGTTTGGAAGATGGTTCTTTCCAAACCGTCTCTGTTTGGAAGAACAGGCAAAAAAAGAACTTACTTATGAAGTCACATAACTCCACGCTATGGAACATATTTTAGAAATCTATATTTACACAAGTGCTTGCTTCTTAACCAGAATGTGTGAATTCCCAAGAAGATACAGTAGACAGGGGAACCCAGAGTCTATCTTACCAGGATATTATTGGTTTATCGTTATTTTTATAATAGTAAACCCATGGCTGTGTTATGAAGAAGAAAGACACATCTCCAGATCTGCCTCCGATAGAAATAGGAGGCATCGAAGTATCCCTTTAGACGGGCTGTTTGGAGTACAGTCTGAGAGGCACTGTCCTAATGAAAAGCCTATGTCATACACATGCAATCCCATCTTGAGAAATAGAAGCATTAGGGCCCTAGGAACTCACACCCACAGGGTGAGACGGACAGAACAATCTAACCCTCACACTGTGGAGTTCCTCCAGAGAATGGTCCTTACTGAACTGGGAAAAGAGAAGTGGAAATGATCACAGAGGAGTTGAGGCCACTGTGGTGTGCTCTGAAGGTGACACGACAGTTTCCATTCCGTAGAGCTGAGTGACACACAGGCATCCTAAAATCCCAGTTGTGCATTCAGTATGGTTATCACTAATTTCCCCTTCACCCCCAAGAAACAGTACCACCAACCCATGAGCAAACGAAACCAGTCCCATGTCATGGGACAATGGAAACTCATTCTCATCATGCCAGAAAGTCCAAGAAACACAGCCTGGCAATCACCTTAACAGCAGATGAATCCGAACACTTAGCTCATAGCAGATTGATCTAGTTTATTTACTCATACAAATGGGGTAAGAGGAGGTTTTCTTCATTTTTATTTTTTATCATCAAAGATGTACAAGGATATAAAGATGAAGTAAAAATTGCCAAAAAATATTTCAGGTATTATGAAATCTAAATTATTCAGCTGTTATAAGTCACAAAGTCACAAGATTGGTGGTTTTAATTAAGGCATGTGGATTTTAAGGGCAAAGAGGAAAATGAGGCCCAGAGAGACATGATCACTGTCACAATGGGGCCACAAACAGGAATGGGCTATACTCAAGCCAGTCTGTAAGTCGGACTTTCCCTCTTCTCCCCTACTGCCCACTAGGGCTCTTGAACCACAGAAACTAGATCCCAGAGATGGAATGGCCTCTCCTCCCATCCCTTGGCCACTCTTCTTTCTTGACTTCCCCAGCTTCTTGTATTGCTCCAACATACCTGCTTCCTGGCACTTACCAGATGCCCTACGCTGAGGCCACTGTGGTGCAGGATGTGTCAAAAAGTTGAACTTAAGAGCAAGAACATCCCTGTGCATTGCCTTCTGGTCAGGCAGAAATGGGTCTGTTTTTTGTTATTCAAAGGACCTACAAACTAAGTCTCAGAAGACTAGGCATTCTCGGGACCAGCAGTTGGAGTAATGGCTATGTCGCTGGACTCCCATGTAGTCGACCATGGCTCGAGTCCCAGACATGACGGCTTAAACTCATGCAGGACGCGTGTGTGTGCATGCCCGAGATCCTGAGAGGAGAAGGGATTGCAGCGTGGCCATCCCCCCTGGGGGGTGATTTCTCGCTTTCTGTCTCTCTCTCTCTCTGGTGAGAGCACGTGCCCTATAGCAAAAACCTCTCTAAAAAAAAAAAAAAAAAATAGAAAAAAAAATTAAAAAGAAGACTGGGTATTCTCTACAAGAATTTTTATGTTGTTTTCACTTACTCTTTAATAAAAAATGAGATAAAATACACAGTAATGCTTGCTGCTAAGATACTCTGAAAGGCTGGCACCACGTGGGAGGCTCTGGTTTGATATTTCTGTCCAACCTAAAGGCCAGAGATAGTGGCATGAGCTATGGCTCTGGTGATCCCAGGATTGGGGAGGCTGAAGCAGAGGATCACAAGCTCAAGGATGGCCTGGGCAGCAGAATTAGACTCTGTCTAAAATCGTGCTGGGTATGGTGGTACATGTCTGTGATCCCTGCTGGGAGGCTAAGGTAGAAAGATCACAACAGGGTGGCATTCAGTCTAAAAATAATTTTTGAAAAATTTTAAATATGTGGGACCAGCAGTTAGCATAATGGCTATGTCGCTGGACTCCCACGTAGTCAACCGCGGTTCGCGTCCTGGACCCGGTGGCTTAAAACTCACACTGGGCGCATGTGCATGCGTGCCCAAGATCTGGAGAGGAGACTGGAGGAGAAGGTATTGCGGCGTGGCCATCCTCCCGGGGGGTGATTTCTCGCTTTCCGTCTTTCTGTCTCTCTCTGTCTGGCGAGCGCACGCACCCTATAGCAAAAAAAAAAAAAAAAAAAAAAAAAAACCTCTAAAATTTTTTTTAAATATGTATACTGGGAAACACACAAACCTTAAGTGTGCAATGAACTGTGGCAGCCGTACACACCAAG